>CM033717.1:74595676-75093114 GCA_019671005.1 Hibiscus mutabilis
GAAAATAAACTCTAATCACCACCAACACTCTGTCATTTTCATTTGATGAAACACCACATTAATTAGGTTTTCGGTTATTAAACATTACATCAAAAAACAGATTTAATTAAATTACTCTAATAAAATAATATAAAAACATACAAATACATAAAGTTAAATAAATACAAGTAAATACATAAACATTAAAGGAAAAAGGATGAGATTTGCAACTTTTTGAAAAAAATGCATCCTTCCCTAAATTGGGTCAATATATGAAATTCGTGCTGGGGTTTAAAAAGAATACAAAGCCATAAAAAAGAAACTATAAAAATATACAACAAATTTAAAAAGAAAAAAAATATTAATTATATTTAAAATAAAAAAATAAATTAAAAAAGGTTATGAATCAAATTGAAGTGAAGAACCAAATTGAAAATTTTTAAAATGGGGTAGTTGGCAGAATAAGAAATAAAAGGCAGAGGTATTTAATGAACCCAAATAGACCATTTTATTTTAAAACATATGGTATAAAACCCAACTTTTATAAACACCTTTTTATTTCCTTTCCTTCAAAATTTTAGATCAAAAATCCCCTTTTAAATTTCTCTCTAGTGTTCATCCGGGTTCTTCATTTTTTGAAGAACCGGTGACCTCCCCACCTTGCCGGCTGTCACCTTTGGCGCCGACCACCGTTTCCGGCGGCGGGAAAAAATAAAATAACCTTTTTTTTGAAATTTCGACTACAACACCGCCTTTAAAAATATCCCAAAAAAACGATGAAAAACTGGTTCCTCTCTCTTTTTAAAAAATTTCGAAATTCATCCCAACTTTTAAATTTCTAGATTCCGACCACCTTCAACTCAAAAATCCGACAACAATGGTGGTAGTCCAAAACTCGAACAAGGTAAAAATAAAGTCTCCCTTTTTGCTTTAATACATTCGAAATAGAAATAATATATAAAAAACAATAAATGATACCTCAAAAGAAATGCTTCAAGCTTGTATTTCAACCTTCAAATCCAAGTACATTATACTGTGAAATCAGTGTATTTTTTAGTGAATTCGTGGTAATACTTGGTGAAAATTACAAAGGGGATGTGTGATTTATATAGGCTTTTTCATGCCTAAAATACAACAAAAATTCGGAATAAACTATCCCTAATTTTTGGGTGATTTTTTCCTTGCAAATTTGGGGCGGACTTTGGAGTTGATTGCTCGATTCCCTTCCCGATTTGTTTGATTCAGATTGACTTTCCCTTGTTTGATTTTGTAATTGCTTTCCCCTTTTAATTTGGATTGACTTACTTGCCATGTTCGATCTGATTTTGTAATTGCTTTCTCCTTTTAATTTTTTGATTCGATTTGCCCAGATTTTAGGGCTGACTTTCCTTCATTTTCATACTCGACTTGGCAATTTGATTTGCTTTCCTTTTTGCTGCAGGGGATGGTGGCCGAGTGGTGCAGCAGTCGCCGGTGGACACGCGTCACGGTGAGGGAATAGAGTGAACGATCATCGGCGTTGTTCGACAGCCTCAGAATGGCCCAGCGATGCGGCTGCCGTGTTGGTTCATCGCCCGGGCGAGGGAGGAGCTGGGCGTGTAGTGTGGGAGCGATGGTACAGTAACCAATGGTGGATGCGAACCACGGTGAGAAAGCGGGCTAGCGTCGCGCGACGGGGATAAGACGGATGCCCGCGTTGCTCCATGGCCGGCGGTGGCGCGGAGCTGCACACGCAGGAGCCGAACAGGTTGGTGATCCCGTGCGCGTGGCCTACACGCGCCAAGGGGCTGCTTCTCCAGTCCAGATCTGGACCGTTGGATCATGCCCAGATTCAACGGTTGAGATTAAGCTACGCAAAAAGAAAAATAGATCAGCTAGGGTTCTATTATTTGGGCCAAAAGGGCCAATGTATTAAGGACTCTTTTCAATTATTGGACTATTTTATTTGGTTTTTATAAAACCAATATTAGTAATATATTATATACATAACTAATAATAATAATAAAAGAGGTGAAAATTCAATGACAACAACTGGCACGTGGTGTTAAAGTCTTACGGAGCATATTCCATTAGTCTACAACTATCGAGTAGTGAAGTGATTGTATTTGCCAAGTTTAGGGATGGACATTTTACTTGACCTGACCCGACCAATCGGGTCAGATTTTTTAGTGAAAAATCGGCGTTCAGGTCGGGTTTTATTAAGGATGAAGTCGGGTTCGGGTTTAGTTGGAAAATATCTGACTCGACCTGAGATTAATTGTGTAATTTCTCCTTAAATTTTTTAGAGATATTTATAATAATACATCTTTTTATATATTTTTATAATTAGGTCCTTAAAATTTAAATTTTTATTTACAATTTAATCCTTAGAATTATATTTTTTTACGATTAAGTCCCTTAAAATTATTTTTAAAGTTAGGTCCCTAAAATTATTTTTTTCTATAGGTCTATTTGGGTCAAGTTGAATTTTTTAAAGAATACGTTCGAGCTGGGTTCAGGTTTAGGGTATTTATTTTTGGGTCAGGTGGGCCAAAAACCTGACTTGACCCGGCCCGACCCAACTTGTGCCCATCCCTAGTCAAGCTATCACATCTGTTGATTGTCAAATCGATGGATGATAGCACAAAACGTGGTAAGTGGCCAGTGGTGTGTCAAGATAGTGTAGTGTAAAATTTTCAAATATGAAGAACTAAGATTATTGAATTATTTCAAATTAAGACTAAATTTATAGAATACATAAGTTTTGGGACTAAAATAGTTATTATATCAAGCCCTTGTTTTAATTTTAATGACATGATGATTTGTTTGTCACAAAATTTTAATTGACATGTTTTTTTAACATATAATTGAATAACTGAATTGTTACTTTAAAAAAATTAACATATTTGTTTCTAAACCTATAATTAGATGACTGAATTGTTACTTTTAAAAAAATAATAAACTTATTTACTAAACGTATAACTAAGTGACCTCTAATATATTTTACTCTCTAATTTTTACGTCCAATAATACAACTTTCATTGTCGGGTCGGCCCTTTGTAAAGCTTGACGGGCCCACATTGCAAACGCTGTCGTTTGATGCCGAAATTCCTAATCCTTGTAGCTCAAGAAGAAAACAAAAATCTTTACTTTTTACAACTACAGTTGAAGTTGCAGAGAGCAGGTATTCTGGAAGGACGAAATTTTTATACATAAATTGATTGATAAGAATCGAAACTCAGTGGAGCAATGGCGTACCCAAGCATGGGAGAAGCCCATAGGAGAATCACAGATTACCTAAACAAGTTCTCCGACGCCGTTTCATACCAAGATGCAGCTTCCCTTGCCCAGCTCTTTTCCTTCTCCTCCAACTCTCCGCCGCTCCTTTCCGTTGCTGATGCCCTCAACTTTTTCCAGGTTTTGTTATTGTCTATCTATTGTTTTAAGGAATTGAAAGAAATTTGTCAAATTTTGATTCTTGTTTTTTTCTTTTTCTTTGTGATAGGATGCGAATAGATTGATAAAGCAATCGGAGAAGTTTTCCCAGTACGGTGAGATTTTGGCCCCGCTTTTTCGTTCTCTGCAAAGCTATAGAGCTGCGAACTTGGTTGATGCCTACCATGCCTTTGAAAAATTTGCAAAGTAATTATCTTGTTTCCTTTTTAGGTTTTCAAGATTTTGCTTCTTTTTTTTTTTTGAAGTTCTTTTAATATGCAATGCGGTAATTTTGGGAATCTGGCATTGGCAGTGCTTTCATTCAGGAGTTTCGGAATTGGGAATCAGCATGGGCATTGGAGGCATTGTATGTTATTGCTTATGAAATTAGGGTTCTTGCAGAGAGGGTATTGATGGGCAAACTTTGTAGTTTTTTTATTTTCCAAAGATAATTTTAATTTCGATGTAGGTTTAATTTGGGAATATTGTAATTGTAGGCTGATAGAGAGTTGGCTTCTAACGGAAAGTCCCCGGAGAAATTGAAGGGAGCTGGATCATTCCTTATGAAAGTATTTGGTGTTCTCGCTGTAGGTTTCTTTTTTTTTTATCATCTAGAAATACTTGTTATCATTCTGTTAGCAAGCTGTATAGACTTCGTTTGCAAAAATAATCGCCATTGTTCTAATCATTTGTTATGACACATGGATACCAGGGAAAAGGCCCGAAACGTGTTGGAGCATTATATGTGACTTGTCAACTGTTTAAAATCTACTTCAAGGTGATACTTATATTTCTTCTATCATTGCTTTCTGCTTTTTCAGAATCTTTTTGTTTGTTGTTCTATTTTATGAATTTGGGTTTGGCGAATGGATTGTATACTTAGAACCAGACTTTTTGGCGGTTAAGATGCATTTAAGATTCTTTTCAGCCCTCGGCCTAGGATAGTGTGTTCTCTTCCTCCACCATGCTTACCAAAAGAAATTCAAATGATTTTCAGTTCCAACATATGTTACAAGTATTTTCATTTTGGAGTTGAGAAGTGTTAAAGTATTGAAACTGCTCATATTTTATTTTGCAGCTTGGTACAGTACACCTCTGCCGAAGTGTAATAAGAAGTATTGAAACTGCTCGTATTTTCGATTTTGAGGAATTTCCTAGAAGAGACAAGGTAATGTTTTTTCCCTTCCCCTGGAATTTTCCATGTATACAAACTGTTTGATGAGTGTTACCTCTTTTCTCAGGTCACCTATATGTATTATACCAGGCGTTTGGAAGTTTTCAATGAAAATTTTCCTGCTGTAAGTAATCTAAACTCTATGGAGAAAGCTTTTTTTCTTTCCTTTGGAGATGTAAACTTCATTTGTGATTGTGTTTCTTTTGTTTGCCTAGCATGATTAATCATCATTTTGACTTTGGGACCGAGTTTATAACTAGCATCCGAGCTTCTCGCTACTAATTTTATCTGGTTTCACATTGTCAAAGCATCAGATTTAAAAATTCAATGTAACGGGAACTTGCTGCTTATACTAAATACTGTTGTGATTTTGGCAGGCTGACCATAAATTATCATATGCCTTGACACATTGCAACCCTCTCAGAGAAGCAAATATAAGGTTCGTTTATGTGTGCTTTTTGTATATATATCTCTCATCTGCACGGTACGGAAGCCATAATAACTGATATAATCAAATTTGTCACTGCATTGATCATTTTGACATCTAATATGGCATTTGATAACTGAGTTAAAATTTTCCTTTTTGAATGTATGCTCCAAATTTATTTCATTCAACTGGTATTTCTAGTCTATTTTTGATGAGTTTTCCTATTGTCATCAATGTTCTTATTTTTTATATTCATGGAAGTATCAAAACTAATCCAATCTAGTTTTTGATAAAGTTGATTTTTCTTTCAGTATTAGAAAGTACGCCTTTCATAATCCTACAGTGAGTGATTTCTATCTTCAATGTGTTCCAAAATCCCCATTGTGGGAGTGGAAACACTTTGATGTTAGAGGTTGGAAAATGACACAAGATATACTATTTCGACATACTCTTTATTTGAATTGACTGATTAAATATAAATAAATGCTAAACTGTCAAGCGAGTTGTTTCACATAATCTTACTTCTGCATTAAACTTTGACACAAGATAGCATTAGCAAGTTAGGTCCAGTTTTTAGCATTTCTTGCTGATAATTCTTATTTGGTTTGATTATTGTAGGATGATATTAAAATACTTGATACCAGTGAAGCTTTCATTAGGCATCTTACCTGAAACTTCCCTCCTAGAGAAGTATAACCTCCTTGAGGTACAGTTTCTCGTTATTATATTTACTTATTTTCTTTCTCTGTGATCGTTATGTAGAAGTGGGTGCTTTGTGCTCATTTTTTTTTTTTTCAAGTTACATATTTATCCTGTGATTTTCGTATTAAAAGGAACAAAGGAATGAAAGGGAAAGTTGCAAATATTTTCTTAAATCTTTTGCTATTGTTTCATCATATCAAATTAGTAGTTAGTAATGGTTGTATTTGCAGTACAATAATGTTGTACAAGCTCTAAAAGGGGTGACCTCCGACTTCTTCGGCATGCTCTCCAAGAACATGAAGACCAGTAAGTTTATCTTCATGATTTTTGTTGATATTGAAATTAACTTGTCAAAACCAATCTAACTGTTTCTCGCCATCTATAAGGTTTTTAAGATCTGGCGTGTATCTTGTCCTGGAGAAGCTCGAGCTCCAAGTTTACCAAAGATTGGTTAAGAAAATGTAAGAGCTTTACACCAAATGACCCTTCATGATATATTTTTATTCAATTTCTTTTTGGTTCATAATATTGACCGTAACGTTCTCATCTTGTAGTTACTTCATCCAAAAACAAAAGGACCCAAGCAAAGCTCACCAGTTGAAGTTGGAAGTAATTGTCAAAGCGTTGAAATGGCTCAAGATGGACATGGATCTGGATGAGGTACGTATTTTCTGATTACTGTTTCCCTGCAGTTTTCGTTTGGTAACGAAAATTTACCATTCTTTTTCCTTGTTACATTTTGCAGGTTGAGTGTATAATGACCATTCTTATATACAAAAATCTTGTGAAAGGGTACTTTGCTCTCAAGAGCAAAGTAGTTGTTTTAAGCAAGCAGGACCCTTTCCCGAAATTAAATGGAAAGCCTGTAAACTCATAAACATAACTCTCTGAAATGGTAATGTAAAAGGTATTAAGAACTTTTTTGATTAAGTAGAGAGTTATTTATTACATTCTCAAAGCAAATATCGTGATTCGAACCCACACAAGGTATTAAGAATTTTTGAGACTTGATGAATGATATGCAGGCTGGTTTGATTGTAAAATGATTAATTTTATAGAGAAATGACTGGTCAAGCTAGATTTCCATGGACCTTTGCAGTGTATTAACCATTCTTTTTAGGCCTAGCTAATTTATCAATAAAGAGCTTATTTGGCCTTTTTGGTAATGACCCCCTTTGTCCTTATTTTCATGTTTATATGTTCTAATTTACCTTGCTAATGCTTTGTTTTTTGAAGTTTGTTTTATCAAAATAAGATGAAAGTAAATCTCAATGTTAAATTTCGTATTTACTTTGCATATATTAATATTTTGGCAATTTTTTTCCCTTTGATTGGTATTTTTATCCATAGGAATGGTTTAGGTTCAATGGATATTATACTAAAGCCATATTGCAACCTAAACATGCCTTAATAGTAAATATTGTTTATTTATTTAGTCATTGCAGAGCAAAGTAAATTACCAAGGATGAAAATGAATGAAAAATTCTGATTATTACAAAGTTTACTTTTCTTACGTCTTGGTGTTTCGAGTACCTTCGATTTATTGGTCGAAACTGTAGAGCTCCTGGTTTGAACCATTAGAATCCGGTGAGGCCGACTGCCTCCCAGCACGGCTGCCATAGCCAGATCCCATGGTTAAAAAATTATATTACATCAATGACTGGTGGACCCAAATGATTCAACTGTGGGTAATGATATATAGATTTCTCAGCGGCCGACTTCATCTGCAAGTTCATTAAGTAGGCAATACATATCAGCTTTGTGCATGCTGCATAATATGTAGCTTTTCGATGTTTATTTTAAGGTTATAGACTTACAATTTAAACATCTTTTATATATACGATCTATATTATTTGATTACCTGTATGTCCTTTTTCCTGTTATGAAAACCAACGTTGCAAAGCCAACCATGATTACCACTTTAACCATCTAATGTAAAGAAAAGATAAAATTAGGAGTGACATTTTGCAGAAAGAAGCTCATTCACTACTTGTTTTTTTATCTCTTATATTGTTGAGTAGGGTATTAGATGACAACAATGGAGCAATGAAAACATTGGCCATTTAAACATGATAGGAATCTTCACCAAGTAAAATTCATGTAAAAGTCAAGGGGAAAATAAGAAGGATTTGCATTATGACAACCTTCATAAGAAGAAGATCTATTATCCTCTTGCAAGGGAAAATATATCTTGTTACTTCAATAGCAAAGCAAAAAATATAACCTGTCCAAATGGTCCAATGGACTCTTCAGGTTCCGTGGAAATCTCAACCCTTGGTCTTATCTTTTTCGAACAAGTCTTCCCATCTTCATTCGCCACAATAGCAGTACCGGCATCTGGCATCGTTAACCTGACATTAACAAGCAAAGAACACGTTGTGGTAATGATATCAGCACCAACTGGCAAAAGATTGACGAACATAATTAATCAAACAACCCTCCTTCAACATACAGTTTATAAGCTGGCTGCTGTTTTACCAAACCAAGAACTTTATACATATATAACCCAAAGTGATAATTGTAGTTTAGTCCATCTGAATACAGATACAGATACATCAGAAATTTTCAGCCTTGCATTAAGTCCACTAAGGAAGATGACAAGTTGATATTATGTGTAAACGCACCTAAACAGTGTAATTCTGAAATTGTTCCTTTATAAGTTGTATATGCCAAAAAGAGAAGGGGGAAAAAAGTGGAGTAATATTTTATTTGCATAGTTATATTTCCAAAACATGGACTCAAGCGCAGTAATCAATAAAGCCTTGCAGTTGATCAGATAGAACAATATTGCAGTACAACATGATAAATGAAAGAGACTCAATATTATAAAATTAACATATCCAATATCAGTGAAACCTTAAGGCTGTATGGGATATCTACAAACCTCTCCTGTATTTTGGTGGGTATTTGCTTCATTCCAGAAACCTCCCATAAGATCCATTATTTGTTTGCTCCCAGTTGTTATGCACGAGCATTTAGCTTCACCTGGAAATATCCAGAGACCAGAGCTACCAATAGAACAATGGTAATCACTCCAAATAGCCACTGAATTTAGTTTTCCGTTTGAATTTCCTTCAGCTTCTCTTGGTTCCTTTCGCAAAATTTCTTCTCCACCCTCCTTCGTTATTGATTTTCTGCCGGAACGCTGCCTTGCAGAAGAAAGGTTCCAAGGTTGGTTACTTTTTGAATACTTGTCAAGCATTCTTTGAGAAAATGCAGCCTTTTCTATTGTTGATGGCCTCTTGAAATCTTTGAAATATCTCTTGTCTTCAACTTCAAATCTGTCCTTCAAATCTGAATATCCTTTTTCTGTTTGAATACGTGCTGCAGTTGACTCCTTCAACTGCTCAGCTCCTTTAGATGATGAATTGGCTAGAAAAGTGTCGGCTCCAATCTTTCTAGTCGGATATATTTTCGGCGGTGGTTTAATAGAAGGTCTGGCATCCTACAACAGATCAAGTTCCAGTAATCTTAATCATGCACCTAAGTTTCAATAACAAATGGAGAATTTTTAGCAACATGCTCACTATACCTGATTTAGACTACCCTCAAATGCACTTATCATGTTCTTTACATTGCTATGTGCTTTTCCTGCTGGTCCCGGCTTCTTCCGGTCATTACGCTTCTCTAATTCTGATGGAACGGAATCCTGGTGAAATATATAACTCAGTTAGATGGCCTTAGCTGATGTTTTACATCACTGTCATTTTAAACATTCACATGAAAAATTCAAGGCTTCTGCTAGTGAAGATCAAATGGTTTTTACTGTAATGTTAAGTAATCCTTAACTGTGCTCTTTTGTTTCGGAATCAAATTTCTGTCTCTGTTGATATTGAATTCCTTGGGGTTATTTAAGGGGACAGACACTTGACCGGCTTCATTGGCTAGCAATCTGCTTTGGAGTAAACTTTCTTGTGAACCTTTAGAAGAGGCAGCACTCAAATACATCAAGATTAAACCTTTTTAGAATTGATTGTGCGGTACTGGTACAAAATTTGAGTAAGGAAGATCGAACCTGAAACTTCACTATAACTAACAGAAGCAGTTTTGGGACTTCCATGACCACTATTGCAAAGCTCTTCATGTTTCTTCTTTAGTGCAGATTCCCTCTGAAAATGAACTTAAAAAATATAACTTAATAGTGCACCCAATATTTACTGGCTGATAGTCTAAATTAATGTACCGGATATCCTCGGATGCACACATGAAAAATAAGATTGTGGGATCACTCATTAGAATTGGTTTCCGGGATCATTCAACACAGCAGAAAGAAGTAACCATTCATTGCATCAAAAGGAAACCGAAGGGGAAAATTAAATACCATTATCCGAATTCGCTGGCGTTCTTCTTCACTGAGGACAAACTGCAACTTCATATGAACATGTCCACCTCCTTCAAAGGAAAATATGTCATCCCAAACACCTTTCTCAACCACCAATCTGGTTTCAACTCCTGCCCCATACCAATGTTTTCTTCAACGAAATCAAATTATTCCAACTGCTTATGGAAAATGAATAGGAACAAACCTGTATGAGAAATCTCGTTTCCCTCGGCATCTTGAATTGTTATAATCAAATTGTCACGAAGGGTTGTCAATGGACTATGAAACAGCAAACATGTTGGAATTCAACAGCAAAAGTGAGCAGTTAAAAACACAACAAAATCAAAGGCAAAGGTACAACAAATTCCAAAGCAGTGTACAGAGTCATTACAATGAGAATTCCCCTTTGTCCCAAGTCTGGTACTCTATTTTCCCTTGGAAACTGCATTATGAAGATGGAAAGTTGAAAAATTTTCTTCTCATTTACTGTATATATTTCCATTCAAATAAAAAAAAGTGTTGATTGGCTACCTTTTATTGAAACTTTTGAAGAAGATGAATTGAGACCCTTGATATCCAGAACTGAAATGAATTCAATGAAAAGCAAGTGCTGAAAAACAAGTATGAACTGTAACTGTTATATTCGAATTACAGTCGAGACAGTACTCGGTACCTGAAACTTGGATGGTTCCTGGCATTTGAGAGAAAGCTTTTCTGTGAGACTAGAAAACTAGAGATGATAATAAGAGGTTAACCAGTGATTAAAACTAGCATTATCATTTCAAATTTGCTAATTTGAAAGGATGGCTTCAAGGAGAAACATGATTTCTATCTTATCGGTACGAGTATGTATCAACATAAATATACTCAAAAATTTTCAAAAGAGTTTGCACTTCTACATTCATATCCAAATATGTATGACAAATATTTAGGAAAAATGGAAAATATTATGGCCATGGGAGAGTTTGGAAGCAATAGCAGATGAATACATACATATGTGGCTGAACTTGAAGGTAAGGTTAACATAAAGGACCCCACTACTTCAAAAGATTAATTACACATATGTTGCTTGTTGGCCCTCTCTATCAAGGCAACTTCTCAGAAAGCAGCAATAAGTAACTATCTCCCTTTATATTTTGTCTTTGCCTTGTGTTTTCCATAGGTGGGTGATTTTGTTCTTAATCATAACAAAACACAATTTAACTGCTAAATTACAGTGACAACAGTGAATGATTTTTTTTTTTTTTTTTGCATGAATAAACAGTTCGAGAACAACCTTGCCTTCAAATCCGATGTCGAATTCTCGGGAATGTTAATGCGAAACGCAACTATACCTGCAATTATTCTTCTGCAACAACTTAACAACACTAGTTCTGTGAAACAAAATTCTACTTTGAAGGCTGCTACATGAAAATAAACCTCACCTACAGAAATTAACAATTGTTTTATGTCCACATTCTGTTTGATTTAATTAACGAGAGGTCAAATCTTTGAGCTTATAAACTATGTCATAACCAAAAACAGGTTCCTTTACAAGTTTCCCAACCCATTTGCATTATAATTCTTCCAAAATGTATGTAGTCTCTTTCAGCTAGACATTTTATCAAACACATAGCCTTGCAAGGTTTCACCTTTAACTTTTACAAACACATTTTAGCCCTTCCGGTTCCAAACACATACCCTTTCAAGCCCATAAGATATCAAGCAAAAGCCCTTCCGGTTCTGCGTTAAAGCTGTTGTTGTGTAAAAAAATTACATAATTTTTCTATAAAATTTAAATTTAAATCTCAAACCCTAGCACCTTAAAACTTAAATATTAAACTTTTTTGATTTAAATTCTAACCATAAACCTTCAAAGCAATTCGATTTTTTAAATAAGTTTGTGTATCAAAGTATTTTCCATTTTTTATACTCATATCATGTAAAAATATATTATTTATTTTTAAAAATAAAATATAAATCTTTAATCCTAAAACTTAAACTTTAAATTCTAATTATAAATCTTAAATTTTAAATCCTACACCTTAAAAAGTATAAACTCTAAACCCTAAATTAAATCACTGACACCTAAATTCTAAATCTTAAACTAAATTCTCATTTTTTTCTCTAATAACATTATGAGATCATAGCCGATAATATCTCAACCTCAAATCGATTTTCAAAAACACTTATAGGCTTTGTTTGGTAAATAGCGGTTTGAGTTAAAATTAGAAGTTTGACCATTCAAATTCGCTCTCATTTGGATATTTGGTGAATAGCGGATTGAATTAGATAATTGGGGTGAAACCTCTAATTTTGAAAAAGCTGCTAATAGGAGCCTTTTGATATTAGATGTTTGACATAAGAGTTATAAATACCATTTTACCCTTAATAATTATCAAAAATCTCTAAATAACCCAAATTTTAAACTTTTCGGTTTTAACTCTCCACTTTCATGTATTTACATTGTGACATTTGTAAACTAGTACATTTAATTTTTTTATTCTTACACATTTATATTTGTATTTAAATTTAATAATTAATTAAATTATTTTAAAATACTTATATAAATAATAAATTAATATATAGACCCTTCAAATATGCTTAGTAATATTATTTTAAAAAATTATTTTTATAATCAAATTAATTAAACAAGTATCGAATATAATCATGTTCTTATATGTCATTTTACTTGTTTAAATAATCAAACAACTATCAATTAATTTTACCAAACAATTTTATACAATTAGCTAATATAATCCGCTAGTCAAATCTGCTAATGCAATCAACTATTCGCTATCCGCTAATGTAATCCGCTATCAATTATTCGCTAATTGCTAAATAAAGTAATACTCTTTAAAACTATAAAACAATTCATCAATCGTCGACAAATGACGCTCTCTTTATTTTTTATTATTCAATTGTCTATTAATCTACACGTTGCCTTTTCATATTTTTCATTTCAAGAATAATACAAGTGCACCCCAAATATAAGTAAATATCATGGATGGTTTTTCCTATTCTTTTATGATACATAGATGTAGTGCAAATAGAAATGCATTATAGTGATACCATGCTCGACAATCTCAAAACTGATCTTTAAGGTAATGGGCAACTTTAAAGGTAACAGGGACAAATGTATGATTTTATATTAGGGGTGAACCAATAAAACTTTAAAGAGCGAAAATAAATTTTCAATAGATAATACATAAAAAATTCTAAATCATATACAAATTTTAAATTTCTAGGGTGGCGACTGCCCCCTCCAGCCCTCCTCAATCAATCCCTGGATTGGAGGAGGGATGAGCTCTTAATCAAGCCTATTTATATGTAGGGTAATTATATTGTGCACTGGTAGTAGAAACATTATGTTTCCACAAACGCCTTAATTTTAGGGGTTAGGGATTTAGTTTAGGGTTCATAGTTAAGGTTTATGTGCTTAGAATTTAGGGACCGTGGTTTGAATCTAGAGTTTATGGTTAGAATTTAGGGGTTATAGGTTAAAACCTAAATCCCTAACATATTACCCTAAAACATAAGCCCTAATAATAAACCTTAAATTCTAATTACAAACTCTAAATTCTAAAACTCTAGAACTAAACCCCTAAACTATAAACTAGATCCCTAACCCCTAAAATTAAGGTGCTTGTGGAAACAAAATGTGTTCACTGCCAGTGCATCATTGTAAAACCTATGTTTAATTTTGATATAACAAAGTGTTTAAGGACCAATTTGTAAAATTGGATAACAAAGTGTTTAAGTATTCCAAAAGTCTCACAAAATGACAATGAATCGAACTTAAAATTCTTCTAAGTCAAAAACTTAAACCCCAAAAGTTTTTCTAAGTATTTTCATACTTAAATAACCAAAAACGCCCAAGCGTATCGATACACTCTTGAGTGTTTCGATACGAATTTTGGCTATTGGATTTTTTAATTACAAAATCCTACCGATACAGTTAAGCCCGTATTGATATGGCCTTCATCTGAGTTTATATTTTTGGTTACGAGTATCGGTACGGCTTCACATGTACCGATATAGTTAACCCGTATCGATATGCCCCTAGGCGTACCGATGCAATTTTCCTTTGACTTTTTCCTCATATTCCAGTGAGCTATACCCGTTTCGATACGCTTATAATGTATTGATACGCCTATGTTTTTACTCTATACCCATTTCGATACGCCCTCAAGCGTATCGATACCCCTTTGTACAATGACTATTTCTTCTTATGGCAGGTAACGATACGGCTCATCGTCTACCGATACAGTAGGTTACCAAATAGCATTTATTGCGGGAAAAAAGCAGCTCAACAGCTCTATTGATGATCCCAACCACCCAAATGGTTAGAAATCAACGAGGAGATATAAAATCAAGTCTCCAAAGCTTCAACAACAACAAGTCAATAAGTTAAAAGCATTCAAGAAAAAATCTAACTTACTTTGAGCCTATTAGAGTCATATCCTTTGTAACACACTTGTGTTGAGCAAATTTGTAATTTTTTTTATTTCAAGTTGGGTTGAGTATACTTGTATTTGGGCAAATCATTTACCTTTGAGAGGTTTTCATTACTTTGTCAATCTTCTTATAAAAGAGAGTGAATTTGATCAAGCTTTGGGTAGAAAGCTTTGACCTTTGTAATGGTTTCCTCCTAAGCCTAAAAAGGGGAAGAATTTTTTAGTGAAATTGTTTGAAATCCTTAGTGGGGAGCTAAGGTAGTGGATGTAGAGCTTGTTAGAAGCCTGAACCACTATAAATTCCTTGTGTCATATTTTTTCTTATATCCTTTTGCTTCCCTTCATTTTTAAAAGTGTCAATTCATCCTCCCTCTGGGCCAAACCGAGTTGATTGATCATCCTAACAATTGATATCGGAGCCTAGCTCATTTGAGAGATTAACATCCACTTGAGACGATCCTAGAGGTGATTCAATCAACCGACATTCAAGCCATTGCGTCTACTTTCGTCCACAACTTGTACGGGTCTCAATCCGTCACCAAACCGCCCTATTTCAATGGGGATAACTATCCCTATTGGAAGAATCACATGAAGCTCTTCATCAAATCCAATGACTACCTCCTATGAGATGTAGTAGAAGACGAGCCAACCATACCGATGAAGTGAGAAGGAGACCAGTTTGTTCCAAAGTCCAAGCTTGATATGACCGATGGAGAACAAAGGTTCTTACAAGTCAATGATAAAGCTATGTACATGCTCTTTTGTGCGCTTGGACTGGATGAGAACTCGAAGATGTCTTCTTGTATGAGTGCAAAAGAGATATGAGACAAGCTCGAGACCACATATGAAGGCACAAACGATGTCAATGAGACCAAGATTGGACTCCTCAACTTGAGCTACGAGAATTTCAAGATGGAGCCCGATGAGAGCATCACCAAGATGTTCGATCATTTCTCTGTCATCGTCAATGGTCTCAAAGGCTTCGGAGAAGTCATCCCCGAAGACAAGTTAGTCTAGAAGCTCATCTACTTTCTTTCCGAGTCATGGGATGGAAAGAGGACCGCCATCATCGAGGCCAAAGACCTCAAAACCTTGAAGCTCAATGCTCTTATGGGATCTCTTCTAAACCATGAGATCATGAAGAAAAGAAAAGAAGATGAGAAGAAGAGAGAAGAGAAGAAGGTCGAAAAGAATGAAGTAAAAAAGAAGAAGATGGGAATTGCTCTCAAAGCTTCACAAGAAGAGAGTGATTCTAGTGAGGAAGAAGATAAAGAAATAACTATGCTAGACAAATGATTCACTCGGTTCATGAAGTCCAACCGAGGAAGAAAGTTCCATCGAAGATGAGACTTCAAGAACAAGAACAAAGAGGAGGAGAATGATCAACTCATTTGTTATGAGTGCAAGAAGTAGAGGCACATAAGAACCAAATGCCCCCAACTTAAAAAGAATAACTTTAGGAAGAAGAAGAAGCTCAAGGCAAACGTTACTACTTGGAGTGATGAGGAATCATCCGATGAAGAGGAGCAAGAAATTGCCAACCTTTGCCTCATGGCTCTTGAAGAAGATCCTAAGGTAACCTCTAACTCATCTTCATTTGATTTTTCTTTTGATGAACTTCAAAAAGCATACGATGAGTTATAAGAGGTTTATGACGAGTTGGTTGAAAATTTTAAGGAATCGATTTTGAAAAACAAGAAAACAATTTTCGATTTGAAAAACCAAAACGATTCCCTTACTAAAACCAACTCCAAACTTGAAAAGAAGGTTTTTTATTTACAAAAAAAAACAAAACGATTTTGAAAAGAAAAATCTTGATTTAAACAACCTTCTTTCTAAAGTTCATGATGATCACCACAAGGAGGTGAGTGATCTTAAAGCTTCTCTAAACAAGGTTAGGAAATAAAGTTTTGAAAAAACAAGTTCTTCAATACCCAACTATGTAAAGAGAAAGTTCAATGGGTACAAACAAAGAGGCTTCTCGAGGCCCTCATATGGTAAGAAGGTTAGAAGTGTGTGGTTTCCTAAGGAACTAATTGCTTCCAACAACATTAGTGTTTTGTCTTCTTAGATTTACAAGGGAATCAAGATTTTGGGAGCTAATACTCATGGACCCAAAATGATTTGGGTACCAAAAACCAAGGTTTAATTATTTGTGTTGTAGGGGGAATTGCTACAAGGCCAAAATGCATGCGCAAATTCGTAGTACTTTGATAGTGGATGCTCGAGACACATGACCGGTGACAAGAGTCGGTTCTTGGAGCTAAAACCAAAGAGTGGAGGAGTAATGGCTTTCAGTGACAACTCCAAATGCCACATTGAAAGAATTAGTTCTATTGATAATCACTCTTCTATCCTTATAGACAATGTTTTATATGTCAACGGTCTAAAACATAACCTTTTAAGCATAAGCCAACTTTGTGATAAAGGTTTCAATGTTCTTTTTGATTTAAATGATTGCAAAATTATAAACATTGAAACTAACAAAATTGTGCTTATTGCTCATCGAATAGGAAACATATACATGGTGCATTTAGATGACATTCATATTTCAAATGCATTTTTTGTTGCAAAAGATGAACTTGACTCATGGTTACAACATAGAAAACTAGGACATGCAAGCATGAGTGTTTTAGAAAAATTGGTTTCAAATGATCTAGTAAGAGGTTTGCCAAAAATAAAGTTTTGTTTTGACAAAATTTGTGAGGCTTCTGCAAAAGGCAAACATAAAAGAGTTTCTTTTAAACCTATTAATGATGTTTCTACTAGTAGAGTTTTACAATTGATCCATATGAATCTTTTTGGCCTTATTAGGATTATGAGCTTGGGTGGCAAATCATATGCATTTGTTTTAGTTGATGATTACTCCAGATTTACTTGTGTTCTATTTTAAGTACCAAGGATGATGCTTTAGAAAAATTCATCACGTTTTCAAAAATTACTCAAAATGATGTTGGTCATCCTATTTCTCACATTAAAAGTGACCATGGAACTAAATTTCAAATTTTAGGTTTTGAGGATTTTTGTAACTTAAATGGTATAAGCTATAATTTTTCCGCTCCTCGCACTTCTCAACAAAATGGGGTTGTTAAGAGGAAAAATCGAACTTTAGAAGAAATGGCTAGAACCATGCTTTGTGAAAATAATTTGCCAAAGTATTTTTGGGCGGATGCCATTAATATGGTTTTCTATATTGTCAACTGAGTAATGATTAGGCCAATTTTAAAGAAAACTCCTTATGAGATTTCAAACTTACAAAAGCTTTATATAGTTTGAAACAAGCTCCTAGAGCTTGGCATGAAATATTATCAAACTTTTTAATTAAAAAAGGTTTTGAAAAAGGAAAGGTAGACACTACACTCTTCATTAAAAGAAAAGGCAAAGACATCTTAGTAGTTTAAATTTATGTTGATAATATTATTTTTGGTTTTACTAATGAGTTGTTTTGCCAAGAATTTGCTAAGTTGATGCAAGGTGAATTCGAGATGAGCATGATGGGGGAGCTCTCATTCTCCTTGGGACTCCAAATTAAACAAATGAATGATGACATCTTCATCAATCAAGTTTAGTACATCAAGGACATGCTCAAGAAGTTTGGCTTGGAGAATGTGAAACCACAAGCCACACCAATGAGCTCTTCTACAAAGCTTGGCAAGGATGAAGGAGGTAAGTATCTTGATTTAAAACTTTATCGTTCTATGATAGGATCTTTGCTTTATCTTATCACAAGTAGACCAGATATAATTTTTAGTGTTTGCTTGTGTGCTAGATTTCAAGCTAGTCCTAGAGAATCACACCTTATAGTCGTTAAGAGAATCTTTAGGTACCTTAGAGACACACCTTGTTTAGGCCTTTGGTATCTTAGAGATTTCTCATTTGATTTGCATGCTTATTCGGATGCGGATTATGAAGGTTGTAACATAGATAGAAAAAGTAACTCTGGTACTTGTCAATTCCTAGGTAGTATGCTCATATCATGGTTTTCAAAGAAACAAAATAGTGTAGCATTCTCTACCACCGAAGCGGAATACGTATCGGCCGAAAGTTGTTGTGCTCAAGTACTTTGGATGAAGCAAAAACTTTTAGATTATGGAATTGATGTAGGTACCATTCCTTTTAAGTGTGACAACACTAGTGCCATATGTCTCACTAAGAATCTCATCCAACATTCTAGAACCAAGCACATAGAATAAGACATCATTTCATTAGAGATCATGTCTTGAAAAATAAAGTAGTTCTAGAATATGCAGACACCTTAAACCAACTAGCGGATATCTTTACCAAACCTTTAGATAAAAAGCGTTTTTGGTCTCTTAGGAGAGAGTTAGGTTTAACTAGCCTACCTTGAACGTTAGAGCCTTTTTAGTGTCTAAAATTGCTTGAATTTGGTTGATTGCTTTGCTTATGCATTTTTGCTTCTATATGCATCTATGCTTGTTGTTAGGGGGAGTATTCATCTATTTTTTTTATCATATATGATGTTCACGTATCATATTCATGCATTTCGATTCGAGTAAAATCAAATTTTTGAGCACCTTGCAGTCAAAAATGACATTTTTGGCTTAGGGGTACCGATACGAGATAACGTGTACCGATACATGTATCATGAAATAGTTTCGGTACAGTTTGACCTGTACCAATACGGGGTCACGTATCGAAACGGCTAAAACTGTTCCGGTACAGTGTTTCGATACGCACAGGTGCCGTATCGATACGCGTAACCACTGGAGAGTTCAATGAGACTTTAAAGGGGGTTTTCACTTTAATTAAAACACTCTAAAACCTAAATACGATTATCATCTATAAAAAAAACTCTCAAACCATATTGTTTTTCACATAATTCTTCAAAACTTTTGAGGGCTTTTGGGTTATTCATCAAACCCTAGAGAAACCATCAAAATTTGTGCATCATCATCTCCTAATTCACCTATAATCTTATATTCAAGGTATAAACGTCTTCTCTTTATTTTTTTAATTTAGTTCTTATCTATACACTGTTTTCGTTTCAAATTTATATATTTAATACGTATATGATCTGTTTTTCAAAAATTTTGTACAAAATTTTTCAAATCTGAAATTTTTTGGTTGGAATATAAAATTATACCGTATATTTTTCAACTTTGTTTTTAAATTTTCTTTTTACCAACAATTCTTTTTAAACTTGTATATGTTTTTAAATTATACGATATAGGTTTTTACAATACCTTGATCATTGGATTGTTTATTGGATCGAATGCGATGATTTATGCATACATATTTTTTGTGGTTTGATTTTGATTTCAGATCTTGTTATGACACCTAAGAAACGAGAAAGAAGAGAATTGAGACAATCATCCAATGCCAATTCCGACAACGATGGTAGCAAACTCAACCTCACCTATATTTTTCAAAATTGTTTTAATGAACCTCGTTTTCCAAATGCAATGGCTCACTTTAAACAATATCAAGGTTATAAAATTCTCCGTGAGCACATTGTTTCAATTCCTTTTTGTCTTCCGAAAGATTTCAATTTAAATACTTTGAGCTAATGCATCGATGGAGGTTTATGACTTTTTGAGCATACCCGAGATTTTATACAAAAACCTTGTTCTTATCTTTTATTCCAATGCCTAGTGTATTTATAACCAAGATAGATATGAGGTTGTAGCTATTGAATCCTATCTCATGGGAAAAAAATTTCAAATTGATTCTTCAGTTTTAGCAAATGTTTTTGGTTTTGAGGATTTGGGTATTGATAATGATGACTCATTGGGACAAGTTCTTGGTGGCTTCGTGATCGTGCTTAATGCTCATGATCACATCCTTCACCTTATGATCACTTGCACCTTATGATCACTTGGTGGTTTCGCTCACCCGGTGGAAAATTCTCAACGATCCGCCAAGTCGATGACTTTTGGATTTGTTGTTTTCGTGAGGGTAAACGTCTGAACCTTGCTCAAATTATGTTTGCTGAGATAATCTTCCTTGTGCAAAATCACCATACAAATCTTGTCACATAATTCACTTATGGCACCTTTGAGCTACTTGTTCCACAAGTTGGAGATTGATTGTTCTCATGACCTTGCCGAACCTTTCACCAATCCTGTTGATGAGCGTTCTCTCCACCGCTCAAAGTTCTCATACTATAATGGAGAACGGATCCGTATTATGGATCTTCCTCAAGAAGCTCAACCTGATCCGGTGGCAGCTCAACAAGTTCTTCAATCTCCGATAGCCCAACCTTCACTTGATGCTCTCATGGCTTATCTCGACGGGAAGTTTGCATCTTTGGACACTACCATGACCTCTAAATTTGCCGCTATTGACACTCGTTTTACATCCTCGGAGGAGAGAGTTACTTCCATTGAGAATCGCCAAGCTTCGATGGACATATGTCTTACTGTTTTTCATGGAGAATGACATCAATCTCTTGGAACCAATGCCAATGATGAAGATTAAGATGATGAATAGAAAGATGATGAAGATGCTCATTAGGCTCTTGCATCTCATGACATATCATATCATATTAGGATTTGTTATATGCACCTATGTCTTTGTTTTAAGAACTTTCAAGTTTTGCTTTATTTGTTTTGGTTTATGGTTTTTGGAATTAAGTTGGATTTTATTTTGTTGCTTTGAATATTATGCTTTGAATTTTAATGATATCTATGTTGTTTCTTTATGCTTGGAGTACCTTTAATGTTTATATCTTGATTTATTTATATCCTATTAATTTTGATCTAACAAAAAAGGGGAAGTAAAGAACACTTAATTTTTTCAAAACTATATCTTTTAGTCTTAAAGAAATGAGGAGTGTCTTTCAAACCTACTTAAAATTTTACTTTAGTTTTGTTATATCAAAAAGGGACTGTGGTTAGAATTTAGGGGTTATGGATTTAGTTTAGGGGTTTAGGTTTATATGCTTAGAATTTAGGGGCTATAGTTTGAATTTAGAGTTTAGGGTTAGAATTTAGATGTTATAGGTAAAAACCTTAATCCTTAACATATTACCCTAAAATATAAACCCTAACCTCTAAACCTTAAAACCTAATAATAAACCTTAAATTCTAATTACAGACTCTAAATTCTAAACCTCTAGACCTAAACCCCTAAACTATAAACCATAAACTGGATCCCTAACCCCTAAAATTAAGGCGCTTGTAGAAACAAAATGTGTTGACTGCCAGTGCATCATTGTAAAACCTATGTTTGATTTTGAAATAACAAAGTATTTAAGGACCAATTTGGAAAATTGGATAAATTTTTAAGTATTCTAAAAGTCTCACAAAATGACAAAGAATCGAATTTAAAATGCTTATAAGTCAAAAACTTAAACCCCAAAAGTTTTTCTAAGTATTTTCAAACTCAAATAACCAAAAATGCCTAGGCGTATTGATACACTATTGAGTGTTTCGATACGACTTTTGGCTACTAGATTTTTTAATTGCAAAATCCTAACAATAAGGTTAAGCCCGTATCGATACGGCCTTCATCTGGGTTTATATTTTTGGTTACGAGTATCGATACAGCTTCACCTGTACCGATACGTGGTGTTAAGATTTTCAAATCTTTGCATTTAATATGTGGTCGTTGTCTTGTCAGTTATTGGAATCAACAATCTTTGAATTTCAGTTAACCCGTATCGATACGCCCCCTAGGCATACCGATGAAATTTTCCTTGGACCTTTTCCTCAGATTCCAGTGAGCTAAAACTGTACCAATACAACTATACCGTATCGATACGCCTATGTTTTACTCTATACCCGTTTTAATGCACCCTCAAGCATATCGATACCCTTTGTACAACGGCTATTTCTTCTTATGGCAAGTACCGATACGGCTCCTCGTGTACCGATACGGTAGGTTACCAAACAACAGTTATTGTGGGAAGAACGCAGCCCAACGGCTCTATCGATGATCCCAACTACCCAAACGGTTAGAAATCAATGATGTGATATAAAATCAAGTCTCCAAAGCTTCAACAACAACAAGTCAATAAGTTAAAAGCATTCAAGCAAAAATCTAACTTACTTTGAGCCTATTAGAGTCATATCCTTTGTAACCCACTTGTGTTGAGCAAATTTGTAATTCTTTATTTCAAGTTGGGTTGAGTGTACTAGTATTTGGGCAAATCATTTACCTTTGAGAGGTTTTCATTAGTTTGTCAATGTTCTTGTAAAAGAGAGTGAATTTGATCAAGCTTTGGGTAGAAAGCTTTGATCTTTGTAACGGTTTCCTCCTAAGCCTAGAAAAGGGAAAGAATTTCTTGGTGAAGTTGTTTGAAATCCTTAGTGGGGAGCTAAGGTAGTGGATATAGAGCTTGTTAGAAGCTTGAACTACTATAAATTCCTTGTGTCACATTTTTTCTTATATCCTTTTGCTTTCCTTCATTTTTAAAAGTGTCAATTCGCCCCCTCTTGGCCAAACCGAGTTGACTGATCATCCTAACAATCATATATTTTCCCTTATATGTATTATGTAAAAATGTTCTATTTTTTGTGAATATGTGTTGAGTGTATTATTAAGGCGCATTACATTTCATTCGAATTTTGGAGACAACAATTCAAAAAAGGACAACCTCATTTTCGAACAATATTCATAAACCATACATGAAATATTTTAATATATATATATATATATCACTCCTCAAAATTTCAAACTCTTGCTCATTTAACTAACTTTGAGCTCTTAGCAAATGACACTAGCTCTAAAGGTGTATTTTATTTTAAAATAATTCTTTCATGTCATACTTCAACCAGTGACGGATTCAGGAATATTTTTGAGGGTGAGCGCACATAAAATCTAAAAAAAATTAGGGTGGGCACAATCATAAAATTAAAAAAATTAAAACTAAAAGAAACTTTAAAAAATTCAAGATCGGCACATGCCCACCCAACCAATAACCTGCCTCCGTCACTGACTTCAACTTTGAAGTCTAAGATAACAAAAAATACGGAAATCGAAGATGCAATATACATATCAACTGAACTAAGACTTTATATATAACCAAACCTAAAATCAATTAATTATAAAAAAATAAATATCTTACTAACTTAATCTAATAGGATGATACACTAGATATCTTAAGCAAGATATAAGCTTTAGATCTTGACTTTATGAATGAAGCAAAATGGATTGAGGTTGTCTATAATGAACTTCTGCAAATTCAATCTGGATTAGTCAATCAATCAATTAGATTATGGATACATGTTATAAAAAAAACTAAATAAATCATATTTTAAATATCAAATCAATAATTATTAACAACCCAAAAGTCTAAAGTTTGTAAAAGAAATGGGGATTCAACATGAGGTACAAGGTAGTTACATTTAACAACTATACATCTAATTATATATGTATACCAGAAGCAGTGAACATCTTCACCAGCTGTATCCACCAGAGATGGCAGATCTCAGTCTCCAATATCCGGCACAAATTCCAGTTGTGTTTTTTGTTATCTAATTATTTAAAGCTCTATACATGTTGGTATGAATATGATCACTTGAATGAAGACAATGTCCAGGACAAAACAAGTTCTGTCTTCTGCCCGACCTTTTAGACCGAAAAACAACAACAGAAACAAAGCCTGTAACCCTAGCTGGCTCTACCCTTCGATTCATCACCATCATCAATGAATAAAAGCTCCTCCGTAAAAGCACCATTATCACATTGTTTTCTTCATAAATTACCATTCAAATTATACGTAAATACAACAACACACGTATGAGAATGAATAAAGAATATGTGTCAGGCAAAAATCATTCTTCACGTGACTCAAAAAGTCGACTCCTTTATGGCCAAAACCTTACTGGAAATTGCCCTAGTGAATCTATATGAGTACAAGTCAACTTTGAATTACCCTAATAGAGTAAGGACCTAATGGACGGTCGGAGTAATATGATACGATAAGGGACGGACATTAAATTTTATGTTAAGGGTGCAAATTTTTATTAAAAAAGTTAAGGAGATGTGAATTATATTATTAATATAAAAAGATAAAGAAATACATGGTAATTTAAAATTTTTAGGAGTGCGACTAGGGGTGTAAACGAGCCGAGTAGAGCTCGAGTATTGCTGAGCTCAACTCGACTCGTTAAGAACTCTAGTCGAGCCCACTAGTGCTGAACTCGACTCGGCTCATCAAGAACTCAAGCCGAGTTTGAACTCAAATCGAGTCCAATGGAATAGAGTATTGACCGAGTTGGACTCGAGTAGCTCGTGATCTGTCTCGTCTCATTTACATCATCATCATCATAATAATAATAATAATAATTGTTGAGTGAATTTATTTTTGAGTAGCTCGCGAGCTTTTCGAGTCGGATATCGAGTAGCTCAGCTCGATTTATTAAAAACTGAAGTCTAATTCGAGCTCGAGTCAAATTATAACCAAGCCGGGCTCGAGTAACTCGCGACTTGTCTCGTCTTATTTACAGCCCTAGGTGCGACTGTCTCTGGCACACCCGTGATATGACCAAAAGAGGAAGGGAGGGAGAGATGAAAAATTGGAAATAACACCTTGAAAAATATTCTATTATAAAGTTCACAACATAATTATATAATTCAAGCTCCAAACGTCCCTATTTATGTTTGCCTCACACTAATTATCTTAATTTCCCCGACAACTCAAGCATAAAACTCAGTTTCTCAGACAATGATTAATGATATAAGTCATTATTCAAAGCTAATCAAGAATAAAACAAACAATAAGAAAAAGCTAGCTAGCCTAATGACTAGATAAATTAATTAATTAATTATTCAACCATTAACAAGTCCATACGATAAGGCCATCAGCAGGATCGCAGCTTCCTTCTCATCCTGTGGGAAAACTCGATGGAAAGCCGAGTTCTTGCTCAATATGACCCTCAAATCCTCGAAACAAAGCTTCTTTCTTCCTTGGGACTGGGAACTAAGCTTGCACTTTTTAGTACCATTCTTTAACTTTGCAACACAACCGTTACTTGATCTCTTTGCCTTGTTTTGAACCTTAGTACTTATCGTTGTCTGATCAGCTTCAACAGTGGCTCCATTCGACGCTGCGGCCTCGGCGGCCATTGCTCGTCTTGCTTTTCGTTGTCGAATTCCACAGGCGTTGCAAAGAGACTGCAGTTTATATGTTTAACTTATATTTTATGATAAGGGTATTGATTAGAAACAACTAAAGAGTTGAAAAATTGATGCAGAGATTCAAATAGTGGTCTGCTACCGTAATAGTAGCTGAAATTATTATCGTAAAAAAAAATCCGTTATCTCTATAATTGCGATTGAAACGTGTCCGTAAACGCAATTTAAATTCCTGATTTTATGTAAATATGTACCTTGGGACCTCTAGGACCACTCCTCCAAAGAGGAGTCTTAGTTGTGTTGCAATCGGCACAAACCCTAATAGGGCTGTTGTTGTTATTGTAGGAAGAGTTGCTGCTGTTATCCGGAGACGACGAGGGCTGGTTGATCTGAACCTTCTGGTCTTCAAATTTTTTTGATAAATCCGACCGCTCCGAGCTCATCATCTTCCTGAGAATCCTCATCTTTGAAGGCATCCACTTATAAGAACTGTCCTCATGGTGATGATCATCACTTTCAATCTTCTCTTCCTTTTTCCATATCGATAACTTGACCCCACTGTGATCACCACCCTCCAATTGTCCATCTTGTGGAACATATCTCTTAGCCTGAAAACCAAGGAACTCAGACACTCAGAAACATAACCGCAACATAACGGCCGCATCATAACAGTTTTTAAGGTCGTAGCAAACCATAACCGCAAAATACATATATACAGCAAATGATCAAAACCCTAAAAACATACCTGATCTTGAAACTCCTGTGGTTGTCTTAGACAAGAACCAGCATGGTTTTGAACATGAGTTGGGTTGAAGAAAGTGGGACAAGTGAGAGAGGAGGAAGAAGAAGATGAAGAAGGGTGAGATTTTAAGGCAAAAAGTTTGTGCTGTTGGTGCTGATCATCTTCGTTAAGGTCAAAAGGAAAAGGATAAAGGGAAGAGTAGCGATTACTAGAAGTCATGATAGAAACCAAGTGATGAACAGCAGAGAAAATTGTTGGTATTGTCCAGTAAAGGTGGATGATCAATGTTTTGAACAAGAGATTGAGGAGAAAAAGAGAGAGAGAAAAAGAGAGGAAAAACAAGAGGTTCACGTGATTTCATATATATGAGACCATGTTAAAACAAGACAAAAGCGAAAAGGAGATGAGTATGGAATGCCATGCCACTGCTGCTGCTGCTATATCTTATTCAGAAATATTTAAAGGAAAAAGAAAAAGAAAACTAGGAAAAAGAAGAAAAAAAAACTATCTGCTGGAATTTTTACTCTCCTTTTTGGTGTCATTTCAGAAACAAAAAGATAGAGTTCTTTGTTTAATGATAGCCACACAAATTAATAATATAATGTTTCACTGATTTAAGCATATAGAAACAAAAAATTGATCTTCTCACAGGCTGTGATCTTATTGATATAGTACTATATGCATAAATTGAACACAAGTTGTTGATCCAAAAGTCTGATCCTAACAAAAAGAGAAAATTGTATTCTTACATTATTGAAGCCCATGGTTTGATGAAATTATAAGTTATTTATCTATTAATCTTTATTAGGTACATTAGACAAGGTAATTTTAAACTGTATTACAATTTAAATTCGGGTCGTTTCTTCTAATAATATTATTTTTAAATTTTTAATTAAAAAGTAATATAATTTTTCATTGTACTAAAAACTCTACTAATTTATTCCACGGTCCATTTTGTCTTTGGTAGTACCTAGAGTTTGCTAGTAAGGTGACAGACATAGTGATCCATGACACAATCACATGAACAAAAATCCACTTTCACCATTTTTATATTCTAACATTAGAAAATTAAATTATATGTCCTATTTTAATTTTTAAATTTTAAATACTAATCTCTACCTTTAAAAAAATACACCGTACACCCAATTTTTTAAACCCTAAACATTAACCTTAAATTTTAAACCTAATATTTTAAGGTGGAACGTAAATAGGGGCACCAAAAAAAAACTAAGAATTTCTAAAACTTAACTCTAATTTCTAAGTCCTAAATTCTCTATCTATATGCCTCAAAGCTAAAAACAACTAAATTCTAAGACTCGGCTCTAATTTCTAAATCCTAAATTCAAAACCATAAACCCTAAAATACAACCTACATGCCTACACCTTAAAATCTAAACCTTAATCCTAAAGCATAACCTTAAACTCTAATTCTAAGCCCTAAACTTAATTTTTTTTATCAACTTTAGAACATATACAGAAGCACCAAAAAAAAGACAGAAAATTTCTTTTTTGGACTATAAAATGTATTATATATGCACATATAATATAATGTGGGTTTAACTTTAATACACGTGTTGTGTAAAATAAATTTTACAGAAGCTTGCATATTTATATTATAAACCCAAATCCTAAATTATTAAACCTAAACCCTAAAAAACTAAACCACAAACTATAGACTCTAAACCTTAAATTCTAAATAGTAACTTTAAATTCTAAACACTACAACCCAAATCCATAAACTCTTAACCATAAATTAAATCTTTAGCCTCTAAAACTAAAAGGCTTGTGTAAAGTAACGTTTATGCTGGCTATATATTGAAGTTTTTATCGTATATATAAATATAAGAGAAGGGCCGTAGTTTTATATATATGCAAACATGTGATATATCTCTCCATTCTTCACCACCTTAGTGTTGCCAAAAGCAATGAATGCAATGTGCAGGCAAGAGACGTATGCAGCAGCACCCCACACTTTTGCCAATTGCCATCAATCTTGCATCTTAGAATTCTTACATCTTTCACTACTCAGTACTGACTCTCTCATGTTTCACATACAACTCCTCAAATCACTGCATTTTCACCTACTCTTTTTAACCTAGAAATGTCTCTTTTTCCATATATATCAGCAGACTGACCAGACATCATTTGGAGCTCCATATATATAAATTACCATGGGGAAGGAAGCCAAACGACAAGTGTGAAAACAGGTTTTATTTATACAGAAACAAGAGGAAAGAAAGGAACAAGACAGAAAAAAAAAACTTTGTTGCTCTAAAAGCTACACATGAGACAGTTGGGATCAGTTTTCCTCGCTTGAATGCAACAGATTTTGACTGTTTTTGTAATTTTAACGAATTTGGATCCTCTCCATGGTGTTAATTTGGTCAAATTCTATCATCAGCATTGGATTATGTATACATTATGAATTTAATCTTTGTCTTTTACATTGATCAATTCTAGTACAATTTTTTTAAAACGTAAGAACGAAGCTCCCTGGGACTCTTGGGTCCCCCGCCCCTATAATAAAATTAAAATAGATAAACTTTTAAAACAATTAATTTATTCACTTAATTTTAATTTTTGACATATTTTTGATTACTTTAAATTATTTTATTAATATTTTGGTATAATTTAGTATATTTTATTACTATTAAATATAAAAATAAATTAAAATAAAATATATTTTATTTATTATTAAATATAAAATTACAAAAATAAAACCCAAACACCCCAAACCTCTTCCACCCTCACCAACATCATTCTTACCGACGTCACCACCATTCACCGGCGTTATCCACCCTCGTTGGTTTCATGTAATTAGTTTTGGCTACTGTCGAGATCCCATTCATGTTCCGAACTGGGTTCAGTACTTTGTGTCAAGAATTGTTAACTCGGCTTCCCAAGCTCGGCATCGAGGTCGATGTTCAAGACAAAGAGGCACCGACTCGTCCCTTGAATTGGATTTCCAAATGAAGAGCCTTCCCCTTCCCAGCTCCAACATCAGAAGCAACTAAAAAATCAGTCCAGGATCGTTTCGAATTTGTCTTTCGATGCCAAATTCTTTGATCCCGGTGCGAAAGATGGGTCGTTGGAACTTCATAAGTCGGCAAATATTGTTTGGGAAATTGGGAGAAATCTATGGGAAGAACTGGAATCAGGGAAAGTTAAAATTGATTTGGTAAACAAACCCAAAAATCCCAAGAATGAATCTGAACTGTTTAGACCTTCGATTCAGTCTTTGAACGGTCTTGAGAATAAGAGCGCCATCGCTACGGCAACACTTCAGAAGTGAAGGCGAAGAGATTGTTGAAGCTAAAACTTGGGTGGAATATGGTGGCTGAGGAAGATTTGACTTTGACCACTGTAAAAGTGTCGTTGTTGCTGCAACTTTTACTTCCGTTTGTTAAAAGCTTGCTGGAAAACAAGTTTCTACTTGAGATTGAAGTCTCCACAGTAAGCTTTATCCATCATAAGAATCTAAAAATATATATAAGTAAATCTCATAAATCACTCTTGATTGAAACTGAAAAGACAACGAAAAGAAATAAAGTAAATATTCCTCTACTGGGATCTACAAAACCAGATTAAAAAGCTCCGGCGAAGCTTGAAATCGAAAGTAACTGTGTTTGGGGTGGTGATGTCGGTGAAAGTGAAAACAATATTAGATGTGATTTCAACCAATAAAATTCACCTATTTAATTTTTTCTAAAATGAATTATTATTTTTTTCGTATATATTAATAGAGAGTGAATAGTTATTAGGTAGTTATTTTAAAGTAGATAAATTTTATTGGTTGAGACCACGGATAACGTGATAAACTTGGTACATCTAATAATTACTCCTGAAAGTGGAAGAAGTTTGAGGTGTTTGAGTTTGAGTTTTTTTATATTTAATAATAAATAAAATATAATTTATTTTTATTTTAAATTATTTTATATAATAATAATACTAAAAATAAAATATAACATGTTATATTAAAATATTAATAAAATAATTTAGAAAATTAAAAGAATAAGCTCGTATCCTTAAAAATACAAGAATTTATTAAATATATAATTAATTATAGTTGAACCAAAGAAGATTAGAAGAATGAGCTCGTATCCTTAAATTTTTCGGTATAATGACAATTTAGGTCCTTAAAATTTAAATATTAGACAAATTAAGTCTTATCCTTTAAATTTTGAGTTTAAATATTTAATAAGCCCTTACATTTTTAAATTCAATACTTTGGCGGCTGTCAATATTTGACAAATGTATAATATTTTTTAATATAATCATCGACATTTAATTAATTTGTTTCTTTTAACTTAATTTTTTTATTTACACCAATATTTTAACTTCTAAACTCATTTAATAAACTTAACATTTCATCTTACGTGTATCTTACTAAACCACTTTCACCATTGGTTAAAAAATCTACCAGAGCATTCACATGAACAAAACAAGATTTTCTTCTCTCTAAAATACAAAACCAAAAACCGTAGAGTATGCAGTAAAAGCATTTATTACAAAACACACGCAGAGGCGGTGTCCACAGATCTGACGTGTATTCAGTGTTATCCTTTTGTTGCTTTCGAAAGAGACTTATCATTATTCTAAAAATTCCCCCCATTTCCATTTGTTTTCATATATCAGATTACTTTTCAAAATATAAATATTTTTTACTCGAAATATCTTAGAAAAATAATTAAAATGATTTTTTAATGATTGAAAAAAATTAAAGAGTTAATTACATTATATATCCTCAAATTGTAACCCTCATTCTAAATTAGTCCTTAAACTTTTTAAATGTTTCAATTTCATCCCTAAACTATATTTCTTAATCTAAATTGGTCCTCAAATTTTTGAATGTTCATTTTTCATCCTCAAACTATGACTCTCATTTTAAATTAGTCTCCCCCACTCCCCGGACTTTTGAACGTTCTAATATCATCTCTAAATTATCAGTATATGCTAATCATATCTCATGTTAATAAAAATCGTTATAAAAATTATCCGTTGTGATGTAAACATTGATGTGTGTTATGTAACAATATGATGTGGCATAAACAATAAATTATAGATAAAGTTAAAACATTCAAAAATTTAAAAACTAATTTAAAATAAAAGTTATAATTTAGAGGTGAAACTAGAAAACTCAAATGTTTAAAACTAATTTAAAATATAATCCAAATTAAATAACATGACGTATTCACCGACCTATTATTGTTTAACTTCATTTGTTAGGGTTTATTAATAATTAAAAAGATATAAAATCGGATGATATTAAATGCAACAATCCAAATCAAATTAAAATAGATCCAGTAAACATCCCATATAAAAAAGAACAGCATGTCACATTATTTAATTTAGTCCATCTTATTCATTTTAATCATTATAAAGTTTCTATAAAAAATCATTATAAAATTGACCATTTTACTATATATTTATTCATTTTAAAAAATATAAACATCAAAATGCTACTTATATGTTTTCAACATTTTTTTACATTTAGTAATCTTAGAAAAGGGCATTCGAGGTCGTACTATGGTCCAGCAGAACTGCCTGTGCTTTGATTTCAACAACATCATCTTGTCGAGAAACAGAACAATTGCATGTAGTAGGTTTGACTTCGATCCACATGATAGGATAGCACAACAGAAAAAAAAAACTGTATATTTAAATATTTTTTAATATTAAATCATATCGTACCTGCATCTTCTAAGTCCTCCGCAACCATCCTTTCATAGGCAGTGTCCCTAAATTTTCAAAGTTTTATTCGAGATACAGGAAAAAAATTGCTATGATCTTCGTTTAGCTATATTCTCTCGATTTGATTGTTGTTAAGTCTATTTAATTTACCGGAAAAAAATGATAAACTGTCTAAAACTATTATCATCTCACGTTGACTATTAACAAATCATAATATCGACAATTATTAAATTAAAAAAGATATATTATATATATAATATTTAAAAAGGGTATATATATAGATATAATTTATACGATGAAGAAGGAAGCTACGTAGACAGGTTGGTAATCACTCCTATAACAACTGGTTTTGGAGGTTAAAAGAGGCGGGGGACACAAGGATGGCGACGTTATAAAATTTTATCGTGTGTGTCACTGATGGGAAGGTATGTCCAACCACCGGTTGTTTTCAACCGAGCTGCGACGGCCCCATCCATCCACCGGGGCCTTGTATCCACTGTTTCACCCCCGGCTCGATGCCCACAAGTCCCCATTCTTTTCCTCTACACTTATGGTGCCTGCAAATTTCTCGTGGGGTAAACCGGACCCTAATTTACTTCTACTCGGTTGATCAAGCTATATCTATTTTCTTATGTTTATATATATATCGATTTCGTGTTATATTATATGGGTTTTGAGATATTTATATATTGATGTTATTTTTGTATTTTCTTTTATTATCATCTCATATATATATATATATATATATATATATATATATATATATATATATATATATAAAAATCAGGGCAAAAACTTTATGGGGCTAACGGGGTATGTCCCCTACAATATTTGAGTTGAGATAGATGATAATGACAAAATTGTTATCGTCCCAAAAATATATAATTATATTATTGTCCTCGTAAATTTAAATTGAGATTACTTAAAGATTTAAGATATTTTTTACAATTTATTAAAATGAAACCTCTCAATTTAGAAAATAAATGTTAATTTTTTTTGTTCGGTAAATTGAATTTTATTAATAAGAGACGATAACTCTCATAATCTAAGTTGAAAGCCTCGTTAAAAACCTCTCTAACCCTAAGTGGAAGAAAAGAGTACTCCCAACCAAGTAATACACATAAAGGGTACAATACAGTAATAAGACCCGAGTAGAGTCCACATTACTAGAAACAAGCAAAATCATCAAAGAGTTGAACAGGTCGATCTACCCAAAATTGCAGTACTCTAATCCAACACATACAAACATAAAAAGAACACCCTATTAATTACCCAAAACACAAATAACAATCCAGCCAGCACTATTTATCATTAATATATTCACCACCAAGCTTTAAACATCACCTGTCTGTGTAGCCCATCCTTCGCCAAATGGTCAGCCATTCCGAGGCACGTGATAAAATTGCAATGACCCAAATCCTTCTTCTCAAGCGATCCACATCTACAAGAATCAGCCACCAGCACCAAGGTCGTTGTAAGGTGTCTTCAATCCGGTTCAAAGTCAATTTCGAATCGGTTTCTACTACCAATCCAGCTTTTCCCAACCAACCCGATTCAATAAATATCTCCAATGCTATTTTAATTGCTGATATTTCGGCAAAGTCAGCCCCCAAGCCATCAATAGAACTCTAATTGCACCATTAGCCGTGCGAAGCACACCTTCACACACTGCCAAGCCATCCTTTGCCGCACCATCTACATTGAATTTAACAAGTTCCTCTGTTGGCAGTAACCAATCTATTGCCACGTGAGAGCCATTCGTCTCTCTAGCCACACACTCGCGAGGATTCTCCCACCATAAGTAAGTGGATCCAAGTGCATCCTCATTGGAAGCTTTGATCCAAATCAAGGCTCTCAATTTCGAATTAAAGATAAGTTCCTTCAAGGAACAGGATTTCTCCTTGAATATAAGCTCATTCCGGACTAACCAAATACTCCAAATTGCAGTCGACATCCCGATTAACCAATAGCTCCGGAATTGGCAGGCTCGAAACAAAACTCAAAACATGATCAATCCCCGCCAAACTACTTCCCACCAATGACAAATGCTTCCAAAAACAGTCTATAAAATTGCAAGCTGCAAACAGGTGATCTGCGTCTTCCCTTTCCACATTAGACCAACCACACAAGCATTGATCGGCCTCTAAATCAACTCCCTTCAAGCTTAGAAAAACTTTGGGCGGAACTCTTTTAAGGAACAACATCCACAAGAAGCTTCTCACTTTAGGAGGAACTTTAAGCTTTCAAATCCTATCGAACTCAAATTCAGGCTCCTCAACTTTCTTATTCACCATCAGATATGACAACTTCTTGACTGAACATTGTCAAGCCTTTTGATGTACCCAAATGAGCCTATCAGGCACCTCTATGATCAAAGCGATATTCTGTAGCTTTTCTTCAAGTTTGTCTACCATTTTTTTCTCCCTATCTAGCAGCGGTCTTGAGAACTTGAGTCCCAATGAATTCTAGTGAACCCCTCGTTGACAACAACGTCCGTTATAACCACCCCTTGGTTTATAGATAGTCGATATAGACGTGGATATGATACTCTTAAAGACTCAGCCCCGCACCAAGTATCTTCCCAAAACCTCGACGTCTTCCCATCACCAACCAACCACTGAAAAGCCTCATTATTCATCCACCTTCCAACCTCCTTATTCCAGTTCTTAATGACTCTTCACCAAATAACATACATTTTTTTATTTTATTAGTCTCCAACCCCCATTGTGCACTAATTTCCCATACTTTGCACTAATTGCGGACCTCTAAAGGGATCTTTCTTCTATAGCGAATCTTCATCCCCATTTGGCTAGTAATGCACGGTTCTTAACTTGTAGGTTAACGACCCTTGCACCTCCCCTATTCTTTGGTAAGCATACTTTATTCCAACTCACGCGCACTAATTTCTTACTGCCATTTGAGAACCCCACAAGAAGCCTCTTCTAATCCTTTCAATCTTGTTAATCACAGCTCGGGGAACTTCGAACATCGACATAAAAAAGAGGCAGAGATGATAAAACAGAGTTTATGAGTACCATTCTACCTGCAAAGGAAAAGTGACGACACTTCCACTTGACAACTGCAGCAATCGACCAATATAGCAACCTTTTTGTAATCAACTCCCACCCCAACAACACAAGGTTTCTTGAACTTAATGCTGAGCCCCGAACTGATCTCAAAACATCGCAGAATACGTTTCACATTTACTAAGTACTACTCCCTTGGTTTCATAAACTCGGCAAACTGAATGTGAGAAATAGCGAAATTTGGAATAACATTCGTAATTCCACCTACATCACCACTAGCCTCTGCTTCCTCCATTAACAAATGCAATGCCTCTGTGACCATAATAAACAAAAAAGGTGATAAAGGGTCACCTTGGCGCCCTCTCATAATCCAAAATCTTTTAGTGGGAGAACCATTAACCAAGACAAAAACTTTTGCCGAAGAGATGCGCTTCCAAATCCAATTTCTCTACTTTTCTCCAAACCCCATTTTCCACATCACCATATCAAAAAATTCCCACCTCACACAATCGTACGCTTTTGAAAAGTCTATCTTAATGATCACCCCTACTTCTACTAACCCCGATGACAAGGAATGAATCACTTCATTGGCAACTAAAACACCATCTAGAATCTGTGTACCCTTAACAAATGCACATTGGGTCTCGCTAATCAACTTATCAATGACCACCCGCAGCCGTCACGATAGGATTTTTGCTACTAATTTATAAATAGATCCAATCAAGCTAATTGGCCTAAAATCTGAAATTCCCACTGGGTTATTCGACTTCAGAATCAAGGAAATGTATGACGCATTAACGCTGGGCGAAAACTTGCCCAAAACAAGAAATGCCTCTAAAGTTCTAACCAAATCCTCCTTCACCTCCACCCAAAACTGTTTATAAAAATTCATATTGAAGCCATCTGGACCAGGCGCTTTTGAGTCTGCACAACTCCATAGAGCATCCTTAATTTCCTCTATCGTGAAAGGCACTTCCAAATTACTAGCTTCCAGTTCTGAAATTTTCTTAAAATTTAGATCAAAAACCATCCATGATATGTTCTTGCAACTAAAATGGTCTTTGAAGTGGTCGAACATCCTACGCTTCGGTCCCTTCGAGTCCCCATACCAACTATCACCAAACGCCATCCCATTGATGACCCTTTTTCTTGGCTCGAATCTGAACAGCCCAATGAAAGAATGAGGAATTCGAATCACTCAAAGGCAACCAGTTCATCCTCAATTTTTGCTTCCGCAAATTTTCTTGCAATTTTAGAGTCTCCCACAGTTCCATTCTCAAGTTTCTTAATTCCTTCTGCTTGTCCCAATCCAAACTGCCACCATTCCCTAATTCCTCCAAAGTGATGATTTTATCTTCCAACTTCTTGACTTTTACGTTAAAATTTTCACACGATTCAGTATTCCACTTCTTAAGAGCATTTTTCAAACTTCTCAACTTAATAGACAAATCTGATTGTTGGGCGATTCCATCCCAAACACCTCCTTCACCACCCTTCTACAGCTTTCCTTACGAAGCCACGCATCAATGAAATTAAGCGGTCTCGGCCCGCAATCTACTGCCTTCATCGCCAATAGAATCAGAGCGTGGTCGGAAACAACTCTTTTCAACCCAAATTGAAGGTTAGTAGCCATTGCTCATCCAACAAAAATCTGTCTAGTCTACTCCTTTTGTTTTGTGAGCCAAACCATGTAAACTTTTTGCCCACCATTGGCAAGTCAATCAAATTACTCTTCGAGACAAAGAAATTGAATTCTTCACTTTCGGGTAACAACCCAACATAGCCACTGCGTTCACTCCTATTACAAATAACATTAAAGTCTCCTCCCAATATCCAGTTTATTGGGGATGAAATCTTCAAACTCAAAAGTTCCTTCCATAAACCACACTGGTCCGACACAATACAAAGCGTATACAAATGAATAACAACTGAAGACATTCCTTTCTGTACCCATTCTCTCATTAGAAAGATAAAATTCGGCCTTGACATAAAATTTGTTGAAGTAGAAGGTGAGAACCGAAAGTCAAACTCATCATTCAATCCACAGTTTTCTAATCTCATCCTCTGAAAATGATGCTTTCTTTGTTTCCTGCAAATGTACCATATCAACCTTTTGTTCAGCCAACAGACTTTTAATCGCTAACACCTTAGACTCCGATCCTATCCCCCTAATGTTCCAAGTTAAAACCTTCATCCTCGCCCAGCGTCTGCAACCTTAGCACCTTAACCCTCCTTTTGCTTTGCTTCCAAATCTGCTATTTCCTGAATCGCCTCCTTCTCATTTCCAACAATCCAAACTCCAAGTTTCTTACCCAAAGCCAAGGCCTTCCTAGCTTCTTTGGTTTGATTGTTCCACCGCGCTGTAAGGTCCGAATCAGACAAGGATCTCCCAGATAATCCAAGCGAGTTTTGAACTTTCTTGTTCTGCTTGCTCCTTCTTATAGGCCTATCTCCCTTCTTCCTTTCTAATTCTAAGATTGATTTATCCTGATATTCCAGCAACGACCTGTATCTCTTGCTTTTCTTAGAGTTGCCGCACATTTCAGGGAAAAAAGACCTAGGACCTTCCTCATCGCTCTGTGAACCTTCAATCACCTTATCTTCTTTAGGCCTAAGAATAACGCTATTTCTCTCATCCACTTTCGCAGCCCATGAAGAATTTCCGTAGATGGGCTCCTTTCTAATTCGGCTTTCGCATCCAGCTGTCGAGCCCGCAACATTAGGCAGCAGGCGCATACATTCTAAATCCTCCTTAGCACGACTCGACAAGTGGGAGTCCTCCACGTTTTGAAGCTCAAAAGTTTCTCCTCCAGACTTGCTACCATGTTCAGAATCTCCAAGGATGGAGACTATCTCAACCGAGCTGAGCCTAAGTGAGTTTCCAAGGGGATCGTCCTTATCACGTGGTTCCAGGACAGCCTCCATCAACTCTTTTGTGTTTTTTGGTCCTCCATCTTTCTCCCCTTCATTAACTAAAGATACATTTGTCCCCCCACCATTTTGATTAGTGTGTACTTCTAGAATCTCACCTTTATTACCAGCATCCACCACCTCATCATGAACCGAGCCTTTGTTAATAAAGTTACTACCCAATAAATCTAATTCTCCCACATGTCTGCCATTTTCTGCACCTACTAGCCTCCCTTCATTAAAATGGTCTTTCCCGAGGAAGATAGACTCAACTGCTTCATATTCCACCTGAGACCAGCTCTGAGCATCCTTGTCCGATGACTTGCTCTGACCGAAATCTGAAGCATATTTTGACTCGTCCACTGAGTTCTCCTTGCCGGCACCTTCTTTCCTACTACCTCCACCTTTCTTCTTTTCCCAGTAACCATCCGAGAAGCCAATTTCTTCCACCCTTACTTCATATATACGATTTCCAACTTCAATCTCCATTACTTCCAAGATCTTCTGTGGATAGCTTGTCGTAACTAAAATGGTTACCTTTTCACAATCTTTGGACCGAAATGCATTTTCCCCATGTCTTCAAACTTACCCCAAAGCTCTGCAATTCTTTGGAACGTGCACTTATTCCAGCAATGAAGAGGAGTCCCTGATATTTGCAGCCATGTAGCTCTTTCAGTCTGAGTTATCGCCTCCGACCACAGTTTAACATCATCGAAGATTTCTTTCAAATAAGACCATTGGAGATCCTCTAACATCGTAAATAATTCATCATCTTTGAAGGACAACAAAAAACGTTTACCATCCAATCTCAGAACTTTAATCTCTCTCAAATCCCAGTTATGTAATCTATGTATGATACTGCTCATGTTACAAACCGTGGACATCACCCCCACTATGCATCTTTTCATCTTCCATAGTTCCTCCACTTCCAGATGCCCTTAAATTCTCTTTTGCCTCTTCCTCACTTGATTACTCGAACCTCGCAACTCCTCTTCCTCTATAGTCATCCCTGGTCGAGTTGCTATTCTTCATATGTCTCGTTTCGTTCCTCAAGCATGAATCCGTTTGAAGACCCTCTGGCCTCCTGCCTGTTTCTATACCTTTTTGCGCCATAGCTTGCCCCATCCTCTCATCCACTCTATCTCTAGGAGTTCTATCAATATATTTTGTTGTCGAGATCAGGATCCTGCTGCCATATACTGACAAATCGTTCAGTCTCTTTGTCGCCCTTGCAGTATCATCTCCTTTTCGAATCTTACAAACCCAAATCTCTTGCCTTTTCTATTACATTTGTTTGTGATGTAAGCATCTATAACATCTCCATACCTCGCGAACATATGCCAAAGTCCTTTCTAGTGGAATGCCTTTGGTAGATTGTCCACGAATAGGGTAATGGCCCTCTCCTTTCCCCGTTGCTCTTTTTCTTTCTCTCCGGCGCCTGCCATCATTAAATGTTTGTTAACTTGTTTACGTAATAGACTGAATTTTAAATAAAAATAAGTCTAACATTACTCAAAATTCATAAAATGCATTATCATTTCGCTTTTTTCTATATGATTTTCTAGTTCAGAATTAATCTTTTATTTTCCCGCAAACATTTAACTTTATTTAGTTTGGATTCCTCTCTTTTTTAGGATGTCGTACGATCCTTCTTATTGTGTTGTCCAGAACTACTCTTGAATTTAAATATTTTTAAATAATTTTCTTAATAAATAATGTTGAGTTTTGTTATTGTATATAATTATATATAATATAACAAGGTATAAAATAGACTAAGACAAGAAAATTTATATAGATAAATTTATGGGAAAAACTTCAATATACAGTCCTTTTAATTAGGGGTTAGGATTGTAGTTTAGGGTTTAAATGTTATAGGTTTAGAGTTTAGAATTTATAATTTAAGATTAGTGTTTAGAATTTAGGGTTTAGGTTTACGATGCTAGGGTTAGGGTTAGAAATTTATGGTTTATATTTTGTAAGGCAAAAATACATGCATGTGTAAAATAAATTTTATACAGACCGTGTATCAAAGTTTTACTCTAAATTTATTATCCGACACGTAAACGGTATCCTTGTTGTGTCTTTATTATTTTTTGTTGAGATTAAACCTAAAATTTAGGTAAAATATTTCTGTTGATAACTTTAAAATTTTGAATTTGATTTAAAATATTTAAGGAAGAAATCCGATTTTCTCCAACCACTTGTAATAAATAAAAAAACATATATGAGGTTACTACCAGACAAGTAGCAGCAATCGAAGCAAACAACTCGGTGAAAAATTTCCTCGACTGCGTCTTTTTTTCGCACAGGCCCTGTTGTTAGGGACAAAAATTCTCTAACATTTTTTGATATTTTTTTATATTTCGTAAATTTTAAATTTAAAATTTAAAATTCTACTATTAGTTTCTTAAACTTTAACCTTAAATTTTAATATTAAATTATGATTTTACGTCTTAAACTTGATTTTTTAGTGTAGGCGAATAAATAAGGGTACCGAAAATGAGCATGAGAATTTTTCCTGTTAATCACATCTTCTGTTAAATTCTCTTCTCCCGTCAGTTACTATATTAATTAATCAATCTTATTAAAATGCTAATGTTATTTTTTTAAACCATTGTTTCCAACTTTTGTTAAAAGAATTGTTAAAAAAACTTTGTTAAAAGAAAGAAATTGTTCAGGATTAATCTTTAAATCTAATATATTAATTAAGACTAAAGCAATGGACTTTGCTAATATATTAATTAATCTTTAAATCTAATATATTAATTAAGAGATTGTTTCCAATTTTTTTAAACTATTGTTTCCAACTTATCATGTTAATATGATTTTTATGTTTTTTTTTAATGGTGCGACATCATTTTAACCAAAATAGTTAGTAGTGTTAATGATTTTAAATTAACTAATGGATTATAAAAAAATAAAGAAACCAAAATAGAACATAAAATATTAGTTATTGAGCTCGTTCCGGTGGATACTTTCGGAAACCAAAACCATATTTGACCTATATACGTACTTTGTTTTCTCTACACCGTAGTTTGACTAAGATCCAATGGGCAAAAGAGTCAACGAACCAGCCGTATCGAATGAATTTATTGGGCCGGATTCAAGGTCAGCTCAGAAACAACCCACTACAAAATAACAAAGTTCAAATGTTATCATTAGTATTTTCTTGTATCAAACATAAATGGTGAATTTAGTCCTTATATTCTCGAATTTGGTCGATTCTAATCTTTTATTTTTTAGATTTTGAAATTTTAGTCACGACTGAAATAATAGAAAAATATTGTGACTAAATTACATGGAATTAAAATGATCAAATTAAATAATATAAACTAAAATTTTAATTTACACATAATACAGAGACTAATTAGTAGAATTTGATTTAACAGATTTCACGATTAACTAAATTTTAAAAAATATATTTTAAAAATAATAAAATTATAATATAAAAATTAAAAATTTATAATTTATTGTTCATAGTTAAAATTTAAATATCAGAAACCACTGACACAATCTGTCTCCACCAATGAAAAGAAAGAAAGAGAAACTTTGTAATTACTTTCGAAGTCTCATATGTATACCTTCAGCATCTTTGAATTCATTCCTGTGAAGCATTAAAAGCATTTAAAGAATCCCCTTTGGCAATTTTAACTAAAAAACCCATTATAAATAATTAATTAAAGAAATGACCCCCTCAGAGCATTATTTAGAAAAATAATCCCCAAATCTACCACGTATAAAGAACTCGTGTTCTGTCGAAAGCGAGTTCTTATTACGTGGCATCGCTTTTCAGAATAACGAACTTAACAGGACCTCGCTTTCTGCAGAACGCGAGGTCCCCGAGAATTTGAAGAACCGGTTGAATTTATCGCGGGCAGTTTAATGGAACTCGCTTTCTGCAGAAAGAGATTTCTTTATAAATCGGGGTAGCAGAACAGGCATCCATAGGCACATTTGAGCTATATTTCAGGGCTATTAATCGTATAATTTCAGTTAACGACGAGTTTAGGTGCGTAGCGCTAGAACTTATCTTGCATTCGACACCAATATGGGCAAGTTCGGTGTGTTGTAAACCGGGTAAAATTCGCGTTGAGAACGGTACCATAGCTTGTTTTAGTGAATGACCAAAAAGTTAAAAAGGCGTGATAATCTTTTCTCATTTATGTATCGGGTTATAAAATAATAAATCTAAAACTATAAGGCAAAATAAATATAAAATCTAAAACTATGTAAAAAAATAAGGCAAAATAAAGTTATTATTATTATAAAATAATAACTAAAGTTGATAAATAAACATCACATCGTCCTAATGACGCCTATGTCCACCTGTTCCGCAGCTGGGTGCACGACGTTCTTGTGGCGGATTCCTCTGATCGGTATGTGCTCCATCGTTGTCGTCCTCATCATCGGCACCATGATCGTCCCCGAAACGCGGAGCACCGCTGACACCGGGGCCGGTGTAGAATAAACTTTGCGGCGACGGCTGCTCGACAATGTTGTAGTCTAACTGTTTTTGCAATGGCGGAACATTGAACACTGGAGAAACATATGCAAAAGGCGGTGTCAGGTAATATGGTGGAGGCACCGGCATAAAAGGACGAAAGGCGTCCGTCATGAAAAGCTCGGGTGGAGGCCCCGTCTACTAAAACGTCTAAGGACCACCCATCTGCAGAAACAATGACGAAGCGGAGTGCATGAATGTCGGTCCTGGCGCTGGTGTCGAAGGCCCTGCCCTGAACTGATCTACTGCTCGCGCTGTTTCAGATGACGAGGCCCCTGTATGTGTTCGACATCACTGGCTTTCAGGACCCATTCTGGTACCGCGCTGCGTCGATTGGGTGGAGTGACGTTGTGCGGGCGGTTTCGGGGAGGCAGCACAATTTCTCGCTGGCGCTTCTCCGGAGTCAGTATATGCTGCTTCCCGTTTTGGTAGTACCACTGCACATAGTCGAATGTGACGTCCTGGTTCACAATAGGTACACAGATGAGCGGCCTCCTGCCATACCTTGTCATCCATTGCCCAACCCAGTCAGCTTGATGATGGCCCCAATGGACTTCCGTCTTCCCCTACCTCGTCAACCGATGTAATTCGTCTAAATTGGGTGGCGGCTCCGAAACCACTTAGACGTAGCCAAATTGTCGCAGAACCCGGTCGGTAGGATGCCACTCGACAATTTCGTAGTTGATGAGTGGCACCAGCAGTAGCCAAACGTTAGAGCCGTTCGTGATGTCCTACGGAATACAGTCTCAAATCGGAGGAGCAGCGTACGAAGTCCACAGGAACTGAACAAAATTTTTTGAATGTGAGTTATATAATTTTTTGGCCAATTTTTTTTGAGGAATTAAGAACAAAATATCTGAAATCCTGACCTCGTTTTGTATCTTATCGATCAGCAGTCTGTAGTCTCGTTGTGTCTCCGGCAGTCCCTAGTGAGTGAGTGGAAGGCATCACCTATCATTAATGAAAAATAATTTAAAATTATAATAGTTTAAAAACATATTCTTCAAATAAAATAAAAATAATTTAAATTTAATTAAATTAAATAATTTTAATAGTACCTCCGAATAAGCGGGAATATGTATGAGGTAGGCTGTCTAGGCAGCGAGCTTAAAAAGGGCATTTGAAACCAAGCCCAAGACTGAAGCAGTAAGAGACATCCTCCGATCGCGGCTCTATCTGGGTCGACGGTTCTGCAAAGCTCCTTGAATAGAAAGGCCAGGATCGCTGTTCCCCAACATTTCTTGCTACATTCTGCAAAATTGCGGAGATGGTACATCCACATCAGGTGGACTTTATTGCGAGATTTGTCAGGCATCAAAATCCCTCCAATAATACGTAGGATGTGGGCACCAGCAAACCGCTGCAAAAATAATAAGTACCATTATAAAAATATTTTAGTTATTAAAAAAATAGGAAACGAAAAATATAGTAAAATAAGATTAATATATTTACTCGTTTTGTTTCGTCATCTGCATTCGGGGGGAGGCTTGTAAAATTTTGCTCCAAAAAAGTTAGAAAGATTTTGCCACCATTGAACTTGTTTGGAACCACTCCCAGCAGCTCAGCACACAGGTTTGGCTAGTCACCTTCTGCAACACCGGTAATAATCGTGCCGTCAGTAGGCAAGCCAAGATGATATGTAACATCTTCTAGTGTAATTGTAGCCTCGTCACACGGAAGATGGAATGTGTGGGTCTCTGACCTCTATCGCTCCAATAAGGCATTAATGAAAGGATAGTTCAACTTCATACCGCCAACGATAGTAGCGACGTGCCTAAAACAAACTTCAGCAATAAATGGAACGATATCCTCGTCCAGCGCGGCCGTGATACGATTTAGATAGCATGTTAATGCTCGTAGTTCTTGAAGGAAAAATAGTACAAGATAATAATTTTAAAAAATAGTACAAGAAAAATATATACATATAGGAGGAGATAAATTTAAAAAAATAAATTACTTTAAAGTAAGAAAATAATATTACCTCCCCATTCGCCCGCCAGTAGTCGAAGACGTGTCATTCGTCTAGCCTCAATAAAGCTGCCATTGTATAGAAAATATAGGATATGTATAATAGAATAGGAGAAGAAGAATGTAGAGGTGTGGGGTTATTGATTCTGTAGGGCCCTATTTATAATGGAACTCGTACCAGCTGGGAAGCGATTTTAATGGAACTCACGTTACGCAAGAAGCGAGATACCGAAGAACTTGCGTTACGCAAAAAGTGATTTCCATTGAAGAGACTTGTCCTTTGACTTTTCAGAGAGCATCTTGAACGGTCATAAAGGAAACTCGTGTTACGTAAAACGCGAGGTCTTTTTTTCTCACAAACTGTCCATTAATTAATTATTCTTTAAATTATTAGATAAATATGGTAAAAAATTGATTTTAAATTCCTATTTTCTTTAAATTGAATTCCTAATTAATGTCGAATCTTTAAAATCAAATAGTCATAAAGTAAAAGAAGTTATTTAAATTTTATAAGAGGTAGGAAAAAAGATGGTATTTAAATTATATAAATATATAAGTTGTATTATTAATTAATGCCCATATGTAGAAGTTTGTTAAAATTTTAAACTCAATTGGTATATAAATTAATTAAAATAGTAGAAGATAAAAATTTGTAGTAATCTGAAAGCTGTTACAACAGCAGCATAAATTGAAGAAAAATCAGAATTGTGAATATTCTAGGAAGCGTAATAGAGGGAATTGGACCTCGCTTTCTACATAACGTGAGGTCCTATTTAACTGGTTTGACTCAATAGTGGCATATAATGAACGGTCAGAAGGGACCTCGCGTTCTGGGGATAGCGAGTTCTGTGGATAACCGCGTTGCGTAGAATGCGAGTTCATGGTTTTTGAAATTAGATTCAATCCGCTTTTCCTTCCTTTCTTATAAAACCCAGGCTCCGATTATATCTATTTTAGCAAAACTTCCAACAGTTTCCTCCCCTCATGGCTAAGTTTTTCGCAATATTTTATTTTATCTGTACCTATTTCGACTCAACAATCACCAGTAATATGTCACTCCACGATTTGTTGTAGTTGATATCTGAAGAGATAAGTAAACGCACTGACAAGCAAATTTCTTACTTGGAATGTAAAATCCCAACACCGACGGCAAGTGAAACACACTACATTCTGAAGCTTGCCAGCAAAACCGACGTACGTAACATGTACGAGCAGCTCAATTCTGTTGGCGCTAAATACATCTATTTGAATGTTAAGTTCGATGAGGTGAACGCCGGAGAAGGTAGTACGTCTGCACCCATAGAAGTTGTTACGTCCGCACTCGCAGCGAGCAGTGAACAAGCTCCTTGTTCACCGAATGTTGATGCAGCTGCCAACGAGTTACAGCTTTTTATGTACAGGCGCAGAAAAAAAAACAACTGATCGAAGAACTTAACTGAAGTTCAGACATTTCAACTGACTACGATGATTCCGATTAACCTTCCATTCATTAAATCATTATCAAATTATGTTTTATGAGTTCATATTTTCATCATTTATTAATGTTCTAAGTATGGGCAACGTTGCTGTTGTTCTCCTTTATTTATATGAAACATTGTTCGGTACAAATAATGTATGAAATGGATAGTGCTATCGAAGGAAGTGTGGAAATAAGTTTCAGAATGGAAGACCGTTGCCAAAAACCTTGCCATTTCTTGAAGATTTGTGTATATTACGTACCATGGCAAATCAAATCACCACACTGCAACTGAAACAGCGTATGGAATGGACATTGCTTCTTGTAGAACCAGAGAGTAGTCATGAATGAAGCAATGGACCTCGCTTTCTACAAAAAGTGAGGTTCATTGATGTGCCTGCCACGTCAGGAATCTAAGGGGAACTCGCATTCTGCGAATAACGAGTTCCTTCTGCATCAATAATGCTGACAAAGCTTGTCTGACACGTCTGCAAAAACAATACTCTTCATTATTTTCTGGACAAATATTATATTGGTCCTTCACACCTCTTATATCAAGGTTTGGGAATGAACCAAAAACTGCAGAAAAATTTCTCCTCAACATTCGCAGCAGCTTATAGAAGCCTGTGGAGAGCAGATGATATTATGAACATAATTTACGAGCTGTTTGAATCAGAAAAGTGTTTCAACTGTAAGTTTTGCCACGATTTCTCTAATGCTTGTATTGTGTAGTTTTACTAAATTGCTTGGTACTAATGTTTGTTCTTGTTATATGTAGATCTTTTACATGCTGGGAAATATCGAGACGAGGAAGTATTGCCGTTCTAGTATACCACGATGGTGAGATAATTGTTGATGTCGCACTTGGCGTCATTTTTCAATCTGCGAATACTGTAAGAATAACGATTCTGAGGAGATTATCGTACAAGAAGTTGATTAAAGAAGTGGAAAACAGTGTCCCGCATGGCCGTGTGAAAAGGCTGGAGGACTTGAAGTATCGTCTACCAATCTCTATTGAATCGTTAACCTACTTATTATGCCGGATTGAGGACAACAATAATGTGGAGTTGATGGTGGCCACCCATTTGGAGTATTCTTTAGAAGGGCCCCTCGAGTTGTATGCGTCATTTTCTGATTCTGATGCTGGTATCGAAATCTTAAGGTGGAGACAGGAAAATTTTGACTTTGACCTTAACGCCAATGTTGATAGCCCCAAGGTGAGTTTACGAAATAATTTCAACCTATTAACTACATACAGTCCATGCAACGAGTTGGGTGCATCGTCGTCTTCTACACCAAGACATTCGTGCATCGTCGACTTGAACCATCCCCCGAACGATGAATTCAATGCACCATCCTCTCCAATTTGAAGACATGTAATGTACAATCCGTATAGCATGGGGGACGCAACGACATCATCCCACAATTACATGAGGTCGTACGAACATGAAGCGTTCAACCCCTTCGATTTTGATCTTTGTAATACGGTTCATGAGCAGTCTCATGAGCGGTCTCACGATCGACGACAAGTCTGCTCACCTGAAAGGGTAGCAGTCGACCACACAGAACTATACCGGTTCGAGGGGGATATTTTTGACGAAGAATCGATTTGGGAAGTCGGACCCGACGGCGACGAGCAATGGCCCTTCTATAAAGAACCATATGACATGAACATTCCAGCAGGGTCCTTCGAAGATTTAGAAGGCAACAAAGAACACCCGGCAGAAAGCAACGTTCCAGTATCAGCCACACCTTTTTCTTATTACCAGCCACCATCCCACTTCACAACGGTTGATATGCATGCCTTGAACATTCCAGAATTTGCACAACCCCCAACAATTGACGGGCACAACCACCGTGTCGATGGTGAACTGAACATTGGGATGACATTCTTGACAAAAGAACTGGTTGTGGCTGCGATTAAGCACTACAACATTCGTCGAGCAGTTACGATGACTGTGAAGAAAACCCAACCGAATTTCTACATTGCGGAGTGCACCCATAAGAAAGAGGGGTGTGGGTGGAGGGTTTGTGTATCATCCTTGAAGATGTTGAACGGTTTGTGGAGAATCACGAAACTGGATGGACCTCATACATGTAACCGTGAGCAGCCTAAGTCAGGATCACAAGAACTTGGACGTGCACGTCCTATGCGATACCTTCATGCCACTGGTCAAAGCAAATCCTCGTGTGACGGTTGCCACCTGTATTCTCGCAGCAAAAAAATAGTATGGCTACATTTCTGAATACCCGAAAGCATGGTATGCAAGGTGGCAGGCCGTACAAAATTGTTTGGCCAATGGGAGGAATCTTACAACGAGTTGCGGCCGTGGGTAAAAATGATGTAGAAACACAAACCCAGAACGGTTGTGAAACAAGAGACAGCTCTGGCATACAAAAATGATCGTGTCTTACCAAGTGTTTGTCAATTCTACCATCTATTTGGACATTTCTTCAGTGCATTAATGCATTCATGCATTGCAAGCCGATGGTTCAGATCGACGGTACTTGGTTGTACGGGAAATATACTGATAAGTGTTTAAAAGTTCTATTTTCTTACCCTTTTTACTCATATTATTGTTAGACTTAGGCTCATATTAGTTACATAATTAGTCATTCATTCATTAATCCATGTTTCCTTCCATCGTTGAGCTTGATTACATAACTTGGTAGTTTTTGTGGGAAAAGATGCTGCTTTGGTGTGTTTTGTACGTATGTGCAGGATCACTTGCCAAAGCAAGGCTAGAGCTAGTTGCTAGGGCAATGCATGAAGGAGATGTCGAGCTAGTTGCCAGGGCAATGCATGAAGGAGACGCCGAGCCAGTTGCCAAGGCAATTGTCGACAAAGAATAAGGTGATATGGTAGTCGAAATTGATGACTAGACAAGCCCAAGATGATGTGGAGCAAAGCTAAATCCCAAAGGAGTTTGATTTCCATGAAGAGATTAAAGAAGAATTAAATTCCAATAAGATAGGAGAAGTTCTAGAAGGAATATAATTATAATAAAGAATTATATTCTTTAAAGATAATTTAATTCCAACTTAACTTCCTCCTCAAAGAAGGACTTTGACCTAACCCTATAAATTAGAGGCCATGCCGTCAACTCCAAGGAGAGGGAGAGAGAGAGGAGAGAATTCTCGACAAGCATCAAGGGCAAGGAGGATTTCGACAAGCTTCATCCTTCATCTTTTTCTTTCTTGTTCAATTAGATTCATGCTAGGGATTCTTTATCTTGTGTTTCTTTGGAACCTAGCTATGAACTAAATCTATTTGGCTAAGGTTATTGTGTCTTGTGGTTGTGAGAAACTATTGGATTTTGTTTAGGTAATAAGAGTTTGCACTTTTTCTATTCAAGGTTTATTCATTCTTGGTTCTTATTCTTGTTTGCGAGTGAATTGGGAGAGGATCTCGTAACTTCATCTATTTATCTAATATCGGGAGAGTTAGATTGAAGAAACGAATGAATATGATCTTTATTCAATCTATTGATGGTGAAGATTAATCCGGCTTAGGAATAAGTTAAGGATTTCAACAGCTAAGAGGAGCGCAAGATTGGTTGTTGTTCACCCTTGATTCACGCAGGGATGTATTATCAAGGCATGCACAAGTAGCTAGAGTTTCGACTTAGGGATAAGAAAAAACCATTGAAGAACGCTCTGCCGAACCTTGAAGGTTGCTGCCCAGACGCCCAAGTAGTTGCCCAACTAGTCGTCCAGGCAACCATCGATTAGTTGCCAAGGCAACCCCGTTGTGCAAGTTGCCACGGCAACTGAGTTACCCGTGCACTCTTTTACCAAGACGATCCAATCGGCTATCACACCTCAACTCACGATAACCTGGCCTATCTCTCTCATTTAATTACATCGCCTTTTACTTATTTACTTTCTAGATTAGTTATTAGTTAAAACTCCTATAATCTTCTACTTGTGTTTTTTTTTTTACTTTTTACAGTGCAAGAGACTAGATTCTTGAAGTGGCACCAATCTCTGTGGAGACGATATCTTTTATACTATAACTTGCAATGTGTATACTTGCACAATTGCGTAGCACTTATTGCGCGCAACATATACACAGGTCTTACTTCTGGCGGTTGCACAAGACGGCAATCGGAAAACCGTCTCTGTAGCCTTCACAATAGTCGAAAAGAAGGATCTCGAATCTTGGTAGTTCTTCCTTAAGAACATATGGAGACATGTTATTTCTCATATAATGAGGGCAAGGGATGATGGGATATGGCTTATTTTCAACAAATCCAATGCGATCAAGTACGCAATACAGGGTTTGGGCCGGTCTTGGCAGCCTCTCTATATTTACCACCGTTACTGCTTACGACACATTGCGGCCAACTACTTGCAGATTTACAAGAACCAAGATGAATGTGCTATGGCTCTTAGAATGGGTACGTCTTTTACTTCCTCTGCGTTTATGATATCTTTGCATGTAATGTTCGCCACTAACTAGGTGTTTGTCATTCCCTAGATAACTTGCATTACGTACATGAGGTAGACCAGCTGTTCGAAGAACTGAGAACCATGAATAACAAAGGCGCAGGCTACCTTGCCAAAATCCCGAGGGAAAAATGGCTTCGATCATATGATGGGGGTAAACGATATGGTTACATGACAACGAACTTGGCTGAGGCGGTCAACTCAGCTCTGAAGAAAGTACGGCATTTGCCTATCACTTCTGTTATAAAGGCGACCTACTATCGTTTGTCTACCCTATTTGCAACCCTAGAAAAGCAAGCGACTGATTACATGGCAGGTGTCTACAAATACACCCGGGCTTCCTAGAAAAATTACAAACGTATATGCGCCATTCAAATGCGATGACTACAACTCTCTTCTCTCGAGAAGGCCATTTGTTTTGTGTTTCAGAATTTTCAAGGCCATTGGAAGGTATACAACACAATGCGTACGTAGTAGATCTAAGGAAGAGAACCTGCGACTGTGGAGTCTTCCAAACATTCAAATACCCGTGCGCACACACCATTGCTACTTGTTCTTCCCAACAGATTCACTACATACAACTGCTTGATCCGGTATACTTACTGGAAACGGTATTGAAGGTTTACGAAAAAGAGTTTCCTCCCATCGAAAGTGAAATTGATCCGTATGTCATTGATGATGAACCGACCATAAGCCCATATCCTGCACTACTATGAAATAAGGGACGTCCACTATCGACATGGATTTACTATGCGAAGGACATGGTCAAACATAGAGAAAGAAGCGGACAAAAGAAACTTTGCAGTACATGTAGAAATCTCAGACTCACGATTAACACGTGTCCTAACCGCTCGGGCCCTCGTATGAACTAAGTGTTTGTTGTATTTGTTCATATTAATTTTAGGGTTTTATTTATTAATATCTTATGATATGATATGATATTTGTTGTTTGCTACTATTTGTTGTTATTTTTTTAAAATTTTGAACCAACTACTCGCATGTATAGAATGCCAAATTCCTGACACGTCAGGAATCCTGGCAGAACTCTTAATCTACAGAACGCGAGATTCTTGACACGTAAGGAATCCTGGCAGAACTCACTCTTTACAGAACGCGATATCATTGCCATGTCAGGAATCTTGGAATAAATAGCTCTTCACACAACGCGGGATCCCTTCTATAAATACCTCCCCTGAAGTTGTAATCCGGTAGTTTTAGAGAATACTGCGCTTCTATTGTAGCTACCAATAACACAAATCAAATACTCAAAAAATACTTTGGCTAAAAGATTTCTCGAGTATTGTGATTTGTTGGAATATGTAGTTGCATCATGATTACGTGCCCAGAGCTCCGAGCATTTGCATCATATTTGAACGAGGTCAGACCTACAAGTTGAATGACAAATCACAATACTCAAGAAGGTAACCGCGGCCAAAGCTCCTACTATTCGCGCTGATGATGGAATCGTGGTGTAAAATGAAGCGTAATGAGGTATACCTCAATATCCAGGATTGCCCACATCACGAACAATGGGAATGTGTAGGGAAACATTGGCTGATGACAACCCTGGCGCGATAATATATAAGATGCCCTATTCAATCGGGGTTTCATCTTTGATCAGGGTCAGAACAGAAGTTGTATTCTAACCCGGACTTGACAGCTGATAATGTGCAAGGTTACAACTTTTCGTGGGTGTGAGATAGAATATGATAGGCGTATTCCAGTAGCAACTTTCTACGAATGTAATATAAGTTTATGTTGAAACTTAATACTAGTAACAAGTTACAACTTTCTACGGATGCAATATAAGTTTATGTTGAAATAACAAGGTTTCATTTGTTTTAAAAGTTGTCTTTCCGCCTTCTCCGTGTATCGCATGTTTCAATGTTAGTCTGAAATGGTAGCCAAGTTCCTCCACAACATCTCCAAGGTCAAAAAAATGGGATAATAAACGTACATTAAAAATCTGATACATAAACGGGAAAAGATTATCACGCCCTTTTAACCTTTTGATCATTCACAAAAAACAAGCTATGGTACCGTTTTCAATGCGAATTCTACCCGGTTTACAACGCACCGAACTTGCCCATATTGGTGTCGAATGCAAGATAAGTTCCGGTACTACGCACCTAAACTCACCGTTAACTGAAATTATATGATTAATAGCTCCGAAATATTGCTCGAACATGCCTATGGACACCTGTTCCGCTACCCCGATTTACAAAGAACTCCCTTTCTGCAGAAAGCGAGTTCCATTAAACGGACCGCGATAAATTCAGCTGCCTCTTCAAATTCTTAGGGACCTCGCGTTTCAGAGAGCGCGAGTTCCTGTTAAGTTCGTTATTCTGAAATGCGATGCCACGTAAGAACAAATCGTTTTTTGCCGAAAGCGAGATCAAAAATCGCGTTGCGCAGAACGCGAGTTCTTCATACTTGGCAGATTTGCGGGTCATTTTTCTAAATAATGCTCCCAGGGGGTCATTTCTTTAAATAATTATTTTTTATGGGTTTTTGACTTAAAATTGTCATCCCCTCTCCTACCAACTTTATTCAATGTTTGAAGTAGATTGGCAGATACTTTATATACTTAGGAATAACACATGATTTTATGTTAAAGGATGCAATCTCTTAGAGAATTTTATTATAAATTTAAGGTGCAAAATTACAAAATTTTAAAAGTGCGAACTTAAATTATTAATAGCAAATATAAAAATATACATAAATTATATGAGAGTTTGAAATTTTTAGAGGATACAACTGCCTCCTCAGATACCTCTCTATTAAACCCAGCTAACTCTAATAGTGGATGGGCTAGTGTTGTGGAGTATCACATGTTGGTAAAATGACCAAAAATTTGACGGTGAAAGCCACCAAACATCATTTATGAAACACATTGATGATAATTTTAAATTGAATATATTTTTTTGTTAATTTTCTCTTGTTGTCAATTATTATGGCTGATTTAGTTATGTTTTGCTCATTTTTAGTGTAAGAATTTGTTTTCTATAACCAGCAAGAGGAGGAGCATTTTTTGCATTTTTTAATCTATCGTGGTTGGAGTTGTGGGCACGACATTTTTTAACTTGACATATTTAGATTATCTAGTCAGCAGCAACTTTTAGAAGGCAGTCCAGTCAGCATCTTCTAGGAGATGGACGGACGAAATTATTATCTTAGGAAATTATCTTAGGTAACTTGAACTTTGGGATTTACTTTCTTTTAGATGATATTATCTTTAGGATATTTTTATTTCGAATTTATTTGTTTTATTTTTTAAGGATTTAGAAGACTATAAATACTCATTTAGGGTAAAGTTTGAGGTACTCATATTTTTACTTTTCTTTTATTTATAAAATTCTCTCGAGTTTTTCTTTCAACTTTTATTTCTACTTTAAGTTGTACTTATTTTCTAAAAATGCTAAGTATGATTTCCATCATGCTTAGCTAAACTTTTAATTAGCCAATGGCCTAGCGATAACTCAATTAATTTTGTGAGAATTGAAAAGCATTTAATATCTTCGGATATCATTCTCAATTTTCTGGAAACTTAGATTGGCAATCGGCCTTTCTTTTAAAAATCTTTATACTTTCATTTCAAAAAGCACGCATTGGTGTGAATGTTGTTTTGATTTACCGTAAGGAGGAATGATGGGTTGGTAGCAAATTCGACTTCCTGTGAACACACTTAGCAGCTGTCTACTAAGGGAAATTAAGACCGGGTTCAATTATTGTTGAGACAACATAATTCGAGTTGGGCTTTTCCAGCACTTAAAGTTGTATCGGTGCTAATGGCGATAGACGCGGTTAGTCCAGCAAGAACTGAATTTCAGAGATAGGCTTGGAAATATCAGTTTACTCAGAGAGAAAATTAAGTTACAAGGGTTGAGCCTTCTAGAATGTAATCGGTATGAATCCCGAAGTAAAATCTTTTTCAATGATCAGAACAAATTGAGGCAGAGCAAATCTTGAGGCTATATTTCTACCATCGTTATTTTCAACTATTACTTCTTTTTCTTTTCGTCATTCCTCTAAATTACTTTTATTTTATTTTACCATTTTTATTCTTGAATTTTAATCCCCCATTTCTTTCTTTATTTTTTTACTAGAACAAGATCAACGCAATTCAGCATTGAAAAATCCTTAGTCCCTGAGGATCGACCCTTCTTCTCTTTACTACACTTTAATTTATTTCAATTTGAGAAAAAAAGAATATTTATTTGACAATTTACAATGCCTGTCAAATTGGCGTTGTTGTCGGGGACTTTGGCAAATTACTAATATTGTTTTGTTTTGATCTATGACCAGGTCACTTCCGGGAGAGCTAGTAGATTACGAACCTGGGATCGAAGCTCTTGCTCGGAGACTACGCAGAGAAACCCTTACGCGTAGAAGGTTGAATCGAGACCTTCAACCGAAACCAAATCCAGACTTTGAGGAGCTTTCTTACACCGAGGCATTATTTACGCTTGACGACGAAGAATCAGAAGACATGGTTGAACAAACTATCTGAGAGCTCGCTGCAGCACCTGAGGAACAACAACCGATGTGCATCACATTTCTGAAGGGAAAAACACTATTCGAGTTAAAGACTGGGCTTATTCACCTTTTACCGACTTTCTACGACCTACATAATGAAAACCCGCACAAGTATCTTACAGAATTTCACATGGTTTGCTTAAGCATGAAACCACATGAATTATCTGAGGATCAGATTAAACTTTGAGATTTCCCTATCTCCTTAGCCGATTTGGCTAAGGATTAGTTATTTTACTTACCACCAGGATCGGTTAATACATGGGCTGATATGTCTAAATTATTTCTTGACAGGTTCTTCCCTGCGGTGAAAATGAGTGAATTAAGGAGAAACATATTAGGAATACGACAAAAGGATGGAGAATCATTATATGACTACTAAGAATGATTCAAGAAACTATGCTCCAGTTGCCCACAACACGGTTTAGCAGAACAAACCCTCCTTCAATATTTTTATGAAAGATTGCTTCCTATGAAAATGAAGATGATCGATGCAACAAGTGGAGGACCTCTAGTGAATATGACTCCAATTATGGCCAGAAATCTAATTTCAGCTATGGCCGCCAATGCTCAGCAGTTTCAGCCATCAAGTGAACCCACCCGACAGGTTCACGAGATAAGTACTCCCTCTTTAGAAGATAAAATTGATAAATTAACTAATGTTGTTTAATCCTTGATTGTATGCAAAATAGTTCAAGGTAGATTATGTGGAATTTGTACGATGCCGGATCATCCAACGGACTATTATCCGATGTTTCAAGAAGATACTACAGCCCAAGTAAATGTCGTGGGAAATTTTCCAGGACCTCCCCAGAGGCGATATGATCCTAACGCAAACACCTATAATCCAGCATGGAGGGACCATCCAAACTTCAACTATAGATCAAATCTTAGACGGAATCAAGCTTATCAACAGAGGCCACCTGCACCACAAAAACCGTCATCGGAGTTAATTGTTAAATGTTTGGCGTTATCCCAAGAGAAGTTTCAACTAAAGACCGAATCACACTTTTGAGAAATTGACAAACAGATGAGTCAACTTACATTATCTGTGAGTTTTTTAGAATCCCAGGGAAAGTTATCGTTGCAAACCGAGCCAAACCTGCGGCAAAATATCAGCGCCATCACCCTCTGAAGCGGTATTATTTTCGCACATGAGATCCTAGATAAGGAAGCCGCACACTCCTAGAGGAAGAAGAAAACTGAATCGCAAAGTCCTCATGCTAGAGTATGCTCAAAGACCAATCATAAGATGATAGTAAATGACATTTGTTTTACCTTGTTTATTCATAAAGAGGCATTGCCATTATTATTTTCAGTTACAATTCTGTGTGCATAAATAAATTGAATTATAATAAAGTCCTTAGAATAATATGGTTATTCTAAAATGTCCTTAGTCAAGTATTATTGTGAGCATGGACAACAATAATGCATTAAGACTAATATGTAGTTGATTGATGACAAAATGTTGTCATTGACATGGAGATGTCAAAATCAATACATAAGTATGTGTTAGAGAACGATATTGTATCGACCCGCTATGAGCATGTTTCTTGGATTATTATGTGACAGTCACAACATTGCTCATAGTGATAACTACATGTATGATCCTTAGACTTGAGATCATCATTATTTCAACATCGTGGGTGACATATTTTGATACGGTCAAACGTATGTCGTAACTGACTACACTATAAAGACTGATATTGGATATGTCACAACCTATGTAGTGGAATATGGTTGATCAAGATATGATTTGTCCCTCATACATAATAGGAGTAATATCGTATGCCACTTGATTGAGTGAGACTAGAAATGCATGGCCAAGCTCAAATAAGTTGATATGAGATATCATAGTTATTCGTTTATAATAGTCTACTCAAGATATCAATAAACATTAGATGGACTATACAAGTGTGACTGTTCCATGACTTGTGTCCAATCTAGATATAAAGAACAAAAGGATGTAATACATAAATCGAGTTAATCACGAAAAGGTTACGTCGAATCATGATTTCTTGTAACTTAGGTGACATTGACATATTGCTAGATGTCACTCATTGTTTGTAATATTAGAAATGTTCTAATATTTACTACTAACGTTACATGAACCTACAGGGTCACACCCACAGTTGAAATGAGCATATATTAAATGAATTATATATGTACAAATTTGTTGTACACGAATTTAGTTAAATTAATATATATTTGATATATATAATTTAACTATTGGGTAAATGTTAAAAAAATAATTATTATAATTATGACTCTTTTAATATATAAATAATATAATTCGATTTAAATTAATATATATATTGAAATCATAATTAAAGTTGAATTAGGATTATATATATTTAATATATATTGAAATCCTAATTAAATTTGAATTGAGATTATATATATTTAGTATATATATTTAATATATATATTGAAATCCTAATTAAGTTGAATTGAGATTATATATTTAATATATATATATATTGAAATCCTAATTAAGTTGAATTATGATTATATATATATTTAATATATATTAAAATCCTAATTAAATTTAAATTAGGGTTATATATTTAATATATATATATATATATATTGAAATCCTAATCTGAGTTGAATTAGGATTACAAAGGCTATATAAATGCATGAGAGATCTAGTAGTCATTAATGCTTTTTGGGAAAAACCTTCTAAATAGTTTAGAGAGTTTTTTATGCTCGTTTCCTTCTAAATGGTTTAGAGAGTTTTTATATACTCATTTCAACTGGGTGAACTACGTAAAGGTCAGAGCATTATTGTTGCGGCTTAAGAATCGACATCGTGGAATCGTGATTGAATATCTATCTCCCACAAACTCAGAATTCCAGATTTTAAATAGGTAATTCTTCACCCTTATTCACCTCGATTCGTTCCTCGTACATGGATCTCTGGTGGTAATCACCAGATAATTTTTCCGCTGCGCCATGGGGTGTATTGGCGTGACCCAACAGTGGTATCAGAGCCACATGTACGATACGGATTCGAGTTTTAATTACTTGGGTGATGTAATTGTATGAGATACATGTTATTTTTCGATTTATTTAGCGAATATATGATATTTGTACGAGCAAATCTATTCAATCACGGTTAATCTGTTAACCCAATTAAAAGATGTTCCTAAGATTGATGATTAAGAGTTAATCATCAAGATCTTTGTCGATAGGGTTTGAAATATTGTATGTTAATTGTTAGCATATTCAATATGGAGTTTTAAGGTTTTAGATGTTAAGTGTTAACATATGCGGGTTATAGTTATATATTATACTAATGGCCAGTTTATAGATTTCGTGCGGGGAAGTAACAAGAGTTGTTCCAGTAAAAACCTCGTAGATTTTAAAACCCTAAAAAAACGCGATAATGTTGATAAAAGTTATCAAATCGTGAGGTTTTTACACAACAATTAAGATGCTGATCTTAAAAAAAATCTTTGTCGCTGACCGAGCAGGGGTAACCCCGCCAGCAGCTACAAGCCCGCCGAAACCTCGCAAGGGGTTTGACCCTTGCGTAGAAACAATCTAGAAAGACCTCAATTACAAACATCGTCGTTACTATGTTTGTTTATGCACGATGTTTGGAATGCATGGTTATAGCCCAATTGCCCATTTAGTTTTATTTATAAGGTTTTATAAATACGGCCTACGTGTCGTGTCTTTCTCTACTTCTATTGTAATTCTCTTATCATCTTACTCCCTTGTATGTAAAACGAGTTTCTAAAATTGTAATCTATACGAAGAAGCATGGACCAAAGGAACAAAAGTGTGGGCTGACAGAAAGATGTTTGAGAAGTGTTTTATCCTTAAAATAATTTAGTTCTCCTATTGGCTTGGGAAGGGCCACCTTAGGATATGGGCTATAACTATTGCATTCATATTTACTGCTTTTCATGTATATGATAAAATGAATGTATGAGATGCATGTTAGTTAATTGATAAGATTAAATATTAAATGGTGAGATAATATTCACAAAACCCTCCATATTTAATTAAAATTAATCATCCAATAGTAGTCCTCGTTAAAACCTCGATCGGTACTATGTAGGTTTTGCCAAAGCAAAATACTTAGATCTATCTTGGTTAAACGCGAAGAATAAGCAAGTGATATTCAGTGGTAGTAATATTGGTTAAACTAGGTTGTTCTAATACATCTATCTAGGATTGGTTCTTTGAAAGACTTGGTATTTAAGCATGCCCAGTACACCCCCTCTCTTTTCATAAGTTACCTACCTGGTGCACTGTTCATTATTATTCTTTCTATTAGACCATATGAACTTTTGTTTTGGACAAATAGTTGTTCATCAAATATAGGAATTACATGAGATGTAATTAGCAAATGTTGCTTACCGAAATAATTGAATTCTAGGAGTAAAGCCAAAGCTGACTTAGAATGAAATGAAATATGGATCTTTACCCACTAGAAATACTTTTAGCAAGTTTTTCGATTTTGAGGGTTTTTAATAGTGGGAATGTAACACCCATTTTCCCATATTTGTTACCAAATACGAGTCAGAGATGTTACTAAAAAAATTAAAATAATTTTTCCCTAATAAAGTTAAATCGGTTGTCTGCGCTGTCCTTACTCAAAAATTTATATAAAATTTTATAGACATTGAAATTTCGTTATGTAAATTTCTAATTAAACTAGATTCATTCAGATTTTTAATCATATAAATTAATGACTCAAATTCATTATACAAAAATTCAAAGAAATTCCTAGATTCAAGTCATAGTGAAATTTTTCTGGAATTCTGCTGCCATGTTTTGCCGACCCTTCCTCGATTAAAAATTCATAACTTTTAATATACAAATTGAAATCAGTCACTGTTTGTCTTAAAAGAAACTAGACTCAATTTCCAGTTTACACATATAAGATTCACTCTCAAATTCAACTTATGGAATTTATGTTGATTTTTCAAAGCCACTGCATTTGTATGATTCCTGAACAGAATTATGTCTTTCTCCACCATAAGCATATTATTCACTAATGACTTAGTCCTCCATACTATTAGAAATGTATCAAGGCTCACCATGATCATTATCCACATCATATGAGTTATTAAGCCAATCATTCTTTAGTCACAAATAATTACAAGCCATAATTAATTTATACATGCCATCTAGTATATCCAATTAGAAAGAATAGATGTCATAACTGTGATTAGAGTGATATACCTTCAAATTTAGCATATGATGCTCAGCTACTCTCTCCTTGGTACTCCTTTAAAACCTACACATGAACATCATCACACGCTAAGTATATACTTAGTGAGGCAATAATCTTTAATCAAGTGCAATTAACATAATATCAATGTATATAAATAACAATGCATATGATTGCCTTACCATTTCATATTCATTAACATAAATAGATATGTAACAATATGTATGAATATCAAAGTGATAAGATTAGATCTTACCAATACCGTTGCCATTTCTACCCGTAAGCTTTCAATGCTTACCAATACCTTTTTCCATTTCTATCTGCAAGCTTTCTAGCTTATCTTCTCGTTTCTTTTCATTTTTGATTCTTTTCAATTTATTTAGCCTAAGGTATCGAATTAAGAGATTCTATGTACACGAGTCATCTCCCTATACTTACTTGAGTATAGTGTATTATTTGCACCGTAGTGCTTAGAACCCTAAGTGCTTCTGTATACTCAAACCTTACATGAGTATACCTTCATTGAGTATTAATAAAATTGCACAGTAGTGCTTAACACCCTAAGTGTTTCCGTATACCCAAACCTTGCATGAGTATACCCTCAATAAGTATTTATAAAATTTACACTTTACCTGAAGTGCTTAGAATCTTTATACAGCTGTTTATGACTCTATGGCTAGCCAACTATACTATCGAACCTCTATATCATACATTGGGCTTTATTTCGTCATTTAAGTCATCAATGGCAACATATATCGATATATATATATATATATTAACAGTTGGCAGTTTATACCGGGAATAATATTTCAATTTCATCAATGTAAGAAATCATATGGTCAATGCATTTTATATTTAAATTCTTGACATATTATGATATGTAAATCATATGCCTAATAACATAAATATCATAGCAACAATAATTTAGGGTAGATTCATCGCAAGCCATCCCAATCTTGTATAAAATATCAATGTAGTATGACATGTATGCAATTGCACTCACCTGGGCCATTTATTTGTATGCCTCACTAAGTCCCATTGATCCTTTCCTTCATAGTACCTCTAATCTCCCTTGATTCGAACTTAACTTCATAAATCACATAAATAAAATATTTGTTAGATCCCAATCTAACAATATCTTAGACATATTGTCTAATATATTCATTCGAATACAAAATTTCCAAACATCTTCCTTTCTTCCTTGTATTATTCAAAACTCATTATGGTCCTTAGTAACCAATTTGAACTTCCATTAACCTCTTTCAAGCTTACAATTAACCTTAGATACAAAGTGTATCAATTCTCATTTTCTGGCAGTTTGCACTACTTTCAAAGAAATATTTCTATAAAATAATCTACAACTCGGAATAAAACTCCATTTGTTCTGAAAGAAACTAGATTCGATAATCTTTTCACCCATATCAATTAATAATCTAAATTCAACTTATACGATTTATGGAAAATTTTCAAAGTCAATTACAGTGCTGAAATTCAGAATAGACTGGTGTTCTGTTTTCTGACTTTTCGTCACTTAAAAATTCATATCTTTTGACTCAGAACTCGAAATTAGTTTCCGTTTGTTGGAAACGAAACTAGACGACCAAGTATTTACATCGGTATAAAATTCACCATCTAACCATTTTTGTAGAATTTATGGTGAATTTTCCAAGTTACTGCCATAAACCAGTTTTCTACACAGCTTCCATAATTAAACTTCAAATTTTTATACTAACTTCTCCTTACTTCTCTACTTTTCAATTTAGTCCAATTGCTTGCTTTAAACCACCAACTCATCACCTTCTTCACCAAATAATTATTCAAAATAATTCTCCCTTATTTTTCATTCTTTGACTAAATAGTCACTAAAATGCAAAGATAAGGATTCAAGCTTCTTAACTTTGCAAATTAGTCCTCAATTCAACATTACTACCTTAAATCCATCATTACAACTAAAAATCAGATTTAGCCCCCATACAAAACTTCATTTTCGATTTGGTCACTTAACTTTGACAATTTGTCAAAATAGTCACTAATTCGATTCAACATCAATTTAACATTCTAACTTCAATTTCATGTCTCTAACATCATTAATAACATAAATACACACCAAAAACATAAAAATCAGATTTGGTCCTCTAACTTTTAAACTTGCCGAATTGGTCCTTATTCTTTTCTTCCTTGAATTTCATCATTTCAAGCATAGAAATAACACTACAACATCGTTTCTAACATGATTGAACCTTAAAACATGAAAATTCAACATATTCTTCAACCACCATAATCACCAATCTCAACTTAGAAGCATGGAAACCATGTGAAAATTATACCAAATGAAAGAGAATTCAAATGAGATCAAATCTTTGTTTCATGACTCAACTCAAAAACCAACTAAATCAAGACAAAAATTGAATTGAAAATTTTCTTACCTTGCTTGAAGGAGACTCACGGCAGACTTGGAGAAGTTGAGAGAATTCTACAACTTTTTCTTTCTTTAATTCTATGCCAAATGGCATTAAATAATCCTTATTTTAATAAAAAAATCCTTTATAGTAAAATGATCATTCTACCCTTGGGTTATGACCAATTAGGTGTTGACACATATGTTTCTCTTTAATATTTAGTCAAAGATATTTAAAAAGGATGGGTAAAATTACCATTTTGCCATTAATGAATTCTTGTATCTTCAAAAATGCCATTTATGCACTATTTCAAATACCGCATTTCAATCGAATTTAAATTGATCAGAAACGATTTAGAACCACAATATCATGTTACTCAGGTCTTCTAAAGACTCCCTTCAAATTTTTATAATATTCCGAGATCAATGATCATCCGAATTCTATTTAAACTTTAACTGTACTTTCCCAATAATAGAAGCATCAGATCAAACCAAATTTTGTATATTCGATCCACACTCTTAAGTGATTTGTATATTTATGACATAAAATAATTATTGTGAAAATTATCATGCTTGTCCCTGAACTTTTCTCTTCCTTTCACTTTAGCCACCAAACTTTAAAAGTTTACATTTTAGTCACTGAACTAAAACCACCAACTTTTAATTCTTTTCATTTTAGGCAATAACTAATTAGTGGGGTATTACAACTAATTAGTGGGGTATTACAGGGAATGTTATTACTTTATAAACATGATAAATAGGTACTTATAAAACATATTTTATTGTTGTAGACTTATTATACAAATTTGTTATCATTGCGATCGGTCCTTGAGAATGACAAGTTGAACGGTGTAAACTACCTTGACTGGTCACTGGAAGGAAAAATGTTTCCATTAGTAATAAGACATGTCGTTGTAAAAGGAACTACTCTATTTATCTTAAAAAGTCAAAAAGGCAAATGAAAGCGGAGCGTCCGCCTCGAATATTTATCTTATTGATATTAACTTATCAACACCTACTTCTTGGGTATTGGATATCGGTTGTGGTTCTCATATTTGTACATTTTTATAAGGACTACAAAAGAGTATAAATCTGAAAAAGGAAGAGGTGGACCTATGGTTTGGTAATGGAGCAAGAGTTGCTGCATTAGCTATAGGAACATATACTTTATTATTGCCTAGTGGAATTAATTTATGTTTAGAGGATTGTTATTTTGTGTCTAGTTTGACTAAAACATCATTTCGATTTCTTGTTTAGACAATATTGGTTTTGAGATAATTATTAAGAAAAATTGTTGTTCTTTTATCTCGATAATGTTTTCTATGGTGTGACACAATTAATAAAAGGCATCTATACTTTGGATCAAGAGAATTCCATTTACAACATAAATATGAAAAGATCAAAAACAAATGACTCTAATCAAACTTATCTTTGGCATTGTCACTTAGGTCACATAAGTGAAAAACGCATTTCAAAACTTCATAAAGATGAATTTTTGGATTCATTTGTTTTTCGAGCAACTTGATGTATGCGAACCTTGCTTATTAAGAAAGGTGACCAAAGCTCATTTAATGGTAAAAATGAGCGAGCAAGTGATTTATTGGGATTAATACATAGCGATGTATGCAGACCAATGAATACACAAGCCAGATGATGGTTTCAATACTTCATTACTTTCACAGTTGACTTCAGTAGATATTGGTACATTTACCTAATGCATCATAAATCTGAAGCCCTTGAAAAGTTCAAGAAATTTAAAAATGAAGTACAAAACCAACTAGGAAAACGCATTAATGCTCTTCGATCAGATCGAGGAGGAGAATACTTAAGCTTAGAGTTTGGTGACCTTCTTAAGGAATATGGAATTGTCTCACGCCTCCTGGTACTCCACAACAGAATAGAGTTTCTGAAAGAAGAAATTGAACATTGTTAGACATGGTTCGATCAATGATGAGTCACACTGATCTTCCAGTTTCTTTTTGGGGACATGCACTAAAAATAGTTGCTTTCACACTAAATTGTGTTCCATCTAAATCAGTTCAAGAGACACCATATGAGATATGGACTAGAAACGTCCTAGTATGTCTTTTATGAAAATTTAGGGATGTGAAGCTTATGTTAAACATAAGATGTCTACAAAGCTCGAACCCAAATCTCATAAATGTAATTTTGTGGATTATCCTAAAGAAACTAAAAGATATTATTTCTTTGAAACACAAATCTCATCAGTTTTGGAAACACAACCACTGCGAAGATCTTTGAAAGAATACAATACTCCTGAGAAATATGGATTTCTAGTCACATTACATGGTGTTGTTCTCTTCATAGATCAAGATGAGCCTAGGACTTATCAAGAAGTAGTGACGGGCCTAGACTCTGAGAAATGGCTAGAGGCCATGAAATTCGAGATAGATTACATATCAGAAAACCAAGTTTGGACATTGGTTGAACCACCTCTAGGGGTTAAGCCCATAGGGTGCAAATGGGTTTTAAAATGAAAACTGGCATGGATCGTAACGTACAAACATACAAAGTACGATTAGTCGCTAGGTTTTTGGTTAAATTCATGGTATAGACTATGATGAAACCTTTTTACCTATTGTTATGTTTAAATCCATCCAGATCTTACTTGCGATAGCTGCATTTTATAATTATGAGATATGACAAATGGATGTTAAAACTGCTTTCCTTAATGGAAAACTAGATGAGGATGTGTAGATGACACAACCTGAAGGTTTTGTCGATCCAAAAGACACCAAAAAAATATGCAAGCTACAAAGGTCAGTTTATGATTGAAGCAAGCTTCTCGAAATTGGAATCTTCGTTTTAACGATGCAATCAAAGAGTTTGATTTTATCAAAAATGAAGATGAGTCGTGTGTTTTCAAGAAAATTAGTGGGAGCACTGTCATATTCTTGGTAATGTATGTGGATGACATACTGATAATAGGAAATGACATATCTAGCTTACAGTCTGTGAAAACTTGGTTAGGAAAATGTTTTTTCATGAAAGACTTGGGTGAGGCAACATACATATTAGGAGTTAACATCTATAGAGATAGATCAAGATGACTTCTAGGACTGAGTCAAAATACATACATAGAAGAAGTACTGAAAAGATTCAGTATGGAAGAATCCAAAAGAAAAGGGTTCTTACCTATGAGACATGAAATTTCACTCTCGAAGGAAATGTGTCCTTCAACATCTTAAGAAAGATAGCAAATGAGTAAGATTCAATATGCTTCAGCAATTGGATTTATCATGTATGCCATGATATGTACCCGTCTAAATGTATCATACGCTTTAAGTATGACAAGTCAATACCAGGTAGATCACAGTGAAGGTTACTGGGTCGCAGTTAAAAACATCCTTAAGTACTTAAGAAGAACTAAGGATACATTCCTTATATATGGAGGTGAGGAAGAGCTAAGTATAAAAGGTTATACTGATGTTAGCTTTCAAACCGATAAGGATGATTCATGATCGCAATCGAGTTTTGTGTTATGCCTTAATGGAGGTGCTATGAGCTAGAAAGGTTCAAAGCAAGATACAATAGCTGATTCTACAACAGAAGCCGAGTGTATTGTAGCATGCGATGCTGTAAAAGAGGGTGCTAAGATCAAGAAGTCCATATTTGAACTAGGGGTTGTGCCAAGCATTTTGAATGCTATAGATCTACGTTGTGATAACAACAGAGCCATTGCACAAGCAAATGAACCCAGATCTCACCAATGATCCAAACACATACTTAGTGTTACCATCTTATTCGAGAAATCATAGATCGAGGAGATATGGAAATATGTAGGGTACCAACAAATGATAACATTTTCGATCCACTGACAAAGCCTCTGACGCGGCATAAGCATGATCGTCACACTAAGTCACTTGGTATTAGATACATGAGTGATTGGTCTCAGTGCTAGTGGGAGATTGTTAGAGTATGCCCAAAGACCAATCATAAGATGATTGTAAATGACATTTGTTTTACCTTGTTTATTCATAAAGAGCCATTGCTATTATTATTTTCAGTTACAATTCTTCGTGCATAAATAAACTGAATTATAATAAAGTCCTTAGAATAATATGGTTATTCTAAAATGTCCTTAGTCAAGTATTATTGTGAGCATGGACAACAATAATGCATTAAGACTAATATGTAGTTGATTGATGACAAAGTGTTGTCATTGAGATGGAGATGTCAAAATTAATACATAAATATGTGTTAGAGAACGACATACTAGACTGACCCGCTATAAGCATATTTCTTGGATTATTATGTGACAGTCACAACATTGCTCATAGTGATAACTACATGTATGATCCTCAGACTTGAGATCATCATTATTTCAACATCATGAGTGACATATTTTGATATGGTCAAACGTGTGTCGTAACTGACTACATTATAAATACTGATATTGGATATGTCACAATCTATGTAGTGGAATATGGTTGATCAAGATAGGATTTGTCCTTCCTACATAATAGAAGTAATATTGTAGGCCATTTGATTGAGTGAGACTAGAATACATGGCCATGCTCGAATAATTTGTTATGAGATAATCATAGTTATTCGTTTATAATAGTCTACTCAAGATATCAAGAAACATTAGATGGACTATACAAGTGTGATTGTTCCATGACTTGTGTCCAATCTAGATATAAAGGACAAAAAGATGCAATACATAAATAGAGTTAATCATGAAAAGGTTATGTCGAATCATGATTTCTTGTAACTTAGGTGACAATGACATATTGCTAGATGTCACTCATTGTTTGTAATATTAGAAATGTTCTAATATTTACTACTAACGTTACATGAACCTACAGGGTCACACCCACAGTTGAAATGAGCATATATTAAACGAATTATATATGTTCAAATTTGTTGTACACGGATTTAGTTAAATTAATATATATTTGATATATATAATTTAACTATTGGGTAAATGTTAAAAAATAATTATTGTAATTATGACTCTTTTAATACATAAATAATATAATTCGATTTAAATTAATATATATATTGAAATCCTAATTAAAGTCGAATTGGGATTATATATATTTAATATATATATTGAAATCCTAATTAAATTTGAATTGAGATTATATATATTTAATATATATATATGTTGAAATCCTAATTAAGTTGAATTGAGATTATATATTTAATATATATATATATTGAAATCCTAATTAAGTTGAATTGAGATTATATATATATTTAATATATATATATTAAAATCCTAATTAAAGTTAAATTGGGATTATATATATTTAATATATATATTGAAATCCTAATATGAGTTGAATTAGGATTACAAAGGCTATATAGAGGCATGAGAGATCTAGCAGTCATTAATGTTTTTTGGGAAAAACCCTCTAAATAGTTTAGAGTTTTTTTTTATGCTCGTTTCCTTCTAAATGGTTTAGAGAGTTTTTATATACTCGTTTCAACTAGGTGAACTACATAGAGGTCGGAGCGTTATTGTTGCGGCTTAAGAATCGACATCGTGGAATCGTGATTGAATATTTATCTCCTCCAAACTCAGAATTCCAGATTTTAAACATGCAATTCTTCACCCTTATTCACCCCGATTCATTCCCCGTACATGTATCTCTGGTGGTAATCGCCGGATAATATTTTCGCTGCGCCATGGGGTGTACCAGCATGATGTTATTCCGCCTCATTTCCCGTTGATATTGGTAAAGAGTGATAAGCAAGCTGAGGAACAAGAAATTCTTAACGTGTTTCGAAAAGTAGAGATAAATATACATTTCCTTGTCGTGATCCGAAAAGTGCCTAGGTATGCTAGATTCTTGAAGGATCTTTGCACAAATAAAAGAAAGCTTACCGGGAAAGAAAAGGTAAACTTAGGTGAGAATGCTTCTGCCGTCATCCAACGTAAGATTTCTCCTAAGTACAACGATCAAGGTATGTTTGCAATCCCGTGTAAGATTGGTAAAATAGGTATAAAATGAGTCGTGTGTAATTTGGGTATCTTTATTAATGTCATGACTCTTTCGATTTATAACTTACTAAGTGTTGAGCCTTTGAAGGAAATAGGTGTGACAATCTAGCTCGCTGACAGATCTGTAGTGTATCTTGAAGGAGTTCTTGAAAATGTGCTCGTAAAGGTAAATGATTTGTTTTTTTCAGCAGATTTCTACGTCATTGACATGGAAGATGATCGTTCCAATAACTCTTCCGAAGTTCTACTCGGAATACCATTCTTGAGTATGGCGCAAATAAAGATTGATGTACAGAGCGGAATACTTACCATGAAGTTTGACGGCAAAGTGGTAAAGTTTGACATGTATAAGGCCATGAAATATCCTAACTCTATGCCTAATGTTAGTTGTGTTAATATATTTGAACCTTCTATGGATGGATATGTTAAACATAATTTTTCTGATGAGTTGTACAGAAATTTGAATGAAACTATTAAGGCAAGGAAAATGGATATCGCTTCTGATGTGGACTCACGATCATCTTGCAAAGAGCTAAGTAAAAATTTAAATTTTATGCCTTTTCAATCTAAAAATTTCCCCTCCATCTTGTAGGAACCAAATTTGGAGTTAAAATTACCGCCGGATAAATTAAAGAGTAAATAAGATATTTTGTCAGAAAAATAAAGGAACTCCATGATTGTAAAGTTTCTCATAGGGAAGTTCTCAGTTGGACAAAGCGCATGAATTGGAGGAAGTATTTTTCACAATTGTAGTCTAAATCAGGTCGTCAAGCTAACGACATTAAACAAAACGCTAAATGTGAGGCAACCCATTTTCTTTCTTTGTTTTATTTTGTTTTGTTTTCATTCATTTATTTCCAAATAAAATTGTACAGGATTTTCTCATATTCGAATGGCTTGGTCACGCATGTAGCAAAAATTTGAGAATGCAAATGGAAATTGCACACTATGAGCAGTGGAATCGTGAAGATGAATAAAAAATAAAGGGAGGGAGTTTAGGGGCATTTTCAAACTTTTTGAACCTAAAATTTCTAATTAAGCTCACTTTCTACTGAGCCGTTAGTCCCTTCCCCATCGACCGGTCACCGTTCTCACCACTCGGATGCCGCGGTCATCACTAGATACGGGGAATATTTTTATTCCTTCTATTATACTTTAATTTTCGTATTGGGACAATACGACTTAAGTGAGGGGTAGAGTATTGGTTGAATTTTCCCTTGCTTATTTTTTATGCTTTGATTATGGTATGCTTGGTTGAACTTGTGAAAGTTTTTCATTGAAATCCTTCGCCTTGTTGAATATCTTGGAATGTCATACTTGCTTGAGAACACGCTTTCGTTTGAATTAGGATAGACATGATAAAGGATGGCATGTTTAGAAATTTGGTTGAAGTTTTTTGTGATATTTCATGACTTTGTTGGGTGAAATGTGCTTAACTCAATGTATGTACACACTTCAGTAAGATTTGAGCCTTTGCGAGAATATTCTTTACATTCTTGTTCATATTTTTTGATTGAGTGTGTCGAGCTTGACATTGATGTTCTAGAACTTGTAATTAAATGCATGTCGATATTACACAAGAACTTGATGCTTTAATATGATAAGGTCACTTATGATTACCCACTTTTTACCTCTAAAATTGCCTACCTTTCATTTTCCCTAGTTAGCTATTTTTGTGCCTTTACCCTTTCTTTGTTCTTACCACATTTTCAAACCCGAGCCTTTTATTTTGACTATCTTTTTCACCCTTGTCAGGACAAGAGAATGAGATTACCATTGTATGATTCATTTCCACAAAAAAGAGAAAAAATAAAAAAGGTTTTGAATATAAAAAACAGCAGTTCGAAAAAATTGCAGAAAAGAAACAACAGAAAAAGAAAGAAAAAAACAGTTTCGAATGAAAAAAAGGAAAAAATCGTTTAAAGTTGTTGCATTCCTTTACTTTACTTTTGAGTTTATGTGGGATAGATCTAATTTATTATGTTTCTCTTGTCTTGATTATTAGCCGAATTTTTGCCCTTTTCCCCACCTTTACCTAAGCCCCGTTACAACCCATTTAAGACCCTTTGATAATTATGTATTGTTCTAACTAGTAGTGGAGATTTGATTTTCTTACAGGCTTATGGAAATGTCATGATCAGGTTCCGACTTTGAGCGTATTTAAATCTGAAACAGTTTGAGTGAATCGAGTGAATCCTTGTGAGGTATTGAGTTTGGTTGCGTTGAGATAGATGAATGAATGGATATCATGATCTTGCTAACTTTATTCTACTTATGCTTTCCGATTAATTGTAATTTTAATTTGGATGATTGTTGTGGACTTGACTTGCATGAATTTCTAGGATGTGAGGCGAGACGAATGAAGGTAAACAAAATTTTTAACTTGTTTAATTGTAGCATGCTTGAGGACAAGCATGAGATAAGTGAGGGGAAATTTGATGAGTGTTTTAAATTGAATATATTTTTTTGTTAATTCTCCATTGTTGTCAATTATTATTGTTGATTTGGTTCTGCTTTGCTCATTTTCGATGCAGGAATCTGTTTTCCAGAACCAACAACAGGATGAGCGTATTCTGCATTTTTTAACTCATCGTGGCTGGAGTTGTGGGCACGACATGGGGCACGACGTTTTTTTGACCTGACAAATTTAAATCGTCCAGTCAGCAATAGCTTCTAAAAGGCAGTCTAGTCAGTATCTTCTGGAAGGTAGACGGAAAAACTATTATCTTAGGAAATTTAAATTTGAATTTGAACTTTGAGATTTACTTTCTTTTAGATAATATTATCTTTAGGATATTTTTATTTCGAATCTATTTGTTTTATTTTTTAAGGTTTTAGAAAACTATAAATACCCATTTTAGGGTAAAGTTTGAGGTACTCATATTTTTACTTTTCTTTTATTTATAAAATTCTCTCGAGTTTTTCTTTCAACTTTTATTTCTACTTTAAGTTTTACTTATTCTCTAAAAATATTAAGTATGATTTCTATCATGCTTAGCTACACTTTTAATTAGCCAATGACCTAACGATGACTCAATTCATTTTGTGAGAATTGAAAAGAACTTAATATCTTCGAATATCATTCTCATTTATTTGGAAACTTAGATTGGCAATCGGCCTTTCTTTTAAAAATCTTTACACTTTCATTTCAAAAAGCGCACGTTGGTGTGAATGTTGTTTTGATTTGCCGTTGGGAGGAAGGATCGATTGGTAGCAAATTCGACTTCCTGTGAACACACTTAGCGGCGGTCTGCTAAGGGAAATTGAGATCAGGTTTGATTCTCGTTGAGACATCATAATCCGAGTCAGGCTTTTCCAGCACTTAAAGTTGTATCGGTGCTAACAGGATAGACGTGGTTAGTCCAGCAAGAACTAAATTCTGGATATAGACTTGGGAATATCAGTTTAACGGAGAAAAAAGTAAGTTATAAGGGTTGGGCCTTGTAGACCGTAACCGGCATGAATCCCGAAATACAATCTCTTTCAATGATCGGAACGAATTGAAGAAGAGCAAAGCTTGAAGCTATATTTCTACCGTCGTTATTTTCAACTATTACTTCTTTTTTCTTTTCGTCATTCCTCTAATTACTTTTATTTTATTTTACCATTTTTAGTCTTGATTTTTGATTTTCTTTTCTTTTTTTCTTTTTTTACTGGAACATGATCAACGCAATTCAACATTGAAAATTTCTTAATCTTTGTAGATCGACTATTCTTCTTTTTACTACACTTTAATTTATTTTAATTTAAAAAAAATATTTAACGATTTACGACGTTCGTCGCACATGAATCAAGCAAGCAGCGACAATGTTGGCTGTTGACCATCTCATCATCCTTAGACTGCTATAATGTAATTTTCACAATCTGCAATTGTTGTGAAGAGTTGAGATTCTTGTTGTGGAGTCGGCCAGAATTAAGCGTATAGGTACATGCAAGTTTTTTTTTCTTAACTATAAAATAAATGTTTAAATTATGTTTATTTTTGTAATAAGTGTTTAAAATATCTTTTGACTGAAATAAATACCTAAAGTTTTATTTTTAGTTGAAACAAATGACTAAAATTTCATTGATAGTATGTTTTAAAGTCAACTGAGGTACCTATTTCAGCCCAAAAAAACTTTAAGCACCTATTGCAAAAAAGAAAACATAATTTGAGCATTTATTTTATAATTAAGTCATTTTTTATCAAAATAGGTACATACAAGTTATAATATGTGAAAATCCAATAAATAATTTTAATCAATAATAAATTTATATGTCAGTCGAATACTCAAAATTGTTTCTTTAAAAAAAATCACTGTCAGACTAATAACATTATAGAAAAGAAAGGATCAAAATTATGCTAAATTAAAGCGGGAGGTTAAATCTAAATTTTCTTTATACCAGAAGGGGCCAAAAGTAAAATTAGACCTTTTTGTTTAGATGTGCAAACCGTGGGAGGGTGGGAGCATCGGCCTTTGGGGCAAACTGAAATAGTTACACAAGTGTAAAAAGCACAATTTTAAAGTTTAGGGATTTTATTTTGAGTTTATAGTTTACAAATTTTAGTGTAATAATTTTAAATTGATAATTTTAAGTTAACAGTGTAATAATTTTAGTTGATAAAATTTTTTTAGATTAAAAGCTCTCTTTTTTTATAAAACCTTTAAACTCTCAACACTAAAAACTAAAATTAGACATTAGAAGGAAAAAGGAAAATATAAACATTATTGACGTCATAATTCATGATAGTGACCTGCAATGCAACCATGGTGGACTGGAAATAATGAAAGAAGATCCCATCATAGACTTCAATGGTTCATTGTCTTCAACAATGTTATGATCAGTGTCTAGCTGCACCAATATCAATGTTAAAACTATTTGTCGAAATGCATCGATGTCTGAAAATCTACAAATCACTAACATGGCACCTACAAAAGCATCTCAACCCCATATCTTCAAACTACTACAGAGTTTCGTTACGAATCAATCCGGAAAGGTTAGCGCCTTCATCCTTCTGATTGATCTTGTCACTCATGGTTTGCCGGCGCAGGACATGACATGGGACTTGAATTTCTCGAGCTCTGCAAAACCTCTTCCTCTGGTCTGTAGATCAGATCACTCATGCGCCATATCTGCATATCATTTAGCTTATCAATGAATTTCATTCAAATTTTATGCATTTGCTTCAGTTTTATCGAAACCAAACAAACAGTTTGAAGAGAGAGAAGGAGAATCGAACGATTCATGGGTAAATCAGGGTGCGGAAACCAATATGTGAATGAAAGCTCTTCTAAAAGATGACTCGAATCAAACCAGAGTAACTTCATACCAAAAGTGAAGGTAATGGCTCTTGCACATTGCTCTAGACTTGTTTTGTTATATCTTATATCTACTACCTTTGCTGTTACCGTGCTCATTTAAATAGTCTCTAGAAAAAAGAATTGTATCTTCTAACATTTAAAATCTAGACTGGAAACTAGTAATTATACCTGTAATGTTCCTCCTCCACAGGTGGTTTCACAGTCATCAGACACGCTAACAATGGTCCACGGATCAGATGCATTCCAATGGAAGTCAACAACTTTGTCCCTGTAAAAAAGTTGAAAGATTGAGAAGGTTTGCAAACAAATCAGGTAAAACGAAACAGAAGCATCATTGAAGAAACCAGTTTAATGGTGCAAGTTTTAAATGGATAGAGATAACACAAGAAGAAGAAAACAAAGAGGAAAAGAAAACAGATGAAAGAATGTGAAACGTGTGTAAAGATTAAGCATAAGATCACGAACTTCAAAAAAGAGTCCAAATTCATTATATGTAAACTGGAAACAGTTGCAAACCTGTGGCCAGCATGCTGGAAAAAGAGTCCTGCAGGAGTACTAGGAGATTTTGAAGGACGATCCACCTTTTTGCCAACCTGCAATAGAGATGAGCAAGTAAAATCAAACCCGATATCAAATAGTATCACATATATAGTTATTACATACCCGATAAGCAATATATCCGATCTGGCCTTTGGAGGCAAAGTCTTTAACTATGTTTTACAGAAAATATGAAAAACAAAAGTAAAACTTGAGGGAAAAAGAACAGGATACTGAAGATGGAGAAGTTGGCATTCCTCTTCATTGCTATTATCCAGAAATATCAACTCATGCAACCCGCATGAGAGTTCAGTTTCCTAAAATTGACGATGGAAATCTAAACACATTTACACACAAATTATTCATGCAAATTGCAAAAAATGGGTGGGCAGCACCAAAATACTAAGAGTTCAACAAAAATGCTTGGCCATGTGTGTCATCTGTGTTAAGCATGCAAACATAGTATCATGTATAAAAAGGCAATTAACTGAAGAATGTTCAAGCGGTCACACCTTGTCATAGTCCCAAATGTTTAAGAGGCCATCCTCGGCAGAACTACCAAATACAGATGACTTGTCTGGAGACCACTGGACCATGATAATTATAAATTTTGGTAAGAATGGATACATGATAAAACACTAATAATCACATTTGTAATAAAAAGTAAAGCATAAAAAATTACTGGGTTCTTTTCAGACCTGAACACATAGAACAGCAGCTTTATGACCCTCAAACTTATAAATTGGTGATCCAACTCCATTAGAAGTGAGATTTCTTCGATCGAACAAACGAACAGTATTGTCAGCGGACCTAAGAGTTCAAAAAGAAGACAAATGATGTTTCATCCTTTACTCATAAATATCATTGCAAAACATGCTCATCATGTGTCTGACTTTGATGATTCCAAAAGAAAATGCAAAACTGAGGGAAACATGGATGGAGATGTACCCAGTTAGGATAAGATTATCATCATGGCGGTTCCAATCAACACAATGAAGATCAGCATCATGTGCCTTTTCAACCTGTCAACAAGAAGCCAACAATTTAGCTTATCCAAATTCAAAATTACATTCATAAAGATAATAACAAAATCAAAACAGAAAACATGAGTAACATTGTTGATTCATCAACAGGAATTCATAAGCCGGGGAAAAGCTAAATGGTTGGATTCTGATATCAAATCACATCCACTTAAAGTTATTTAAAACAGACAATGATCAAGAGAAAGAAGCCCCAGACAGAAGGAACAGGGACATATAACTAGAATAAGAACAGCAACCAAACTTTCAACAAGTTTGTATAAAGGAGAAGTAGCATCGCTTTCCAGCCCCATCAACATAAAAGGGGGAAAATGAAGGTACAATAATGATGCTATCTAGTTGACTGATGCATATCACACACCATCCTATGCACCATAAACCATTTTACAGATGTTGATCAGATGCCTAGATGGGGCTACATTATTCAGCTGGGGGGGGTCTGCAGCTGTTATTATTATAAAACTATAAACTAATAAGAATTACCTTGACAGCGGGGCTAGTGCCAACTTGTGCATCCCATAATATGAGGCAGGAATCATCACCTACACTACAAAACTCCTGTGCACTACAGCATATAAAAAATGTAAGAAATTAGATACCACAGAAATGGCATAGGAAGTAACAGTTGAAAAGCAATTACTATCGTGGAAGTGAAACCAATGATAAATCCATTTGAATGAATTCATTTTTGTATGAAAATTTCATGAATTGAACTCGAGAAGAAATACAAGCCAATTCATATTTTAGAGAAAAACGTTGATACACAATTTTGTCAAATTTAGGGTTAGGGTTTAGTAGGTTTAGGTTGTAGGGTTTAGAATTTAGGATTTAGATTTAGAGTTTAGGGTTAAAGATTTAGATTTTATAATTTAAATATGAAGGGTTGTGTTATTTTATTAAACAGAAAGCAGTTACCTAGATGGAGAGAATGCAACATCTTCAACTGTATCCTCATGCCCACAAAAGATACCACGAGGACCTACAGAAGGCCCTTCAACTGCTTTATCATTACCTTCCCCAGGCTTGTTCTGTTTGATGATCGATCCACCAGATATGTGGTCCTGGATGCTCCACAAAACCACTGATTTGTCCTTCCCTGCCATAAAAATCCTCTGGTTAAGAAGAAAAGCTCATCATATGCATGAAATTCAGTTCTGTTGACCCAATTTAAAAAATGAAAAAGTAATCCCCTTAGGACTTGGAACAAGTATCAATGACCTCAAAGTAAAGTTATGCACTACAACACAGTAAAACATACATAGAGTCCAATCTGTCACTTTTAAATTAGATAGATGACAAAGTGATTTCAAACATACCATACATTATATATGGAAAAAGACATTCAAGTTCCAAATTGAATATTTTAACATGTTTAGCGTTCTATAATAGGAAGAAATGAAGTCACAACGTCTCATTTGACCATATCAAAGAGATGAGATCATGATTTCCATGAGGGTTTCAGCACAAAAACAAATATACAGTTAATTGAACTATGAAACTTCCCAACCTCCAGAGATAACATAGGGTTCAGTGGGACACATTGCAAGAGCAAATTCAGCATTATCTTGATGTCCAGTCAAAATCTGTCAAAAATGGAAAAGAAGTCATCAACGAAAAACAGTTCCATTTCACCCCCCCCCCCCAGAGAACATATACATACACACAAAAACATAGATAGCTTTTACCATACATATAAATAAACATACCAAATCAGGGCGAGAATGTGTGGCTCCAAGGACAGCATGACGGTTGGGTTGAGCTTCAACATCCCAAATAAGAACCTAGATTTTAGCAAGTCAAATACCAGGTGGACTTTAAACATCTTTATGGGGAAAAACGTGAGAAATATTGATTGCACATAATTTAACAAAATAGAAATAACAAGAGTCCTACATCCGGACTATCAGTGTGTGTAGCCACAATCTTAGAGTTCTGTGGAAGTTCTCTGATTCTGTTCACCTGCAAGATAGTATTTTGGCAGTCACAATATATAAACTAAAAAATGAAAAACAAAGAGGAAATGATAATAATTAAATTGCATTGCTATATAAGCAAAACAGGTATTTAAGTAAGCAAAATATCTATTTCCAAAGATGTCATCCGTCAGAAGCAAAGACTATATTTCACTTTCCATCTTGAAAGGAAGCATCAATTGTCAAATCAAAATACCATTCATTTTACATGTTGAGTTCCAAAAAACTGTTAATGGATAAGTCAGCCAACAACTTTACAAAAAGGTCAAAACACATCCTTTTAAGAATGTGCAAGACTCATACCTCTCCAGGATGTATGAGGGTCTTGTACTTCTTCACAAATGGTGAGCGTGCTTCTTCATTAAACTGAAAAATATGAAGCAATAAGAAAGCTGCATGCATCAGTATTGAATTGCACAAAGGAAAAAAGATCCAATGAAAATGTGTTACCACTCACCTGAGATATGTGCTCAGCAGCAGCAACCCTAGGTTTGACAACTTCACAATTCGCAATCACAAGAGTATTTGGAACACTACCATCCGTCTGGTATTATATTATAAGACAATAACCAAGAGAAAAGATGTCAAAATAGACAATAAAAAACATTTTTTTCCACAAAAGAATAATGTTAAGTAAAATATCTTGAACACAAACTTATTATGCTTCAGCATTGTTCTACCAAGATTTTTCTTCTAAGTTCATTAAGTGAAAGATTTCTAAGCATCATGCATGAATTAAGACTCCAGAAGAGAGATTTTGTTATGTAAAACTGAAACATCAAGCAACCAACACAAAAATGAAACAAGGAGGTTCTTCTATTCAGTTTGCAATTTATGTCCAGGCCCTGTTAAAGCTCTCCCAAAAAAACCCTAATAGTGAAATAACTTGCCTGCTCAGAGAGGTAGAGACGCTGTCGATTCTTGTAAGTAGCTTGCTCAAGCTGAGGACCCCAGCTGCTCAAAACCAAATTAAACTATCATCAAGAAATGTTGGGGGGAAGAAAAGGAGCTAAATTGGCAACTCTAACACAAAATTGAAGCAATCAACAACTACTAACATGAATGCCAGTCATCTCACATTTTGAAAAAGGGGAAGATAAACAAATAATTACAGGATTCAAGAAATGAAAACAGTTCCAACTTCAGCAGCTCAACAAGATCCCACTTGGGTTTAGCATAAAACCCTTTCAGATCTTTAGAAACAAACATAATAACACAATTAAACCCTAAAAAGCAAAAGGAGCATCTTTTCAGCAACAGAAACAAAAACCCAAGCTTTTTGCAACAAACAATAGCAAAAAAAAAAAAAAAAAATCTTAAAAAGGGAAAACGAGATATTTATACCGGCAAGAGAGAGAAGGCCAAACGAGATTGTGATTAGCAAGCCAGTCATAGAGAACAGGGACCAAAGACTTCCATTGAGTGTACTTCTCATCAACGCTTGGTTGCTGGGATTTCTTTCCTTCTCTCATTTTACCCGCACTTTGTTGTTGTTGCTGCTGTTCTTTCTCGTCCTTTGGCTTTGGTTTTCGGCCTCTCTTCTTGGGTCCTTGTTGCTGCGGCTGCTGCTGTTGTTGGGGCTGGGACGACTCCATTTTTGAGATGGTGAGTGTTTGCTGATACTTTGAAATCAAAAAGAGAAGAGAAAAACAAAGACTGGTTTTCCGGGCACCCGAGACCGGACCCTACTGAGACTGTGTTGGGGTTTTGGAACAGAATGGGGGAAATATGGTAAAAAAATGGTGCTGGGGCTACGCTCTTTAAAAGTGGACTGATGTACACGCGGCAAGTTCGAAGAGGATGTTTCAATGACGTTGAATCATGAATGTATTATGAATGACGATTTAGTTTGAGGTGTCCATTTAGCTATTGTTTTTGAGTTTTAAAAAAATTAATTTAAATTAAATTAGTAATTTGTTATGTTAGTATCGAATTATAAATATTATTTTAGAAAATATTTAGACACCCATTAAATATTTTATTTTTATAAACATATCTAATTTAATATTTAGAGGTTTAATTGAGGGTTCGAACTGTGGGGTTTAGAATTTATGGTTTATGATTTTAATTTAAGTTTTAAGATTATAAGTTAATATTTAGGGTTTAAGGTTTTATAGTTAGTGTTTAGGATTTAAACAAAAAAATTTGGAAATTAGTTTTGTTTATGAAAAAAAAAATTCAGCCGATATATGGAATAATCAAAATATTAGGCTCAAACCCGACTCAAATGATACTTGAGTCTAATCAAGTTTTTCAGTTTTTTAATATATTTTTTCTGTGATTAAAATATATTTTATATAAACTATATTTAATTTTTATTCAAAATCTTTAAAAATTGAAATTTGAGTTTCAGCTTTCAAACCAATAATCTAATTTTTAATTTAAGATTAAAATTTAAAATTTATTTTTTTTATTATATTCCGCCATTTATATCTATTCAAACTTAAAATTTGAGGTCTAAACTCAAACTCTTTTGCAGTTTGCAAATTGAGTTGAACTTACTTTTTACAGGATCAAGGCACAGGAATGAAAAATCTACAGTTTTAAAGGGATCTCTTCTTCTGTTATTATATTCATTTAAATTGAAGTTTGTCAGTTTCATTTGAGAAGGATATCCAACATCACTTTTTCTTACCATTCCTGACTATTGATTTTCAATCCAATGCAACAGTAATTAAAAATCTCCTAAATTCATTTAAATGTGAAAGCTATGCTTCTGTTTCATTCCCCTGAGATAAAGATGGATCTTTCACATTGAACTACCATTGTGCAAGTGAAAATCTGATAAAAGCATGTAGTAACAACAATCGGCCACAGGTGATATCAAAATGTTATCCAAGAAGCTATCCTCATCTGATAAATCATAAATGTCTGTGAACAACAATGTCAAAGTCATGATCCTTAACATGACATCACTCTGCTCGGGAAATTGTTTATAACGGTCGAGTAATACAAAAATCAGACATAAACACCAGCCGAGAGTAGCAGAAACAATGATCCGAAGCCCTGCAAGGATATTAAGAATCAAACATCAGTAATGCACAAATAACTGATGTATTATGAAAGAGAAAAATCCGGCCACAAGGATACAGAAAGCTATACCAGGAAGACGGATGCCACTCCCCCGGAGGTGAGTTCCTTGGCAAGACTGCGGTTTCGCTTAGAAGAAGTTGCCTCATAGCTGCATATTTTGGGGATTTTTTGGTAAGATTTCCCAATTGTAATCTCAGGACCATAAAGCATTGGTATACCCAAAACAATCTTGTTTTGGGTAATATCAAACATTATAGCAATCATGAAACTTAATTTTACAAACATCAGCAGCATATGCAAAATTAAAGAACTTCAGGAAAACAGATCAAGCAGAAAGGAGTTTGAATAATTGAAAGGGAGCATTGTAGTACTGATAAGAGATTTCAAAGTTCTAACTTCTAATTACATTATCCAACAGATTCGGATCTCTTTAGTGAAAAGATGCATGTTTATGTTAAAAGGCGAGCATCAAAGGCGTTGAAATGAAAAAAGACCAACAAGTTATTACAATGAGATCCAACGCATGCAAAGAGATCGATTACTTTCAAGGAAACTAACACAGGTGGACTAAAAGGACAGTTGAACTAAAAAGAACTCTTAAGTTCTAACCGTAACGTTGATCAGAAAACAATGTGCTAACTGCTAAAATAGCAAAATCAACAAAACATGATGCATGAAGAACGATAAGAAACTAGATGGGCTAAGATACAACTTTACGCATGTCTAAAAATTTAACTATCTCTTTTGAAATTTGGCTTAATGCCTTGGGCAATGTTATGGAATTAATAGATAAAATAAAAGTTCAAAGTTGAAAAACACAAGACTGTAAACCAGACAAAGAACCAGATTGTCTTTGAAAATAGAACTTTTAAACCCAAAAGGACCCAAAGCAGACACCACGGCTGCAACAGACAATTCACATTTGCTACCCACCAAAACGCAAAGGGCAATGGGGATCATCCACTTCAAATTCACACTTGTATTCTATTCTCACCAAATATAAAAGAATGAACTGTAGCCTACCAATTGCCTAGTAAAAAAGATATATCTTCTAAACATCTCAACAAATCTACGGAAAGTGAAAAAAATCGGAAGGATGAAAAATTAAAGGTAAAAAAGTGAAAGATGAAAATTAACTTCTTTTCATTGGTGTGCTTGGTAATAAGGATAGAAATTTTCAAAGAAAAAATTGCATTTTTTTTCATTCATTGCTTGACAGAATTGAAAAATGAGAGAAGAAAATTGAACTTAAAAAAAATACATATTTTGAACTAAGTGACATTTTCTTAATTTGTTTTTAGAGGATGAAAAATGACATCTCATTTTCTTATCACTCACTTTTCTTTCCTACCAAAGACATTATAAATTTATTTTCTTACACTCTACCTCCTTCCATCCTTCCATTTTTCCGCCCAACCAAGCAAAGTCTAAATCAAACAAACTAAGTTTCAAATTTTGCTAATGTTTACCTATTGTATAGACAATCATCAAGTACAAATTATAAAAGAACACCCATATCTATTTATACAAATTTATTTATTAAATGAATGACCAAGAACAAGGGGAAAACAAAGGGCTCATTCGTTCATTTACATTGAGTAATCCGTTCATTTATGTTCGTTTATATATCTATTTATATTTATTATTTTTCATAACAAAAATATTATATTAAAAAATTAAATTTATTAACCTATGTTCATTTATTTATGTTCATTTAAATTTATACAAATATATTCTTTTATGTTCGTACCAAACTACATTCCTTAACAAGAAGAGGGGGGCAAAACTGCCTCCTAAATTGAAAAAAAGAAAAAAGGAAAATCATTATTCATTACAGCAAAATAGGAAGAAATGCTGTGGAGGATATAAGATCAAAGGCATTACATGAAGAAGGAAGCGGTGAGTACAAGACCGACGGCGAGCATCAAGACGGCTAGGGTTGGGTACCACGCGTCTGGCACTGGACTCGTTATTGCTTTAGAAGAAGCCTGGAACAAAAAAAAAACATTTAATCAAATCAAATTCTCAAAGATATAAAAATTAGGAGGAAAAAAAAAACAAAAAGAACCCAAGAGAGATTACGATTTGAATGGAGATAGATTTACCACAGATCTTCCTTTCTTCCCTCTGGATCGAAGAGAGTGGATAAAACGCGCGACTAGAGCAGTTAAAAGAGGTTTTTGAGTTTTATGAGACTGACTGAACTCCCAAATCTCAAAGCCTTCGTTTGTTTTGGAACTTTATATTCACTTACACCCTAGCATATGAAATGTCAATTCAATTGAATCGAGCTAAATTTTTTGAATTAATCAAATTAATTAGTTTTATTTTATAATTAAAATTTTATTTTAATTATTTTTTAATCGAATTTATAAAATTTTAGTTATTTATTTTTTTTTTGTTCAAATTTAATTATAAATATTTATAATGTTATGGTAGGGTTGTAAATAAAATGAGACAAATCGTGAGCTATTTGATTTTAATTCGGTTAAAATTCGACTAACACTCAATTTGATTAGATTACTCGATTTTTGACTTGAACTCGATTTACTCGATTTCCTAACTCGAAAAAAGTGAGATACTTTTAGACATAATATACTAAATTTTTTAAGATATTTTCCCAAACATCCGGATATATTTTTTAAAAATTATTAAAGGTTGCAAATGAGAAATAAATTGTTGTATGATAATAATTAGGCTTCAAATGAGATGATCCGATTAGAATTGACTCAAGCTCGAACTCAGCTCGTATTTTTAAATAGACGAGTCGAGCTCAGCACTTCTCAGGCTCGACTCGAGTTGAACGAGCTCGAACTCAACTCAAATTTTTAACGAGTCGAGTGGAGTCCGAGTAGTTATGGTACTAATTGATTTCAATTTAAATGATTTTCTATAACCATATACGAAATATGCATATATTTTTTTTTTCATATGCGATATACATATAACAGTCAGAGTTGAGGGACTCGACTCAAACTTAAAAAATAGTCTACTAATTATTAAAATAATTTATTTGAGTCTCATTTTATAACTCAAATTTTATTAATTTTTAATTGAATTTATGAAATTTCGATTCAATTAATCTCATTTATTTTTATTCAATTTCTATTTGTATGGGCCTAGAGGTACATTCATTACATCTTGTTTGGGCCCAAAGTTCTTCACTCTCTGGGCTATGTTCTTTGTAGATCATTCACATTTGAGATGACGATGGCTGGATTTCGTTCGTTGTTCACTGCTATGACATTCTGAAGTTTTCACGGGTTTAGCCATGGCGCTCTCACCTTTTCCAGTAGCAACTAATCAGATTTTCCCACCATATTCACATTTTCCCTACCATTCTATTTGTCAACCGAATCACGGTTCCAGTGCACTCAAATTCAAACCTTGTTGTTTTTCTCATCAAACAATCAAGGTTGGTGTTGAGATAAGGAAGAAGAGGAAGCCTAAGCCAAGTTTTTTGGATCAAATTAATCAAAAATGGTCTAAAAAACCCATCATTTCCACTAGAGAAAAGTTCCCATGGCAAGAAAAAAAGGAACTTGAGGAAGAAGAAGAAGAAAGATGATGATGAAAAGAGCAGTCTTTTGAGGCGACCACATCCGAGTCAGAAAGTGATAAATACCCACGAGTTGAAGCGAGGGACCCAGTGAGTTTCCCTTTGCCGAGTCGGGTAACTGCTGCTCCTTGGTCTCATGGAAGTGAATTTAATAAACCCCGTTTTGATTTTGTTCCTGAAAGTCCACAATTTGAGTCTCAAATAGATACTAGTTCTAGTGAGAAACCAATTGATTTTCCAGTAGTAAACAAGGCTGAAATTAACTTCAATAAGCTAAAGACTGGAACTGGATTACCAGTAGACAAAGAAATTAGAGTTGTTGAGGGCTTAAATGAGGTGGATTCTTCCAGGGATAATTTTGAGGTTTCTACTAGTGGTAACAATGGTGGTTCTATTGAAGGAGATGGAAAGAGAAGTAAAAACAGCAACGCAAAGATGGCAGAGAGAATGATACCGGAGCACGAATTGCGGAGGCTAAGGAATGTTGCATTGAGGATGGTGGAGAGGACAAAGGTTGGAGCTGCAGGGATCACACAGGCCTTAGTTGAGCACATTCACGACCGATGGAAGTCGAATGAGGTGGTCAAATTGAAGTTTGAAGAGCCTCTTTCTCTTAACATGAAAAGAACACATGAGGTTTTGGAGGTTAGTTTGTTTTTACATTACTTTGATTCATTTTGTTTATATGGTTGGTTTCAAATTGTTTTAATGATCGAATTGCTGCAAATATCTTTGTTGATATATTTCTAGTGGATGAACTTATCTTAAAGTATTATTGAATTAAACCCGAATCTTACTTTAGAGTAAAATTTGTTCAGAATTGAGTCTAGCTGTTTGGTTTAGCAGTCTTATTTGAATTATGTCTTTTCTATATCAGAAAAGAACTGGAGGATTGGTTATATGGAGATCTGGTGGCTCAGTGGTGTTGTACAGGGGCATGGCCTACAAGCTTCACTGTGTTCAATCGTTTTCCAGGCAGGATCAGGCTGATACAAATGCATCGGATGTTGTAACTAGTAACACCGAAAATATGGTAGTTAAGGACTCTGTTAGGACCCCAGAGTCCTTCATGCCTTCTTCTTCGGAATATTTAAAGGATCTATCTAAAGAAGACCTCATGGACTTGTGTGAACTCAACCATTTGTTAGATGAGTTAGGTCCACGATATAAAGATTGGTCAGGTCGTGAACCATTGCCTGTTGATGCAGACCTGCTTCCACCTATTGTTCCTGGATATCAACCCCCATTGAGACGCCTTCCTTATGGGGTAAGACATTGTTTGAAGGGCAGTGAAACAACTACTTTCCGTAGACTTGCGAGGAGAACGCCTCCACATTTTGCCTTAGGTAAATGAATGTATGAGATTGTCTTTGTATCACCAAATGTTTTTTTTCTTATTTTTCTTTTTTTTTATTTTCACCAAATCTTTTTCTCTTGATGTATTCTGTTTCTTTATTGTCATAGGAAGAAATAGGGAACTGCAAGGTCTGGCACAAGCTATGGTTAAGTTATGGGAAAGAAGTGCCATTGCTAAGATAGCCATCAAACGTGGAGTAGAAAATACGCGCAATGAAAGAATGGCTGAAGAGCTGAAGGTGAGAGGTTACAGATATTTGCATCTTGATATGTAAATCTAATCATCTATATGATGACTTAGTTAACTTCAGACTACCATCCTTCTTTACTATCTATTATATTGAGCTTTTCAAGACATTTTTCCCAAATGGTGCTTCATTAGATACTTGTTGCTTATTGCATATGCATTATGTACGTGTAGCATTTGACAGGGGGGACATTGCTTTCCAGAAACAAGGAATATATTGTATTTTACAGGGGCAATGATTTCTTGCCTCCTGTTGTTACAGAGACATTGAAAGAGATGCAAAAAACCAGAAATCTTCGACAAGAGGAGGAAGAGGAAGCACGAGGAAGGGCCCTGGCATTGGTTGGATCTAATGTGAAAGCTTCTACACTTCCTTTGGTTGCTGGAACTCTTGCAGAAACCACTGCTGCAACCTCTCGCTGGGGGCACCAACCAAGCCGAGATGAAGTGGAGGAAATGAAGAGAAATTCAGCTTTGGCTCAACAGGCCTCACTAGTCAGACATCTCGAGAAGAAACTAGATCATGTAAGTTACAGATAAGTTACAGATGCTGAGATGCAAGAAGAAATGATAAAAAGATACCTAAACATTTTAAAACCATGACATACTTTCTGATTAATGCTGTCTTTCTAACTTTTTGTGGTCCTAGGCTAAAGGGAAGTTGAGAAAGGCCCATAAAGCTTTAGCCAAAGTTCAGGAGCATTTGGACCCTGCAGATCTCCCAACAGATCTGGAAACATTGAGTGATGAGGAAAGAATGTTATTTCGTAAGATTGGTCTGAGTATGAAGCCCTACTTGCTCTTGGGTAAGAATGGGAACTTGGATTGTGCTTACTGTCACTGTCAAGAGGAATCAAATATTTATATGGATTTTTTTTTTTAGGAAAATGAGGAGTTTATGATGGTACAATAGAAAACATGCACCTCCATTGGAAATACCGAGAGTTGGTAAAGATACTTGTGAAAAGAGAAAGCTTGGCCCAAGTGAAGCATATTGCAATATCACTGGAGGCGGAGAGTGGTGGGGTGCTAGTATCTTTTGATAAAACTACTAAAGGCTATGCTATTATTATCTATCGAGGGAAAAACTACTCACATCCTCATGAAATGAGGCCAAAGAATTTATTGACAAAAAGACAGGCATTGGCTCGGTCAATTGAACTTCAGAGATGTGAGGTAACATCATGTTGAACTCTTGATGATTTATATGATTCTTCTCCCACTAATTATTTGTTCTTCTGACTTCCATCTAATTCTCTTCCTGCATTTTCTAGGCACTGAAGTATCACGTCTCAGACTTACAGAAAAAAATTGAGTCAATGAAATCAGAACTGGTATTCATTTTATTTTATATATATACCCGCATAGTGATGATAAACTAGAGATGACTTTCTGAAGATTACTGTCATAATAATATGTTGTTTTGATTCAGGATGAAATGAAAGCTGGGAAGGAGGTTGATCTAATAAAAACTCCATACTCAAGTTTGAACAAAGCTCCACTTTCTGATGAGGATATTGAAGAGGTAAATGACCCGATAAACTTCTTCCTGTGCTGAAGATAGAGAACATGCATTTTATTTCTTTCCACTTTGTTATGAGCCAGTTATACGCATTAGAAGTTGCAATCCTCCCCTAGGCCAAATTCCTGCTAATGAAGAGTGCTAACCCTTAAATAATTCACATTTCTCAGTGGTCATTGATAATCTATTATTTTGTTTTTCCTCAATGATTTATCCCGTTTGGTTGTAATGGAAGAGAACGGATCCTGTTCTTGAAACCTATGTTACAATGGTTCAAAAGTGAGTGTTGGACATGGACATATCTCCGACACAAAAATGCTTTTTCCCCAGTTTTTTCATATATTAAGAGTATCATCTCTTCGTGTGTATGTCCGAATATGTATTAAACATGGGTATTTTAGGATAAATGAAAAGTTCAAGCCTCAAGTCACATAGCTTGATACCAGCTATTACAAGGTTAAACCTCGGTTCAACTCACCTAGCTTGACATGGCATGCTTCCCTACACTGATTCTGATAGTGAATATGTTTGTATTCGAACCAGGAAGACTGGGAGGAGGAATATTTAGCATCATCCGACAGTGGCAATGATGATGGTTATGAGCAAAAGGAGCCTATGCCAGATACACCATTTTAGTAGTTGCTCAACCTTATCGGATCATGGAATACCAACTACTGCAGGTTGTTTTTAATAAAGGCAAATGCTTTTAACATTCCATAACCCGGGAAAGATGATACATGGCAATGGTGATCATTGGAAGTTGCATTCACATTGTACGATAATCATCTCTTTGTCCGGTAAGTGTTAGGGTGGGATTCATGGACAAATTTTAGAAGCTTGTAGGTGCTTTTAGTTATGTTATGAATGCAATGATCCAGCAGAAATTTCAAAGGCTTTAAATGTTGGTTGGTTTGCAGCAATATGATACTGTTGAATGTAAGAAACTTATTGTGCCAACTTGGAATCTCAAGCTTCCATGCAACTTAGCCAAACTAGCAAGAGTGATCAAAGACTCAACTTTGCATGGCATTGTGTCATTTCAGTGTATCCGAGAGCAATCACAATAGCAGGGGTTTATGTTGCTGGAATATTCCAGCAGTTGTCTGTATCGTGTTTGTTGTCGGAGAAAATATCAAACTAAAACCGATTTTTATCCTATCATTCACATAAAACTACCTACTTTGGAGCAACCATGTCTTGCTTTAAGGCCGACTTTGACTCCTATAATGTATAATTGGTGGTTGGGTATAATCTTGGCAAACTCCACTGCATCTACAAGAGGAATTATATCATCAGCAGATCCATAGACCGTCAAGACCCTGGGGAATAATGACACAAATTATTGGTGATTGAATTAGATTTGGTATAATTCTAATGGTCAAAGATTATTTGGTGGTTAAGTTTATTTAAATAAAAAATTTATGACCTATTTCTTGGCGACTAAAAATTTGAGTCTATTTGAAATATAATTTTTAGTATTTTGGAAGAGTTTGATTATGCATGGAATTTATGGATAAAGTGAATTTTATCTATTTAAACACTTGGATCCTATAACTGGATTTGTTTTAGGCTCGGATTCTATCCATCTAAAGATAATAAACATCTTCTTTCATCCGTGAAAATAAACAAGAGTTAAATCACACTATTTTCACTTCATAACATGTTTGGTCACCAGAGATAGATCTTGAAAATTTAATTTGGGGGTTTATTTAAAATTTTCAACAAAACAAATGAAGGTTTAAATAAAAATTTTCAAAAATTTTAAAGGATTTTATTTATTTATTTGTAAAAATAAGAGTCTAAATATATAAAAAAATCAAAAATTTTGAGACATGATAAAAAAAACTTATAAAAAATTTAGGAGAGGACACAATTAAAAATATCCAAAATATTTAAAACATGATAAGAATTTTTAAAATTTTTAAAGGGGCTAAATTAAACTTTTTAAAACTTTAAAGGGCTAAAGGTCTATTTTCCAAATTTTTGGGGCCATTACCGTCCGCCCTGCCGGTCAAGTTGATCTTCAAAGATTTAGACATTGGACTTATCTGATCCAGTTGAAACTTGAAATTAGTAATTATTAATTAAATAATTATTTATTACATTTAATTATAAAACTATATTATTGTTGTTTTCTAAAATATTAATTAACCTTGCTCTGAAGAAGCCGACTTTATTATTTTTCACGTCGGTTGATGCCAACTCTGTTTGAAGTGAGGTATATCCATGATTGGCGTTATTTTTTTTTAATAAGGTAATATTTATTCAAATTCTTTTAACCTATTAATAACGTACGCATACTTTATAGTTAAAGCTGCTTGGACCTGACTTTTTCTATTATGTGTAAATGGTGGTTGGGAATAATCTTGGCAATATCCAATGCATCGGAGTTACATCAACCAGCAGATTTATAGACCATCAAACCTTGTATATTAGGGTTGGACATAATCCGACTCGAAAAATAGAACTTGACTCGTTTATGACTTGAATTTTAAATTTCATAAATTCGACTCGACTCGAAAAAATTTCAAATAAAATTTGAGATATAAAATAAAAATTCAAATAACTCGAAATTTTTAATAATTAATTTATCAATTTTCAAGTCAATTATGTATGATGGTATATTATGTATATCACATGTGAGAATATGAAAAGATATATATATGTATATCGTATATAAATATTGAAAGCCGTTAAAATTATAATCAAAATATATTACTATAACATTATAAATAATTACAAATAATTTTGTACAGAAACTCGAAAACTTGATTCGATTTGACTCGATTCAAAAATTTTCAAATAAAGTTCGAATCGAAAATAAGACTTGTAAATTCGAATAACTCAAATTTTTTTTACTCTGCTCGATCGAACGCCCACTTACTGTACATAACAGTGATGAATAATGCCTCGAGTTTTAGGATTTTGACTACATGTAAAAGTGACTAAAACTCTATTCGATTCGGAAAAAAATTATAAATTAAAACTAATCAACTCGACGGACAAATTTTTTTTAATTCAACTTAATTAAACATTCATCCCTAATTACATGACATTTGTACTCTTTTAATTTTTATGTTTATAATATTTTTTTATCTGAAAGAAGACAATCATGACTGAACTACGCATCACAAATCAAGCTGATACTAAGCTTGAGAAATAAAATATAAAATTTCATATCTTAAAGGTCAAGGATAATTTTGAACATGTGTAATAAAAACGACCGTGACTCAAAAAATCAATTATAAACTAGTAATAAAACACATAACTCCATAAATTTTGAGTCATATTATATTTTTATTTAAAAATCAGCATATAATATACATATCAAACCGAGAAACATTATTTTTTTATAAAAAATTTAAAAGCTCCATTTTAATAAATCTTAGAATCACCCTGCCCAGTGCCCAACATCATGTCTGAGTTTATAACCGAGCAAGCTTGTCTTGCTCTAAAGCCGACTTTATAAATTTAACAACAGCGGCTGCCAACTCGGTTTGATGCGAGGTGTATCGATGATCAGCTCCTTCTATAATGTGCAGTTGGTGGTTTCGTATAACCTTGGCAAACTCCAATGCATCCGTAAAGGGGTTTATCTTATCGGCAGATCCGTGAATAGTCAAGACCCTGTATTGTCACACTTAAAATTAACTCAACGAATCGGTAAAGAAACAACGATATCAATCGAACGATAACAAATAGGCTCTATATTCGAGTCTTACCGACATTCTTTACTGATCTTACGACACGCTTCGTGCATGTCCCCCGTCAAGATATTCATCAAATCTTTCTCGGTCACATGGAAATCAACACCTCCTAGACAAGTGAATGCAATTAAACTTTGATTATGTTCCCAGGAAATTGTTGAGTTCTTTACATCTTTAATGATCAATCGACTAATAGACCATCGATGAGCATACACGGACATGAAGAAAACGAATTCAGGAAGTTGTTTATATTTAGGATACTAAATAAATAAATTACCTTTCTTGTTCATAATATCAACGTATCCGTCCTTCTTGATTTTTTCTACAAAGTCTTCTGTCAGGTTTCTCTTCAGGTCGTAACGACCGGAAACATTTACGATTACACGGACATCATGATACTTAGAAGCATAAAGAAGCACCAGACTAGCCCCTGCATTACATGATCTCAGTGGCATAATACTTGCAGGGTAGTATGTGTTCGAAAATTTATTAGCAGATTATTGCATTAAGTAAATGGAAATCAAATCAAGGTCGAAAAACGAAGATCGACAGACTTAATAAGGATATCTTGTTGCTTAAGCTTAACTAGTTCATAAAATTTCATGTATGAAACACTTGGGGTACTCACCTTTACTATGCCCGAGAATCGCACTTACGACACGATTTTCCCCAGAAAAGTGTTGAACTACGGCACGTATATCGTCTGCTTCTCGATCGAAGTCAGCAAACAGTAAGGAACCTTCACTTTCTCTGAAAAAGTAATGTAAAACAAGTTAAATTACAACTATGAAACAAAGGGAACAGGGACCACAACTCCAAGAATCAAGTACACTAAGTGTTGTCTATCTAAACAAAAGCCGCCTCATAAAATATCTATCCGACTCTTCATTTCTTATGAAGTACTCATGCACATGATACTTGAGTACGAATATCTATCGCTCGCACTCGAATCCGAATAACATTATTTAAATTTTACTCACCCGTATCCGGAGAAATCGAAACGAAAGACACTGATTCCTTCTTTCTCTAAAGCAGCAGCAAGGTTCACCAAAATACTGTCATTCTGAAGTGGAATCAATCCAAGTGAGCTTTTTCCCATGAATTATTACAATTCCCTCATAAACAGAGATTTCAAGTCATGACACTTGTTATTAAAGCTGAAATGAGACGAGACAGATCGCGAGTTATACGAATTTGACTTAGCTAAAATTCGACCTGAATGAATTCGACTCGAACTCGACTTGAGTTCTTAAAGAACTGAGCTATTTGATATCCAACTCTAAAAATTTGCCAGCTTTTCGAAAATATAATATGCTAAAATATTTAAATAATAACAATAATTATTATTATTGAATAAATCCATTCAACAACTATTATTATGAATAGGGTTGTAATTGATCCGATTCGATCAAAATTCGGCCGATTATGGATTCAATTGGACTTAGCTCGAGTTCTTAATAAACCGAGCCGAGCACAACACAATAATACTCAACTCAAGTTCTTAACGAGTTAAATCGAGCTCAATACTATTCAAACTCGACACCCCTACTCGATACTCAAAGCACGGTAAAAGAGACAAAAGCAATCCGATTTCGAGAAGAAAAAAAAAAATCAAGTGCCAACCTTACGGCTTTTGAAACCATGACAAAATACTACAATCTCTTTAGACCCAGATTCATGCAATAATCCCACCAGTTTTTCACCATACTTGTTCGTAATCACCACTCTCCGCTGCTCAATCACTGAAATTTCAAAAAGGGTCATTTTTTGTTTCAAAGTTGGTTACTTTAGCAAGAAAAAGGAATCGTGATAGAGCTAAAAATAGAGTGAAAAACCTGGGTTTTCTTCAGAACGAGAGTGAGCCATCGCCAAGGTTGTGGGGCTTTCTTTGGAGACAAGAACCAGACGAGTCGACAGATTTAAGAGCAGCAGTGGTCAATCATTTATTATTCCCTCTACGGTGCATAAGCCATCACGAAGGTTGTAGATTTTGCTTTGGATTTTCTTTTCTATTTTTTTGGTAGGGTGCAGACATTGGAGTTTGGACCCATGGGGGAGGCAGCTAATTGTTGGTGTGATTCAATTGATTCCCCCACCCACATTTTACCAAAAAAAAATAATATATTTTAGAAATTATTATAGTGACCACTCAATTATTGACCGTGACCTATTTTGATCACTCAATTAAAAAAAATTAAAATTTTATCATCCAACTATTTAAATAGACATATTTTAACCACCGACTATTAAAATCTAACGAAAAAGTGACATGGCAATTAAAGTAAAATTTATATAATTACACTTTTGGTCCTTTTAATTACATATTATATCAATTTGATCTTAATTTTAATTTAATTAAATTAATTAGATAACGACACGTGTCATCACTATATTAGATAAATTTATTCTAATTTTTAATTTATTTAATATTATATATGTATATATTCCTCCAATCATCCCCACCTGGTTAAAGGAAAATTCAAGAGGAAGAAAAATAATATCACAAGGTTTGAACCCGTAACCTATAAGGGAAGAGGTTAAGATTTAACCACTGCATCAACTACTCCTTAGTAATATAAATTACATCATTCTTTATATATCTTATAATGAAATAAGTACTAAGGAGAAGAAAAAAATGTTTGACAGAAAACTTGAACACGGGTCACATAAAATATATAAAAATATACATATCCCTAAAATCAAGCCTCTTTTTCACATTTATTTTAATAACTTCAAGCATATATATAATATTGAATCAAATTATTTAATTTAATCAATAATTTTAAATTTTTATTAAATATCTCAATTCAACGATTATATAAATTATATTAAAAATATAATTTTGATAATTAATAAATTTAATTTTTTTGGTCCGATATGTGTTGATAACTATATGTTTTTTAAAGAAATAAATCATTGTTAGTAAAATTATCCGGATAATATATATTCATTTTAAATCTTTCTTTAACTATACTTTAAATATAATTAAAAAGTTTTTATTTTTTTAATTATTTGAATTAATTTAGTGATATGCGCGTTTTTATATATCTCATGTGCCCCTTGTTTGAATCTCCTCTCAAATATTTTTTCTTCTTTTTTCCTTAGCATTTATTTCATTATAGATATACAAAGAATGGTGCAATGTACATTATTAAGGAGTAGTTGGTGTAGTGGTTAAGCCTTAGCCTTTTTCCCTTGAGAGTCATGGGTTCATAATTTATTTATATGGTGTAAAACTCAATTACTTTTATACTTTTTTTGGACTGTTGGATGATGGTCATTTATAGACCTGACAAACTTGACCTGAAACTTGAATTAATTTACTCGACTCGAGACTTAATATAGACTCGAACATTGTGGTCTAAGCTTGACCTTAAACCAAACCAAAATCAACTCGAAATTTACTAAACCGAAAATTAATCTGAACCGAAAGTAACCAAAACAAAAATAGTCGAAACTGAAATCAATTCGAACTGAAAGTAACATTAACCGAAAGTAACTGAAACCGAAATCAACCCGAACTGAAAGTAATCTGAATCGAAAATAAACCCGAGCCAAAAACAATCCGAATTTAATTTTCCCGAATCTGATCCAAACTATAGAAGTTAAGGTTTATTGTTAGAATTTAGGATTTAGGGTGTTAGAGTTAGAGATTTAGGTTTTAGATTTTATAGTTTAAATATGAAGGGTTGTGTATAAAAATACAACCATATAGATATATAATTTTGTTTTAAATTTTATAGTTTAAATATGAAGGGTTGTGTAAAATTGTTTTACACAGCTTGTGTATAAAAATATAACTATATAGATATATAATTTTTTAAAATTTTAATTGTTTATTTGGTTTAGCCTTTTATTTAATTTATGATATTAATTAAATATCCAAGTCAAAATTTTAAGGCTTAAAGGTCAAATTGGTCATCAACGAAAAATCAAAAATTAATTAAGCCCTTATGAAATTTTTTTACTCAATTAAGCCCTCAAAATTTAAATTACGATCAATCAGGCCCTCAAATTTTAAAATCAAAATCGATCCAACCCGACCTGAACTGAATGCGAACAGAACCGAAAATCAATCCAAACTGAACGACCTGATTGGCACCTCTAATCATTTATTATTGGAATGGTGCCGAAAATGTCCATAACGTTTGACCGAATAGTCATTTTGGCCTCAATTTTTTTGAAGCAATTTAACCCTTATCGTCTCATTTTGGATCAAAATGTCCCTTTTACATATGAAAAATGTTAGTCAACTAACTTAAACGGCTTGAAATGACATAACAAACTTATATGACAGTGCACGTCGTGATAGCACTGTCATAAAGACAAATATGTTGACTTTACGTAATGACACATCAGTCAAAAAATAATTTTATAAAATTGTATAAAAGTTAAAATATTTTTTCTTTTTTCTTTTGACGTGTCATTATGCCAAGTCATTTTAAGTTGTTTATCGTCAGTTGACTAACAGTTTTCATTCATAAAATGACTATTTTGACAAAAAAAAAACGTTGAGAGTTAAATTACTTCAAAAAATAAATAAAATCATAGTGATTATTCAGTTAAACGTTAGAAATATTTTTGGGCATTATGCATTTATTATTCGCTCTACTTTTTCTTCTATGGTGCATAATTTAAGTGAGCTATCATGAAGGTTGTGGGAAAATGCTAAGGTTCGGCACTTTTAGGATGCAATTAAAGTGTGCTCAATATAAATTTTTTAACTAAAAATTTAAGTGAGCCATCATAAAAGTTGTGGAGGATATGATGGCCATTAGGACACGGCTAAAATGTATTCAACGTAAATTTAATTTACGTAGAACCGAAAATTTTACATAAGAAATATTAGATTTAATCTTTATTCAATTTGTTGAGATATGATATCAACAATACTTATTATACTGATATAAAAATCTTTCATAACTTATATTTTACTATTTACTCTTACTATATGAAAATTCTGAATTCAAAACCGCAAGTGAGACAAAGAGATTAATGTTCTATTATTATCTCCACATATTATTGATGTCTCTGTTTCGATCTCCATTTTTCGATCTCCATTTTCTTCGCATTATCTGTCTAATTTTATTTTACAAATTAAAGTCTAAAATTTAATCTAAAATTTAAAATTTTAAACTCTAAAATCTAGGTTCTAACCATAAATTATATATTTTAAACCCTAAAATATAAATTATTAAATTCTAAACTAAACCCTACACCCGCTTGTAAAAAAAGTTTTCTAATATCAATGCATAAAACATTTTTCATGAATTATTTATACTAAAATTAAATTAACTAAATTATTATACTGATTCAGTATAATTACAATTTTAGTATCAAAACATATACATTATATCAATTTAGTTTTAAATTAGAACAATTCACTAAATTTAACTTTTTCACATTTGAAAATTCTATCAAATTAATCCTTAAACACATCAATCTTCATCCCGATGAATACAACCAATAAACTCGAGCAACAATGCTCTCAAACATAACCCCCAACATTGACCTTAACAAGGGGTCAAATATGGCTATGAATCAGGACTTAGTTACAATTCGAGTCATCAGCATGCTTAAGCTTCAACGGCGGTGACAGCTTCTTCATCGGTAGTATCAGATGAAATCGTTTCTTCTGATGTATTGCCATCCCAGAGATCTGTTTGCCTTTCCTTCTTGCTCTCACCATTGAGTAGCTTCTCTCTAAGTTTCGTAATAAGTTCTTCGAGAGCACTTCCATTTTCAGCTAAAAACCTCTTAAAGGCTTCCTTGCCGTGGAGTTTCTTGTCGTTGAAACTGTAGAATGCACCAGACTTTGTTACAAGTTTGTGTTTCGTAGCCAAATCTATGATCTCACCTTCCCTGCATATTCCCTTGCCAAACTCGAGCTCGAATTCAACATTCTTAAATGGAGGAGCAAGCTTGTTCTTCACAACCTTCTCAAGAACTTGACTTCCAATAGTCTACAGATCATAGAAGAAAAAAAAAACCACAATGAGACAGAAAGCATACAAGTAAAACCTGCAGGATCGCGCAGATAAAGCTATATGTTTAATTTGGTTGGGAATGTAAGACACCATTCAAAGAAAATTTTAACAAATTTGAACTAGGCTAAAGGAAAATAAACAAACCATTTGTGTGTTTCATTTCATATGACCGAAAACTAACAAATCCAATCAACAAAACGAAAAGGAAAGGAAGGGCGTGAACCTGATAATTCTTCCACTTTCTTGACAAACCCAGTCCTCCTAATATTTAGACGCACCGAAGCATAGAACTTCAATGCATTACCACCACAAGTAACTTCAGTTGGCCCGCCAAAACCAAAAATCGAGAGTTTTGACCTCACCTGAAATGCATAAATAGTTAAGATCCGTAATAATAAACAAAATATGCCCATGCACTTGACTGCACAGTCAAGTGGGCAACAGTGCAGCTAGGAAATACTGCATCAATCAAAAGCCATAAAGCCTTAAAATGGGGCAAAACTCTTAATGTACAACACAAAGTATAATTTAATCGAACGAAGTCAGAGCAAGAACTTTAACAACTGCATACTAGCAAACTAAAGCTTTGGAGGACTTTGTTGATAATATGGAGTTCATTATAAAAACTCATCAAGTAGATAATTGGATGTCAAACTTAAACCTGATTTATAAATATCAGTATGGTTTGAGATAATGATAAGGAATGGCTTATTTTACGAAGAGCCTGGCTCATCAGTCTAGCTTGCATTGCCATATGAGCATCACCCATCTCGCCTTCAAGCTCGCCTTTAGGCACAAGGGCAGCAACCTGAGAATGAGATGAAAATAAATCTTTTAGTGGGACTCGCTTTAAATATTTAAGACAAAGGATGATAATCCAATATATTCGGCGCACAAACAATAATATGCAAATCAGCCCACCCTAACTACCAAAGCAGTCTAAGGGAAACGTGGACAAGGAGAATAAAGCATATTTCACGAGTCATGAACAAGAGAGAAGCACGTTCTAACAACTTTCGGCAGCATTTATCCGGTCAAACTCCATAATGGAAAAGAAATGAACCCAAGAACACTTACGCTGTCAACAACTACGACATCAAGAGATCCACTACGTATAAGGGTATCCACTAGACTAAGAGCTTGTTCTCCACATCTGGTTGCTGAAGTAGCAAATTCTCAGTGTTTACCCCAATTGTTTCGGCTAGAGCACGATCAAGAGCATGCTCAGCATCGACAAAAGCACAATAACCTGCATTTGAATATTATAAACACATATAAGCATAACCAATCATGAAACACACACTACTAAGTTAAAATACATTAAGTGGCCTCCTTGCTTTTGTGCTTCAGCAATTACATGTAGAGCAAGTGTTGTTTTCCCAGAAGCTTCCGGTCCAAATATCTCCACGACACGGCCCTGTAAAATTTCCAACAAAGAGATGCGTAAGGAACTAATAAACATCACAAACAGCAATTGCTTAGTATTAAACTAGCAGTATCAAGGGGAAATTAACTGAAACAAGAACTGCAAAGTACCTTTGGAAAGCCACCAGTTCCGAGTGCCATGTCCAGAGCAAAAGAACCAGTGGAAACTATTGGAACATTTCTAGGATACATAGAACAGCCAAGCCACATAATAGATTCTTTTCCGAAAGAACTCGCAATCTGATCCAGGGCTTGTTTAAGGGCTACATCTTTCTTGGACATATTCTCGTCGCAGGAATCACTTGAATCTGACTTGAATTTCCTTCTACCTTCAATCAGACATAAACAAAGATATACCCAAACGAAAAAGTAAGTTTCGGATTGTATACCAAATTAAACCAGTTCAAGATATATAGCCAAAGATGACACTAAATTAAGCACATTGCTTTACAATATAGCTATTTTTTTTCAATTCCATTATTATTAAGTTAATCAAAATCCCATTATAAAGCACCCTTCTACAATCGCATTCAAATAATTATCCGATTAAAAATTCTAGCCAAAAAACAAAAACATAATTAAACCAAACATAGAACACTAAATACCCAAATGCAGACTGAAGCTTTTAATGGAAGTTGAAATACCTTTAGAAGAAAAGAGACACATCTGAGAAGATGAACTTAACACCCTTCCCTACAAACCTGCAAAAAGAAATATGATTTGATTCAAGGTTTCATTTTTTTCATTTTTCTCACTGCTTCTAAACTCGCAACAAAATGAACAGTGCAGGAATATCAGATTGAAAATAACCAAAAAAAAACCAAACGGCATGAACTCAAAGGATAAAATAAGCAGAAGGGTATGCATTAAAACCTGTGGAACAAAGAGAGAACGTTTAAGAGACGAGATATTCCGAAGAAACCTCGCCATTACTTGCAATGGAAAGAGCTTTGTTCAGAATTTTAAAACCAGGAGGAAGAAGAAGAGACCAGTTGTGAATAGATCTTAATCCAAGGATTAAAAAAGAGAGCAAAGAAAGGAAGAGACGAGACACTGAGGCCTGAGCAGTGGGAATGTGGGATGTTGGGGTTTTAGAACAGGGTTCAGTTTCCCTCCATTTTTTTGGTATTTTCACTACCAGCTTGGCAGGGAGAGGGAGCCTGCTGGATGGGCCGTCTAGGCCTTGAGGTTATTCTCGTTTGACCCAAATTTGATTAAAATAATAAATAAATTTTAAAAATTTAAAATTAGTTATAAAATATATAAAATTTGAAATAAAAATAATTTAATATTTTTTAAACAGACAATTCAATTTACAAGTTCATTTCAGACCGAGACAAATACATACTTAGGGCGATAATGAGCATGACCGAGTGAGTTCAGCTCGAAACTTTAACAAGTCGAGTTGATTCAAACTCAGCTCGAAAAGTTCGCGAATAAGCTCGAAATAATTATATACATTTTATATATACTTGTATATTTCAATGTCGTTAACTTTCTATCATAGTTAAATACTTTAAATCCCCTTCTCCTTTTGTGGACTTGTATAATTTATAAAATGTACTATGGTTACTTGTGAACTTCAAAAATAAATATTATATTTTCCCAACATGTTTTCACATGTTATTTTTTAAAACTTAAAAAAATATTTAAAACAAATTGAAGGAAGCAACAAGTCGAGCTCGAGCCGAATTCAAACTGTCCAATTCAAGCTCGACGAGCTTCGAGACGAGCATGAATAAAATTAGGCTTGGCTCGTTATCACCCCTATGCACACTACATGCTTAAATTCAATTTTTTATTTTTAAAACTAAATTACATTTAACACAACTCATAAAAACTTCTAACTGATATTAATGTTTTACTTTATTTTTACATCCATATTGTTATAATGAAAATATAAGGAAATTACAAATACATCAAAACTATTTATTTTTATACAAAAGTTATACACTTAAATTGAAGTCAATCCATGGAAATTATATATGTTAGAGAAAAAAGGGAATTATATGACAAATAAATGTTAAGTGTAATGACAAAACACATTACACTTTTAAGAAGAATCTCTTGAAAATATTAGTTTTTAATAGTCTTAAGGTGATTATAAGATAGTATATATTCATTTTTTTTCTTCCGTCCCATTAGAATTACGGAGATAACCCTCAACGTTTCTATGTTTGGTGGCTCTGAATATGACCCACAACAACAGTCCTTTCAGAGACGAGCATTACTAAAGACCAAAATATAAGAGTCCTAATTAATATTGAGAATAGACACAGTTATATGTTACAGTAGTCCACCCACGTAACTATAATAAAAATTCTAAACTTCAAAGTTGAATATATATATATATATATATATATATATATATTATATCTATGCAACTATAGAAAAAAGAGAGAACGACAAAAAATAATTTATCTTTTTCCTTTTTAACCCTCATACTGCTTGTTATTTTTTATTTCAATAAAATAAAATTATTTTGGTATTTTTCCTCACTTTTCTTATTTGATGCCTGCTTATTTATATATCGACAAAATGTGTTAAGTGCTTGCATCTAACAATTACCTTTTTTCAATTTAATTTAACAATAATACAGAATCAATTTTGGCTTATTAAGGTCGAGACATGAAACTTTAGGATTTTGAAATCTTATTTAAATTTTAATGATTGATTCACCTAAACCTTTCAAGCTCCATATAGACTAGAGGGTCCACCAGTACCCTTTTCTAGATTTGTAGGACACATATAGTTTAATTCTCCCTCAAGCAAAGAATAAGGATAACCTTATCCTTATTCCCAACCCTTTTTAAGCTACTTCGCTTTGCCTTCCTACTCCCAAATCCCCCTTTCCGTTTTAACGAACGTTCGCTCCAACTTTCCTTATTCCCAAACGTGTACAATTATTTTTTTAATAACATAAACTGCACATGAGAAAAGAAAGAAAGAAAGAAAGAAAGTCAAATCAGCGTCAAACCCCACCGCGTTCACACTTCCCCACCCCCACGCGCTTCCCCTTTTTATCTAACCGTGTCCGCTGATACGCATATAAAGAAAACCCAAATCCCTCCGTTTCACATTCGTCAAATTCAATTCAAATCCAGTCAAAAAAGAAAAACACAAATCTTGTGTTTGTTTACATGGGAATCGGGTCTTTCACATTGCTTTCTCCAGAAGGTTTCTCTTTTAATTTCAACAACAGCAACATCAACAGCGATTTCTCGTGGTTTCTGGATATGGAAAACGGGTTCAACGGGAACAACAGGAAGAGGAGTAGAAAAGATTTCGAGGAATATTTAGTCAACGAAAAGAGTGGGTTTGGTGATATATTTTCTTCAATTTTGATGTTGGGCGAGGAAACGAAGCAGGAGCAAGCGTGGTTTACTGATTCCGATCAGCAAACAGCTTTTTTCGAACCGAATTACAACGAGAAAGTTCAAGAAATGAATGGGTTTTTTGATCAATTCGAACAGTTCGAAAACCAGTACTCTGAAATGAACCAGCTGGATGATTCCAGAAACAAACGGCCACGAAAATCGGGTTTAGCTGCCGCCTCTGCTGCGACGGGGAAGACGGTTTCAGTCAGGTCGGGTGATGTGACTCCGTCGCAATCCGGAACTGGATCCGGGCAACAAAGGCGGTTGTGGGTGAAAGACCGGTCAAAGGACTGGTGGGACAAGTGTAGCCACCCGGATTTCCCCGACGAGGAGTTTAAACGCGCGTTTCGGATGAGCAAAGCCACGTTCAACATGGTCTGCGAGGAGCTCGAACCGGTGGTGATGAAAAAGAACACGATGCTCCGCGATGCGATCCCGGTTCGTCAGCGCGTGGCGGTTTGCATTTGGCGGCTAGCCACGGGTGAATCGCTCCGGATGGTATCGAAACGGTTCGGGTTGGGGATCTCAACTTGTCATAAGCTGGTCTTGGAGGTCTGTGCCGCCATAAAAACCGTTATGATGCCCAAATTTGTTCAATGGCCGGACGAAAACAAAACGAAGAGAACCAAACAAGAATTCGAATCCGTCACCGGGATCCCAAACGTCGGCGGTTCAATGTACACGACTCACATTCCCATCATTGCACCAAAAGTAAACGTCGCGGCGTATTTCAATAAAAAACACACGGAGAGGAACCAAAAAACTTCTTATTCAATCACCCTCCAAGGCGTCGTCGATCAAACCGGAGCCTTCACCGACGTATGCATCGGCTGGCCGGGTTCAATGTCCGACGATCAAATTCTAGAGAAATCAGCATTTTACCAAAGGGCCGCTAGGGGGCATTTGAAGGACGTTTGGGTCGTGGGGAACAAAGGGTACCCATTAATGGACTGGGTTTTGGTTCCATACGGTCACCAAAATCTCACTTGGGCTCAACACGGTTTCAATGAGAAGATCGGAGAAATCGAAAAGGTGGCCAAGGACGCATTCGCGAGGCTGAAAGGACGGTGGTCGTGCTTGCAAAAGAGAACCGAGGTGAAGCTTCAAGACTTGCCGATCGAGCTTGTTGCTTGCTGCGTTTTGCATAATATCTGCGAGATGAGGAACGAGACGATGGATCCCGAGCTTAAATTTGAGCTTTTCGGCGACGAGGTGGTGCCGGAAAATAACATAAGGTCTATGGCTGCCGCTCAAGCTAGGGATCACATCGCTCACAACTTGTTGCACCATGGTGGCCGTGCCACGGCCGCTGGTTTTTTATAGCGCTTTGTTATATTATCATTAATTAGTCTTGTTGATTTAGGAATCTTTGCTTGTAATTCTTTGGGGGTATGGCAGTAAAGAATATCTATAAATTTAATATTTTTTTTTATAAAAAAGAATGAAACATTTAGCTTATGAAAAACTCGATCACTGGTGTATTTAATAATAATTACATATATTAAAGTGTTTGAGTTCATTAAATAATGTTAGAAGTTCAAATTTTAATATTAAGATTGAAACAAACGGAACTAATAAATTAAGAATATTATTTTATAATATAGAAATTCAAATTAATCGATTAATGATCACATACCAACAGTTAAAAAATGATTGGATCCGGTGTGGACAAAATTCAAGAACATACTATATGAATAAAAAAGTATAAATACTAATTTAAAGTAGATTTTTTTTCAATCGAGCTTCAAAGATATCCCATATCACTTTTAAGAGTCATAAACCCTAAACTTTAACCTTCAAAACATAAAATATATTCTTAAACCTTAAAATTTAACCACAAATACTAAAACCCTAACCTCGAATCCTAACAATTAGACACTTATAAAGTTTTTTTCTACCGAAAGTACACGGAATATTTTCCCGAATTTACTATTATTAGTGTTATTTTCTTTTATCAATTTATGTATTGCCATTTGTCAACTATTTTTTGGACTATTTATATTTTTTTATGATAATTTAAATTCCAAATATTTTCTTTAATTAAAATAAATTAAATTGAACATGTTAATCAGTGTTTTCTACAGAATTTTTTTCTTCCAAAAAATAAATTAATTTTGTATAATATTAATTGAATACTTTTGAATTAACTAAAGACCACAATTTGCTTAATATAATAATTTTAATATTTAAGACACTAGTCAATAAAATAATCCAATTAAATTTCACAAAGAAAGGGACATGGCCACGAGGTACAAGCTGTCTTAGGTTAGGAGCCGGCTCAACATATTTATATTACCAAAAACTCCCCATTCGGATACCAGACACTTCTGCATCCGAAGGACAACGTTTCATGGGCAAATTAGTCATTTAATCAAACCAGATTTCATTGCCGATCAAAACACAGGCTCGCTTTCGACCTCCATGGCCATGTACGAACTTTCCACTCTCAGTTTTGAGCTTCGAATCAATCACGTAAACCAAATTCGTGCCCAATATTTAAAGAATCTAATTATCTAGCTAAATAATTTCGGCCTCCTCCGTCATCTCTTCTCGCGATTCACCGAAGGTAGATTTTTTACTTACATTATAGATTCCAAGCTTTAGGGTTTTCAAATTCTTTGTCTATTGATTTACTTTCTATTTCAGTTTTATCTTATGATCTTCGTTTTGTTTTAATTGTTAGATATTTTCTGCAAATTTTTATGAGTTTTTTTTGTCAATTGTTGAGGATGGACGAATGAAGTATGATTTAGATGTATAATCGAGGAATTATGGGATATGTTGGTAAATTTTAAGTTTAGACTGGCTTTACTTTGTTAAATATAGAATTTCATTTGATGAAGCTGGATTTTGTTGATTAGTCAAAAAAAACTGCAGAAATATTGAGGAATTTAACTGAGATGATATTTTGTTTTGTCTCCTTGTTGTCTGATTCAAGCTTGGCTTGGATTTAATTGAAGTAAGGCAAGTGAAGTTGGAGGCATTTATCTGCATCCTTGTGTCATGGTTAAAAATGTGAGGAACAGAACAGCAATGTTGATTAGGAAATAATTATAATGGAAACGCGGCTCTTACTGACTGCTCTGATCTAGAAGTATCTTTCATTTGAAATCACATTGAGTTCAACCAGTTAAATAATGTTGTTCATCTTACGTTATAATCTCAATGAAATGATATATTTGTATATATATTATTTTATGTTGCATTATATATATGCAGGCTATTTATCGGCTGGAGTGTTTAGCCAAAAATAATAGCAGTGTTCTTCTGTTCGAGTCTGGTTAATGTGCTGAAATTTATATAGGATAACTTTTTTGAACTACGATTCTATCTTAAGTTATAATGTGTTAATGATATGGTTGTAAAATGTTTAGCTACACATAAACCTTGATTTCTATCTTTGTATCATTCTACGATTCATGATTCTGGTTCTGATATGTTTGTTTTTCTACATGTGCACTGCAGTGCAGAGATGGGCAAACAGCCTTAGTAGCAATTTTTGTTTTGAATTTGATGCATGGGAGGTGATTTTACATGGAGGAGCTATATAGTCTAGAAACTTGTTTAATAAGGTAAATTGGACAGGTGGTTCAATCACAATTTTATTTTTCTGGCGAGTGCCTTAAGGAAACTACTACTGTAGACTATCTATTAAATGTAGTAGTAGACTATTAATGCAATGAATTCCTATGCATGGAGAAAATATTACATAAAATACCTTGTATTGACTGCTTTCATTTATTGCATTTATGTGAGGTGCCTTTGCCATGTTACTCTTTTACTAGTTTTTATAATATATAAAGATCCTTATATTGACTATGCATTCATTAATTATCTGGTCTTGCAAATTGATTGCTTTTCATCATGAATTGAAACTGTAAATGCGAGCTACTGGAGCACTCTCTTCTAACCGTTGGGAACTCCTAGTGTCTTGTGACGAGACAGTAAAAAGATTATTGGCACAGGCTGTGGAAGGGAATGAATGTCATCTTACTTCGACGGCCTTTGATAATTTCTTCATAAGTACTATTGATTATTTTATGACTTAACTTCAATCCACTGCTTCTAGTTGTATATTCTGTTCCTTGTAAAAAGAAGTATTTCTTGTGTTTGCATTATGCATAAAACAGCCTGAATTTTGAGGTAGTATTGAGTGTATTTGTTCTAATATATAATTTACATGCTGATCCGTAGTGTTTTTCTCCTTTGCAGATAAGTAGTTTGTTAAGCGTTTAAATCAGCCTTATGTGCTGTTGTTCTACAATATTGTAATGCTCCGCTGTATTCATTGGCCTTGTAAAATTGTGGATTTGCAAAATCTGATGCAATGGCGATGTCCAGCAAGTTTGAGCTGTCTTCCGGTAGCCCAGACAGGCCACTGTGTACCAGTGGGCAGCGTGGAGCCCTCTTAGCTGCCCAATTAGACAGATCAGGTAGCTTTCGCGAGACCATGGAGAATCAGATTCTATCTTCTATGCCAAGTATGTCGAGAAGCAGTTCAGTAGCAGCCCAAGGAGATGTATCCAGCTTCTTCCAGTGCTTGCATTTTGATCCCAAGGTGGTTGCTGCTGATCATAAGTCTAATCGTCAAGGAGACTTTAAACGGTTCATTAATGTTGCTCTTGGCCTTTCTGCCAATGAATCTCCTACCCCGTTGTCAAAAGGCAAGCTCATGCCTTCTCCTATTCCAGAAGAAATCAAACGAGTTAAGGCTGGTCTACGGGATTGCTCTGTCAAAGCAAGGTATTCTTTATAAATTTTGTATTTTGGATCTAAGTTGTCATTAGTTATTAAAATGAATCAGTTAACAGGGAGCGGGTGAAAACTTTCAATGAAGCCTTATCAGTATTCAACAAGTTTTTCCCAAGCATACCGTCTAAGAAGAGATCTCGATCAGAAAGCTTTTCGAATGACCGGCCTAATGCCTTGATATGTGGTGATCGGTCGGTCTTGAGCCCTACCATTGGTAAGATCGGAATGCATAATAACTCCATTGCTGGAGGTCTTGAACTTGAACAGCAGAAGTCAGAAGAAAGGCCTAAAAGTGCTATTCCTAATAAACGTACTCGGACTTCTTTGGTGGATGTGAGGGTTTGTATCTGTGATATCTTCTATCTTTATGCATTTCTGTCATGATAATTTTATGATTCCGTATCTGTTGTCAAGTCTGATATCAGTTGTTTCATAAACTTAAGCAATGGTTATCTTATGTGCCATATTCAAGTTTAATTTGTGATAAAAATGCCAAGTCCAAATGTAATTATTATTGTCACTACTGCTTCTCTTATTTCTTCTGTCTGGTGTCCCCTTCATGTTTCTACGCTAGTAGTTGATTTCTTTTCCATTTGTTACCGAATCCAAACTGCACTTCTTTCTTTTGATACAAGTTACAACTGGTGGTGTGGCTTGTTTGTTCTCTTTACTCTTCCAGTTCAATTGATTTCCATTTTTAATTTTTTGTGGAGTTAGTACCTGAGTGATAGGAAACATGTTTCCTGTTACAAGAATCCTCATAACTTTCTCCTTTACACATCAGTAAAATCAATATGTTTTTTCATCTCATTTTCTTACACTTCTGCATGGTTGTGACATCTTTGGTCTCATCTTGGTGTCTTAGTGCCAATTTGCACATGGCTTGATTTTCTTGTGTCACTATATCTCGAAGAAGAATTTAACATTTGTTCTAATTGAATCTAGATGGATATGCGGAATAATGCTCTAGCCAGGCAGCCTGGTAATGCAGATAGAGATAAGGAGATGCTCAGGGTTTCAAATGGTGGCTCAGTTCAGGGTGAAGGTCGAGCTTTTTCAGGCAGTGTTGATGGATGGGAAAAGACAAAGATGAAAAAGAAGCGTTCTGGGATAAAAGCTGATGTATCTCCGAGTATGGTTTCAACTAAACTTGAAGGGCAACGAGAATCTAAACAGGGAATACAACAAAGGGCTGTTTCTGATATTCGATCAAATGCCCATGGGTTCAGGTAGGTCTGCTGAAAGTACTATTATTGTGCATATGTCAAACGGTAATTATCTGAATTTGTGTTGCTCTTACTCTTGATTTTTGTTGAAGCATCCATGTGTGACACTCATGTCCGGCACATGGATTAAATATTCACTATATCCAATACTTATTTAATGTCAAAACCATGCATCTGATAATAAAAATCCTTTTTTAATTGGATCGGCTAGTTGATATGGTTGGATCTAGGACCCCATCGGTTCAACCTCCTGTGTGATTTCAGAAACATTGACTTAAGCCCAACATAGTATAATTGATATTTTCAGTCCACTGCCAAGAGATTTGTGGGATTAAGGGGCTTGAATTATTATGATGATGACAGTAGTAGGTTTTTTTTCAGTATTCTGTTATAACATGATTTATCAGCTGGAAATGTATTCGTTCTTCCTCTATGTTTTTATTTACTATGTTGTGGAGGATTTACTGAATTCAGATCTCAAGCTTTTGTTTCATTCGTCTGAGGTTCCTTTTGTTTCCCATTTGAGCTGTATATCTATTTTTGAGTTTCTTATTCTATTTTGAGCATGGTGTTAATGATAGTGCCAGGTTCAGTAACGATATATTTTTGGTAACTCTTTGGTCTTTCTTTCATGTTCATTTATTTGTTGTACAATATATCATCTTATGCTATATTGCCCATATTTGGTATGTTGTTTTGGTTGAGATCTACATCTTCTGAATGCATGATATGGGGATTTAGATTATGATGAGGTGTGCTTATGCCTTTAGTGCATAGGACATCTAAACTAACGCCTTAAAGGTGCGTTTTCAGTTGCGAATATTTGCAGAGAAGTAGATGGTAGAGCCACTAAATTTTGTAAACTGTGTTTTGGAACTGAAAACTAAACCATATGATTTAATCCATCCTGAAAATAATGTTTGAGAGTTAAGAGTACTTTAGTCTTGATTTGACCTTACCTTCAGGTTAAGATCCAAGCGCATGATTTTCAGACTTATAAAGAATAACTGCTTATTAGGGCCATTGCTACACTATAAGGGGATGTAATTTCCTTAATGTCGGTCATAATGGTGGCTGTGCAGAAATTGTGTGAGGGGCTTTCTTGTTTGAAAATTTCTTCAAACCTTCTATCTGGAGCATTTCGTGAACTGAACCATCCTTTAATTTTTTTTAACATTTTGATGTATCCTACTCTTGATTTTCTATTATTAAATATATTGTGAGTTAATACGTGTATGATAGGTAATCTAACTCTATCATAACTATGTAGTTTAGTTATAATCTAACTCTATCATTGTGAAGGATAAAAGTTCAATCCTAATAGGTTAACTACTCTGTGTAAAACTCCTCTGTAGAAGTCTATAAATAGACTTCTTCTCTTGTATCGAAATATAACAAGAAGAGTATTCAAACTCTCTTTTCTACATGGTATCAAGTTAGGTCGATACTATCCCCTCAAAACCTTTTTTTTTCTTTTTCTTTCCCTTTTTTTCGATCAGATCTACATCTCTCCATGACTAATTCTGATCCTGCTACATCAGAAATTAGCTCTCAAAACAGCCCTCGTTCATCTGATTTCCAACTCTCGGATGCTTCTCTTTCTCCCATTACATCCTATAAACTAAATGGAAACAACTACCTTCCTTGGTCTCAATCGGTCTTGGTCAGACATTACGAGGGGAAGAAGGAAAGCTTCCTATCTCTCGGACTCAACTCTGTTCCGGATGAGTCGACCCGACCTACTCTAATTGGTTGAGTGAAAACACCATGATAATGTCGTGGTTAATTAATTCCATGGTACTGAAATTGGAGAAAATTTCATGCTTTATCAAGCTGCAGTGAGAAATTTGGAATCTTTGCAGAGATACTTATTCAGCGTTGACAACACACCGTAACTCTTTGGAGTTGAGAATAAGATCAAAGATCTCGGACAAGGGGAGGTAACAAAGTGGCACAATATTTTGGAGTCCTAACCAAATCTTTGGCAAACAAATAGATCTGTATGAAGCTAATGAATGGAAGTGTCTCGATGACATTAGCTTCTACAATAAGCTCAAAAATCGAGGAGGGTGTTCGGTTTCTCTCAGGTTGAATGGAGAATTTGATGGAGCCAGCAGCAGGATTTTAGCCACTAAACCACTACCACTTGGTTCGAGAAGCCTTTTTAAATCCGAAGGGAAGAAAGCGGACTTTCACGATGGTGCAGTGATCCAGCAAGCGAAGCTTCGCTCTTCTTACAAACGCCAACTCGGGAGTAAACAAAAGGGGGAGACCTTGGTGTGACCACTTTGCAAAAAGGTGGGCATGTGATGGACCAATGTTGAGGTGCATGGAAAACCCAGCAGATCGAAGCCTCCTAAATCCAGATTCCGAAAGAAGCCCATCTTGCATCTTACGAAAATTCCTCCAGCTGACTTTAGTAGACAACGGATCGAGGAACTCCAACGGATGTTTACTCACCTATCATCTAAACCTGTTCCTAATGCCTTAATGACTCATCAAGGTAGTATTTCTTGCTTAGCAACAACTAGTGCATTTAATTGGATAGTCGATTCGGGTGCCTCGATCATATGACAGAAATCCTACACTCTTCAACAATTATAGTAACCACAAGTCTCCTTCCTCCATAAAGATAGCCGATGGTTCCCTTACAACAAAGATAAAGGGAGTGGTTACATTCGATTGAGTAGCAAGATCATATTGTCGATGTTCTTTATGTTCCCAAACTCACATGCAATTTATTATATACATTAGCAAATTGGTTGAGGATATTAAATGTGAGGTTAACTTTGGGGTTCTTTGGTTGTGTTTTTTCAGCACGAGGGCTCGAAGGCGGTGATTGGCGGTGCTAGGCGTGTGTAACGGCTTATATATCCTTGATGGCCTACCCTATCGAATCCTTCTATTTCCAATTGCTTTAGAACATCAGTTTTTTCTATGATTTCCCTTGAATGATATTATGCTTTTGCATCTTGATTAGGACATCCAAGTTTCTACTACCTTGCAAAGTTGTTTCCTAATTTCTTCATTAATAAAAATCCCTCTTCTTTTACTTGTGAAGTATGTCAAATGGCTAAACATACGAGAAAACCATATGTTCCTTCTCACTATAAACCTACTTCACCATTTTCTATCATACACAAAGTGACATTTGGGGCCCTTCTAAAGTAAAAAAACATCTACGGTTCTAGATGGTTTGTGTCGTTTATTGATGATTTTTCTAGAACAACTTGGACCTTTTTGATGAAAGAAAAATCTGAAGTTGAGAGAATTTTTAAAAGTTTTTATCACATGGTCAAAACTCAATTCGAGAAACAAATTAAAATAGTGAGGAGTGATAATGGGAGTGAATATCTTAGCAAATCTCTTGGGTATTTTTTCAAAGAAAAAGGCATCTTTCATCTTACTTCTTGTGTCAACACCCCTCAACAAAATGGAGTGGCCGAAAGGAAAAATAGACATTTACTAGAGGTGACTAGGTCCCTATTATTTTCGCCAATGCACCTAATTATCTATGGGGGAAGCTCTTCTTACTGCCACCTACCTAATCAATAGGATGCCAAGCAAGACACTAGGATTCAAAGTACCCACTGAAACTCTTTTCCAAAAATTTCCACATTTCAAACCATTATCCTCTGTTCTTCCTCTTCGAGTTTTTGGATGCACATCTTTTGTTCACGTGCATCGCAATAATAGGAGTAAACTTGATCCTAGGGCTCTACGTTGTGTGTTTATAGGGTATTCATCGAGTCGGAAGGGTTACAAGTGTTCTTGCCCCATTACCAAGAAAACCTATATCTCTTTTGATGTTACTTTCTTTGAAAATAAACCTTACTTTGCAGAACTGAAATTGGGGAGAGATACAAGGAATCTCGGCCCTTGCATGATCCATGACCCATTATTTCCTTGCCTATTCTTGATGTAAGTACCTTTGCTCTACAAAATACTTCTTCCGAGCCTACTTGATGAAATTGTGAGTACTAATCTTAATCTGTAGACACACCTTCTCCACAGTCTAAAACTACCAGCCCTTATACAACACCTCCTCCGGTGATTAAAACTATACCACATACATCACCTAACTCTCCACAACCACCGAAAGACAACTCGGTGTCTATACAAGAAGAAAAAGAAACTTGACCGAGGCGGTTAGTCACCTAACACTTGCCAAGAACTTGCTTTGAGTCCCGATGCTTTGGAGACAGGAGGTAATGTTATTCCACAAGATTCTACTACTGTTAACTTAGATGAGTTTCCTATTGCTATTAGAAAGGGGGTAAGGAAATGTCTTGCTCATCCTATTAATGAGTTTATTGCCTATGGGAAATTAATGCCGGATTCAAAGCTTTTACTGACTAACATTGTGACATAAGAATTCCCAAGGCAAAGTGGAAGAGGCCTTTAACAATCCAGAATGGAGGAAAGCAGTTGAAGAGGAAATTGAGGCATTACAAAAGAACAATACGGAGCATGACAGATCCGCTGCGAGGAAAAAAAGGGTGTAGGGTGTAAATGGGTCTTTTCTGGTCAAGTACCATCTGGGATGGGAGTGTTGAGAGATACAAGGCAAGGTTGGTGGCTAAAGGGTTTACTCAATCATATGGTGTAGACTATCAAGAAACTTTTGCACTGTAGCAAAGTTAAACACCATCGGATATTGCTTTGATGGCGATTAACAAGGATTGGAAGTCTGCATCGGTTGGACATCAAAAACGCATTTCTAAATGGTAGACTTGAGGAGGAAGTGTACATGCATGCGGGTTCCACTGGTTTTAGAAGAAGACCACAACAAAAGCAGTGTGCAAACTGAATAGATCATTGTACGGCTTGAAGCAATCCCCTAGAGCATGGTTTGACAGTTTGCTAGAGCTATGGTTGAGAATGATTTCAAGCAAAGTCAAGCGAGACCATACATTATTTAGAAAAGCTACACGGATGGTAAGATAACTCTCCTAATTGTCTATGTTGATGATATCATTATTACTTGGTGATGACATAGAAGAGATAGAGAAGTCAAAACTGTTCTAGCAAAGGAGTTGAAACTAAGGACTTAGGAAGCCTTAGGTACTTCTTGGGAATGGAAGTTGCAAGATCAAAAGAAGGGTTAGTTATCAACCAAAGGAAATACATTCTAGATCTACTTACGTAAACTGGAATGCTCGGGTGTAGACAGTGAGAATCTCCAATGGAACGAGTTTGAAATTGGTAAAGATGGAATGGGAATCCGGTGAATAAAGAGTCCTACCAAAGGCTGGTGGGAAAACTAATCTACCTCTCACTCACGGACGACATTGCATACTCGGTGAGTATAGTGAGTCAACACATGAGTAGTCCTCGAGAAGAGCACATGGAGGCAAATCGATAGGATCCGAGGTACACGAAGTTTTACACGAGTCCGGACTTATTTTTGAAAACATCCAGACGGAACTATAAAAGTCTACACAGACCTTAAGTCAGGCGGGAGAACTAACGGATAGAAGGTCCGTGAGTGGCTATTATACGTTTGTGTGGGGAAATCTGGTCACTTGGAGAAGTAAAAAGCGGTGTTGTATCTAGAAGCGTATGACGAGAATTTTAGAGCTATGGCTCTTGGAATATGTGAGGAATGTGGATTAAAAACTCCTCTTTGAGTTAGAGTTGGATGGAAAGTTAGAATTTGAGGTTTACAAAGTGATAGTCAATCGGCAATGAGCATTGCCAAGAATCCAGTCTTGACATGACCGGACTAAACATATTGAAATAGATAGGCACTTTATCTATGAGAAGGTCAATAATGGAGTAATAAAGCTTCATTATATTCCAACCAAGAATCAACTTGCGATATATTCACCAAAGCACTTCCTAGGGCAAATTTTGATGAGTTTTCATCCAAACTGGGTGTGTACACAACATATACGCTTGAGTTTGAGGGGGAGTGTGAGTTAATACGTGTATGATAGGTAATCTAACTCTATCATAACTATGTAGTTTAGTTATAATCTAACTCTATCATAACTATGTAGTTTAGTTATAATCTAACTCTATCATTGTAAAGGATAAAAGTTCAATCCTAATAGGTTAACTACTCTGTGTAAAACTCCTCTGTAAAAGTCTATAAATAGACTTCTTCTCTTGTATCGAAATATAACAAGAAGAGTATTCAAACTCTCTTTTCTACATATATAAACTGTTATAGGTCAGGAATTGCTAATGGATCTATTGGAGTTGGAAAACCAGAAGGTATCTCGCAGCAGTCAGGTTTGGGTCCACGGTCATCTGTCCCGGGATCGGCCGGATGCCGATTCCTTCTCATTGATAGGAGGGGCCGTCCTGTTGGTCCTGATAAAGAGAGAGGGAATCTCAGAGCTGCTAACAAGTATGCATAATTTTTTTGATGAATATTTTGTTTTCCATTTTTAGTGTAAATTTCTATGTTCAATTTGAATTTATAAAGGCTTTGTTTTTGTCATTTGGGGTATCATTATGTCAGGCACCTGGAGTACTTTACCTTTTTGGGCCTTCTCTTTGTGTACTTATATGTATATCCCTATTGGTCTGTACAATGTGCAGGATGAGTGTTCGTGATGAATTTAATTCAGTTAGTCCTACTTCAAGCACAAAAATGAATGCATCTATTCGTGGTCCACGATCGAGCACTTCGGAGTTGCACCAAAGTTGTCACCGATTATTCATAGAGCAATGGCATCAAATGACCGGGAGCTTTCTCCTTTGTACAAATAAACCACCTACTCATGGTGGGGCTACTAATTGCAAACGCACGGCATCAGCTCGGTCTTCATCACACCACTGTTGCCCATTTGGGGCAAGCCGAGACCACAAAAGAGCTCGCGTCTTGCAAGACGAACAAATATTGTTCCTATCATCTCAAGTAATGATGAAACTCCTTCACGGGATCTGCGTCGATATGGCGGTAATGAGATTGGGTCGAGGATTTGCTAGACGCTTCTCAGCAGTTCTCACAAACAAATTAAACTAAAAGGTGATGCCTTATCTTGGCAACTCTTTTCGAGAGTGAGGAATGGGGCTGCTGAAATCAAATCTAAAGAAAAGGTGAAAAGGTCGATGAAATAGGCGAGAAAGCTTGAGAATATTCGAGAAAGTATCCACATTGGTCCCGCCATCAAGAAAGAATAAGCTGATTTGGAGAAGATATTGGAGATGGTGTACGTCGACAAGGGAGGACAGGGCGGGGTATTACTTCTACAAGGTCTCTTATGCCAATGACAGTTGAGAAGTTTGGCAATGTGAGAACAGCAAAACAGCTTAGAAGTTCCAGGCTTGGCTTGGATAAGACTGAAAGGTTAATTTTTTCTTCCTAACTGGCCACCTGTTACCTTTATTCTCCCATAATATTTCTTTTATTGTGGTTTAGAACCATTATTTTTCCTGATTGAAATCTCATAGTTTGATGAATATTTTCTCAGCAAGGCTGGTCGGCCTCCAACTAGGAAGCTCACTGATCGCAAGGCCTATGCACGCCAGAAGCATGCAGCAATGAGCGCAGCTGCAGATTTTCTTGGTATTTACATTTCAAGCTAAGAAATTTCCCTGAATTCTTAAAATTTTCCTGCACATGTACATGGCTTCTAATTGCCTTTGGTGCATTTTTCTTAGTTGGTTCCGATGTTGGACATGAAGAGTTGGTGGCTGCTGTCAATGCTCTTATTGGTTCTGGTAGTGTCTTCTGAAATATTTGGACTTTTTTTTTGTCAAATTTTTGTTATTTTATTTGGTTCAGAGTTTCCTCTCGCATTGGTTGATTTTACTTTCATTGCAGCCCATGCATTTCCCAATTCCTTTTGGAGGCAGATGGAGCCTTTTCTTGGTTTCATATCAGATGCAGATATTGCCTATTTGAAGCAGCAGGTACCGGAACCCTTTAATGTATTCCATTTTAAAGAAGAAAATCATTGGAAAATATTGTTGAATTAAATCTTTTATTGAAGTGCTTAATACTATGAATTATTGGTTGCAATTTATTTCTGTTTTTGGCCAGGATGGGTGATTTCTTTTCAATAACGTAGGGGAAAGGGGAATTGACCCTAGACCTTCACCCTCCATTGCCTCTAGGACAGGCATGGGTTGTTGACAATATTTATATATTCATTAGGTTTTGACCAGAAAAGATATGAGACAAATAAGTTCTTCTTGGCTTGCTAATTATGTTAGGATTGATGGCTGTCGAACCACATGATTAATTTTCAAGAATTAATATTCATATTTTGTTTTGACCAGCGATCTACCACATCTTTTTCACAAATACTTTGGTCTCTCTAAACTCTTTTATATCTTTTAGGGAAATTATGAACTCACAAGACTGGGAACGATGCCACTTCATTCTATTGCAGACGGTTGTAGTACCATCTCCAATGGATGTGGACTGCTTGAACAGGAAAGAGATGGCAGAATTGCTGCTAAAACATCAACTGATGAAATTCTTTTGGATACTAGGGACAATAATGTGATTCCCCTGTGTCAGAGATTTTTAGCAGCTCTAATTCCTGAAGAAGAAAGTGACATTGGAAATGAAGACCCCCAATTTGAAGTATATGGAACTGGATTTCAGATGGATGGAGAATTGGGATCTAATGGTTTGAGTCATATTGTTAATTCCCAATCTATTGGGCATGCTTCTTTTAATGGTTATAGGACATCTGGGAGGCCAGAATCTGATAATCCTGAAACTGATATGTTGGGAAACACAGGAAGCTCAACTTTTAGTCATTCCCTGAATGACACTTTTCCAGACAAACCAATGCCTGATATGGTTTGTTCAGAATTTCAGTGCGAGAGTATGAAGATCAATGAGAAACTCATTTTGGAGGCTCAAAGTATCGGAATTTTCTTAGAACCAATGGTTGGTCTTCTTCTACATGAATATTTATGTTAAATGCTGCATTATCCTTATCTTTTGATATTATTTCATCCTGCATTTGGCAATTATCTCTCTCTTGCTCTCTTTGTTGTTTCAGAATCAATATCATGATCTAGCAATGTGGTCATTTCCATTGTTATATGAATGGTTGGTTGTCAAATAGTGCATGTTTGTCCACTGCATCTTCTCATTATCTTGAAGGCTTGTTTATTCTGCCTACTGTTATGCTTGTCTGTTGGGTTTTTTCTGTTTCAGCCCTGACATTAAGTTTGTTAATGTATTTAACTTTACGCATTTCACTCTTTCTCAGCCTGACATAACACAGATGGATGACGATGAAATCTGTGATGACATTAGTATGCTAGAGGAGAAGCTCAATGAACAGGTAGTTTCTCAAAGGAATTATCGAGGCTCCAATATGCAATCTTGTGTTTACATTTTTTTTCTTCACACTTCACAGTATTGTTTCCACTCTTTATTTTATGATAATTGCCTTTAGATATTCAGCAATTTCTATCCTTCTTCTATGCTTCACTACTATACTTATTGTTGGACTGTCCATCATAAAGTTCAAAATTTGTTCTGAGAAGTTCATTTTATAATTTTGTTGTGAATGCAATAGGTTTCAAGGAAGAAAGGCTTGTTTGATAAACTATTGAAAGCTGCCTCAGAAACAAGAACACTTCAGGAGAAGTATTGTTTTATCCTTTCTCTCTGTATAGTTTTGTATTCATTTTCCTCTTAACATAAAAGTCATTGGTGCCTTGTGTATGTATAAACATATCATTTTTGATTTAGGGAATTTGAACAAAATGCTCTTGACAAGCTTGTCACGATGGCTTATGAAAAGTACATGGTAATTCTCTTAACATCCAATCTCCTTTTTGTTTTGGTTTTCATTTGCGCACGCTCATAATGACAATGTAATAACTTGAATGCACAAACCAAGTCCGTACGAAAGCACTTTAACATAGGATATAGAAATCAATCTTTAGTCTAGAATTAAGTCAAAGGATTTCAAGGGAATAATTGTCTGGGTGGACTAAAACTAACAAAGAAAAAAAGATGGAAACTGGCCTGATGACAATATTGTCAACCTCAACCAACTGAAAGTTGGTAAAAATCTTCTATGTCACAAGAGTGAATTACCTCCTATTGGGTAGTTCAAACTCCTTGTAGGATTCAAATGGAAAAAGAGACTACATCTCAAGATGGTTCCAAAAATTCTTTTGGCTGTTTTCTGATTTCAATTGGATAATGCTTCTCTGATTCTCGCAATCTTATACCTGAAACCTGTGTCAACCATGAGTATTGAAATGTTCTCATGAATATTGAAATGGTAGTTAGGGCTTTTTGGTGCAAAATTTTTATTATAAATGGAATATTCTGTCAAGTTTGAGTTTGCTTCTAGTTTTTCTCCTCTCTAGAGCTTCTTACCAAGGTGGATAAATTTGCTTGGTTCTCTCTGTTTACGTTACAGCTTTTCATTTTCCATTGAGTATTTTTAAGTATCCAAAAGTTGGACTGTTAATTATCCTAGTTATCATGCTATATGCTGACATATTATGATATCTTTCTGGAGTTTTATTTTTGACAATTTATTAATAATCTTTTAATAGAGTTGTTGGGGTCCTAATGCTACTGGTGGGAAGAGTTCCAGTAACAAAATGATGAAGCAAGCTGCCTTAGCTTTTGTTAAACGGACATTAGATCGATATCATAAATTTGAAGATACGGGCAAGAGCTGCTTTGATGAGCCCATGCTTAGGGACATTTTCGTTTCTGGATCTTCCCGGCTAAATGGTGCACGATTAGTAGATACTTCTACAGACAGTGAATCTGGGAAGCCATGTGCTAACGGCTCAACCCGTTATCTAGAAGGCAGAACTTCAGGTATTTACTTTGATGCTTATGGAGAGACCAAGAGAAGACACTTTAATCCCCTCATGTCTAGTTGTGTCTGTTCATGTGTGTTTGATCCCATGTAATGTGATTATCTGTTCAATGTTATTCATTGACACCTTTTTGCTGTGTTCTCACACACAACTACTCTGGCAGGTCTAAATGGGGATAGCTATGCTGTTGATCTGCTTCCACCTACAAATCGGTTATCCGACCAAACTACTGTTAAAGATGACTTATGGTCTAACAGGGTGAAAAAGAGAGAGTTATTGCTGGAGGATGTGGTTGCTGGTACTGGTGCTTCTAGTGCCCAGCCAGGCATTGAAAGTTCTTTGTTGAGCAGTACAAAAGGAAAGAGGAGTGAGAGAGACAGAGACGGAAAGGGACTTGGTAGAGAGGTTTTATCTAGAAATGGAACTAATAAGATTGGTCGACCAGTATCCAATGTTAAGGGGGAAAGGAAATTAAAAATAAAGCCTAAGCAGAAAACAACTCAACTATCTGTTTCTGTGAACGGCATTCTTGGCGAGATGTCTGAGCAACCCAAACAATCAACCTCCATATCAAAGTCAAATGAGATAACTACCAATAATAATGCCAAAGAGAAAGATGATTTTGGCCTGGATGTGTTGGATGACTTGCAGCTACCAGGACAAGATTTGGGTTCATGGTTAAACATTGATGATGATGGATTACAAGATCATGACTTCATGGGCCTTGAAATCCCCATGGATGATCTTTCTGACTTGAATATGATGGTTTGAGTTGCTTTCTTTGTACAGTCTTGTTTATTATACCGTTGACAAATAAAAACACAATCATTGTCATCAAGAGATTACTGTTATGTGGATAGTTGTTTGGCTGTCCGGTCCACAATTAGGTTACATAGATTCTTTATAGGCTCCTCCAGAAGTTGGTTTTCAAGAGATCCCATTTGGATGTCTTGAATTTTTCGCTTAAGTTGATGACTTCGACTGTAAAGATCTTTTGTTCCTACAAGTTAGTATGTCTTAGCAATTATATCTTAGCAAAAATGTATTTTGGCTGTAGCCTTTACAAATCAGGCAGTAATGCTCAGATTGTACATACATTTATATTCCCAATAAAATTAGTTTTTTTGTTCAATATAATACCTTATAAATGTAATCATACAAGGTTTTCTTTCCTGGTTTTTTGGTTGGTGGTCTTTATTTTCACTTGCCAACTGCAATCTGCCGGTCAAAGTTACTTGAGATGTGGTAATTTCTCCCAAGGTTTGTATATGAAGTAATTTTTGTACCGAGGATAAGAGGTAAGAATGTTCGATTCAATAATTCGTCATGTTTTTATAATCAGAAAAGATGATTGTGGTACTGACTGGGAACTATTAATTTTGTATCTTTCCTGCCTTATTACTTAAGTTGCAGGTTCTCACTTCAATAATCTCAGGAACTATATGGTGAGATCTTTATCAGCTGCATTTATTACCCTCGTACTAAAAGCTTGTTGCATCACATTTGTGCTTCTTTTCATTGTGTTCTAGGACACTGATTTCTTACTGTGTTACCGATATTAGGTTATGCTTTAAGTCGTTAATTTGTAGTCAATTTTGCATTGCATTCCTTGCTCGTTAATCTTTCTCTCTCCATCTCTCTTAGTTAGAAGTCCACAATGTTTGCAGGTAACAGTGCCCTCTTCAAGAGACCTATATACCTGGGATTGAATGCTAGAATGTCATCTGCCATGTTCTGATGAACCTGCATACCGCTGAGTTAAACCTTTGTTCTAGTCTTGAGTCTTGACTATAAACTTCTCCATGCATTTTCTATTTGTGTTTATAAATTATTTTTGCATGAGAATATGTACACTCTTTCGTAGGTAAGGTGAGCTATTACTTCTAGGATGATGTCTGTAGGTTAACATGTAAATAATAAGAGTTGTAAGTCTATCCTAACTAAGTAGTTTAGTTGTAGTCTAACTCTATCCGTGTGAGGGATAAGAGTCCTAGCCTAGAGGATATCTACTCAATGTATAACTCCTTGTAAAAGTCTATAAGTAGACTTATTTTCTGTAAATCGAAATAAGAGAGTAGAAAACTTCTCTAACCCTATTTTCTACATGGTATCAGATTAGGGCGATCCTACCTATCCAAAAGTTTTTTTTCCCTGTTTTTCTCTGTCGATCAAAACCTTCCCTTTCAATGGCTCATTCAGAACCCTCTGCGCCAGAGATTAGTTCTCAAAATAATCCTCGTCTCTCTGAGTTCCAGCTTTCAGATTCATCTCTTTCTCCAATTACATCCTACAAATTAAATGGAAACAACTATCTCCCTTGGTCTCAGTCAGTGAGGCTATATATCACAGGAAGAAGGAAAGCTTCCTATCTCTCAGATTCAATGCCTATTCCAGAAGAATCTGATCCAGCCTATTCTAACTGGTTGAGTGAGAACAACATGATTATGTCATGGCTAATTAATTCCATGGTTCCCGAAGTTGGGGAAAATTTCATGCTCTACCAGACTGCAGCAGAAATATGGAGTGCAGCCAGGGATACATACTCAAGTGTAGATAATACACCAGAATTATTTGGGGTTGAGAATCAGATTAAAGATCTCAGACAAGGAGATCTGTCCGTAGCACAGTATTTTGGAGTTCTCACTAAGTGCCGGCAACAAATTGATTTGTATGAGGCAAATGAGTGGAAGTGTCCTGATGATATTAGCTTCTATAGTAAAATAAAAAATCAGAGGAGAATCTTTCAATTTCTTTCTGGACTTAATGGTGAGTTTGATGGGGCAAGGAGCAGAATTTTGGCTACTAAACCCCTACCATTGGTTCGGGAGGCCTTTTCAGAGATTAGTAGAGAAGAAAGCAGACTCTTCTTGATGGTACCAGCTGCTCAACAGACAGATGCTTCGACACTCATTACAAACTCCAATTCTGGGAGTAAACAAAGGAGGGGGAGACCATGGTGTGAGCACTGTAAAAAGGTTGGGCATTTGATGGACCAGTGCTGGAAGCTACATGGAAAACCAGCAGACTGGAAACCTTCTAGATCCAGATTTCAGAAGGAAGCAAATGTTGCATCTCCAAAAAAATTTTCCAACAGCTTTAGTACACAGCAGATTGCGGTACTTCAACAAATATACAACCAACTATCGTCTAAGACTAATACTACTGCCTTAACAGCATCTGAAGGTAGAATTTCCTGTTTAGCAACAATTAATTCCTTACATTGGATAGTAGATTCGTGTGCCTCTGACCATATGACAGGAAATATTAGTCTATTCAGAAACTATAGCAATCACAGATCTCCCTCCTCGATCAAGATAGCAGATGGTTCCCTCTCAACAGTGAAAGTAAGTGGTTCTATTGAATTAAGCAAAAACATAGTATTATCTGATGTCCTCTATGTTCCTAAATTAGCCTGTAATTTATTATCAGTGAGTAAGTTGATTAAGGATATTCACTGTAATGCTAATTTTGGGGCTGATTGTTGTATTTTTCAGGCACAGGGCTCGAAGATGGTGATTGGCAGTGCTAGGCTATCTAACGGCTTATATATCCTTGATGGAATATCCTACCAGAACTCTATTCCCAGTTGCCTTCAGACATCAATTTCCTCTACAAGTATAGGTTCAGATAATATTATGCTCTGGCATCTTCGATTAGGACACCCCAGTTTTTATTACCTTGCAAAGTTGTTCCCAAATTTATTTATCAATAAAAATCCTTCTTCTTTTACTTGTGAAGTGTGTCAAATGGCAAAACATACCAAAAGACCATATGTTTCTTCTCCTTTTAAACCTACTTCACCATTTGCTATTATACACAGTCATATTTGGGGCCCTTCTAAAGTTCGAAATATTTCTGGGTCTAGGTGGTTTGTGTCTTTTATTGATGATTTCTCTAGGACCACTTTGACATATTTAATGAGAGAAAAGTCTGAGGTTGAAGTAATTTTTAAAACTTTTTATCAAATGATAAAAATACAGTTCGATAGAAATATCAAAGTGGTCAGGAGTGATAATGGGAGTGAATATCTTAGCAAGTCTCTTAGGTGTTTCTTTCAAGAAAAGGGAATTGTTCATCTCACCTCATGTGTCAACACCCCTCAACAAAATGGAGTGACTGAGAGGAAGAATAGACATCTAATGGAAGTAACTAGGTCCCTTTTGTTTTTAGCTAGTGTACCTAAATATCTTTGGGGAAGCTCTTTCTTCGCAACTTATCTTATCAATAGGATGCCTAGCAAGACCCTAGGATTCAAAATACCCCTTTGAAATTCTGTTTCAACATTTTCCACACTTTAAACCATTGTCCTCGGCTCTTCCTCTTGAGTCTTTGGATGCACATCTTTTCTTCATGCACAACAACAATAATCGTAGTAAACTGGATCCTAAGTCATTAAAGTGTGTGTTTATAGGCTACTCTCGAGTCGGAAGGGTTACAAATGTTCTTGCCCCACTAATAGAAAAACCTATATTTCTTTTGACGTTACCTTTTTTGAAAATCAGCCACTTTTTGCGGGGCGACGACATTTGGGGAGAGACCTAAAGAATCTCATCCATACTGATCCATTATTCCTATGCCTATTCTTCCTGAGAGCTCGCCTTGGATATCGTTGAAACTGCTGTCCCTAATCCTGTAGACACAACTTCTCCACAGTCCAATACACCTTCTCCACAGTCTAAACCTTCCAGTCCTTGTACAACACCTCCTCCAACACTCAGAACTATATCACACTCTATGACTCCACAACCACCAGAGAAACAACTTAATGTCTACACAAGGAGGAAAAGAAATCAAACTGAAGATGTTGGTCACCTAGCACTTGCAGTAACCACTTTGAGTTCTGATGCTATGGAGACAGGAGGTAATGTTATTCCACAAGATTCTACTGTGAACTTATATGACTTTCCTATTGCTATTAGAAAAAGGGTAAGGAAATGTGCTGCTCATCCTATCAATAAATTTGTTGCCTATGAGAAGTTATTATCTGGTTTCAAAGCCTTTACTGCCAGCATTGATAGTGTGAAGATCCCTAAGACAGCAGAGGAGGCGTTTGAAAGTCTGAGTGGAGGAGGAAGGTGTTGAAGAAGAGGTCAAAGCACTACAAAAGAATAATACTTGGTGTTTGACTGAGTTACCAGAAGGGAAAAAGGTTGTTGGGTGCAAATGGGTATTCACAGTCAAGTATCACTCAGATGGGAGCATTGAGAGATACAAAGCAAGGCTAGTGGCTAAAGGGTTTACTTAATCATATGGAGTAGATTATCAAGAAACCTTTGCCCCAGTAGCTAAATTGAATACCATCAGAGTGTTATTATCAGTAGCTGTTAACAAGGATTGGAAGTTGCACCAATTGGACATCAAAAATGCTTTTCTTAATGGAACCTTTGAGGAAGAAGTATACATGGAGGTTCCACGGGTTTGGAGGAAAAGACCACGAAAGAGGACAAAGTGTGCAAACTAAACAAATCATTGTACGGATTAAAGCAATCCCCTAGAGCATGGTTTGACAGATTTGCTAAGGCCATGGTTCAGAATGGGTACAAGCAAAGTCAAGCAGACCATACATTGTTTGAAAGGTTGCTCGGATGGTAAGATGACTCTTCTAATTGTCTATGTTGATGATATGATCATTACAGGGGATAATATTGAAGAAATAGAGATGCTGAAAACTGTTCTAGCAAAGGAGTTCGAGACTAAGGATTTGGGAAGCCTTAGGTACTTCTTAGGAATGGAAGTAGCAAGATCGAAAGAGGGGATTGTTATAAACCAAAGAAAGTACATCCTAGATCTACTTATAGAAACTGGGATGCTTGGAAGTAGACCAGCTGAAACCCCAATGGAACCAGGTTTAAAGTTCAGTAAAAATGAAATGGGGGAATCCAGTGAATAAAGAATCATACCAAAGACTAGTTGGGAAACTAATCTATCTCTCACTTACTAGGCCTGATATTGCATACTCAGTGAGCATAATTAGTCAACATATGAGTGATCCTCGAGAAGAGCACATGGATGCAGTCAATAGAATTCTGAGGTACTTGAAATTTATACCAGGATCTGGACTATTTTTCAGGAAACATCAGGATAGGACAATAAAGGTCTACACGGACTCAAGCTGGGCAGGAGAACTGACAGATAGAAGATCTGTTAGTGGCTATTGCACATTTTTGTGGGGAAATTTGGTCACCTGGAGAAGCAAGAAGCAAGCTGTGGTTTCTAGAAGCAGTGCAGAAGTAGAATTTAGAGCTTTGGCTCTTGGGATATGTGAAGGAATGTGGATCAAGAAACTTCTCATGGAGTTAGAGCTGGATGGAAAGGCAGAATTTGAAGTTTACAGTGACAGTCAGTCAGCAATGAGCATTGCTAGAAATCCAGTACAACATGACAGGACCAAACACATTGAGATTGATAGACACTTTATCTATGAGAAGGTTAACAACGGGGTTGTAAAGCTTCACTATATTCCTACTAGTAACTAGCTAGCCGATATTTTCACCAAAGCACTTCCAAGAGTGAGCTTTGAGGAAATGTCATCCAAACTAGGTGTACATAACATATACACACCAGTTTGAGGGGGAGTGTAGGTTAACATGTAAATAATAAGAGTTGTAAGTCTATCCTAACTAAGTAGTTTAGTTGTAGTCTAACACTATCCGTGTGAGGGATAAGAGTCCTAGCCTAGAGGATATCTACTCAATGTAAAACTCCTTGTAAAACTCCGTGTGAGGGATAAGTAGACTTATTTTCTGTAAATCGAAATAAGAGAGTAGAAAACTTCTCTAACCCTATTTTCTACAATGTTTAAGGCTTGGCAGTGCGCATGTAATGTTCATCTATTGCAGTTCAAAGCTTACATTTGATTTAGTGTTCATGTTTCTCAACTTGCTCTATATAAAATGGTGAATATTGGATGAACACATCAGGATCAGTGTTGTTTGTATTGAGACGTAAGTTCTTTTATAATCTCTTCTCTTTGCTTTAGTTGTTATCATTGTAACTCAGGCTGCTTGCTGGTTTTTTGCATAATTGTTCATATATTGGCCTCCTCAGTTATCGTGTTTAAGCATTGCAGAATTCATTAGAAACACGAGACTCTTTTGCATAATAATCGCAAAACACTTTGTTGGGTTACCACAGTAGGGGATAAATGATTCTGAGGGGATTGACATCCATGGAAATATACACTCGTAAATGTTTACCTTGAAATACCTGTTTATCGAAATGCAGGTGACTTTCAACCAATAACATCTGGGCTATATTTTGCCGTTTTTGTGATTGTTAAGTATTTTTTTGGTTGCTGAAACTAGAAGTCCTCTAGTCTACTTTTGTTTTGTAGCTGCCATTGTTGGTTCAACATGGAATTATGCCTACTATGGCGATTCAAGGGACTCTCTCTACAACAGAAAACTTGCATGCCATTTTTGTGTTGACAACAAAGTAAGGCTTCCGTATCTTAATCCCCCCGCCGGACACTAATTACGAAGACTTGATGATGTTCATATTACCTCTTTACAACATGATTAGAAAATGGGCATGCAGGGAATCAGGGATAGAAGTTGCAGGAAGCAAACTAGTACTTTGCATACGAATTTAGTACCGAAACTAGGACCTGAAAAACTGTAGACAATAAGGAATTTTATTTATAAACCAGAGTTATAATTTCTGAATCCTATTCTTCTCTTCAATAAAGTTTCCATATAAGCATCTTCTAAACTTGATCTTGGATGAATATGGTTCATTTACTTTGTTGAAACTTGTGGATTTGTCTCGTTTCTATTGTGCAAATGTGGACATTTAGAGGATTGAATGTCTTTGAAATTTGCCTGTAACTTCATTACCGTAGAGGTGATACATGATAAAGTAATGGAAATATTGTCGAAATAACAATATTAATTCCTTGGAACCATGTTCTTGGATAGATAACTGAAACTAAAAACAAATACCGAATAGAAATTCTTATGCAATGTACTCTCTCGAATCTCGATCGAAGATATATCGCATTTAGATATGTGAATAACAAGAAGATCATATAATGTTTAAAGCACGCACCGAGCTGCAATCTATCCTCGTGTTAGAAGTAATGATCATGATTTTGGTAACTTAAGTTCTAAGATGCATCCAATTCATGAACAAACAAAGCAAATTTTGTTTTTCTTCCAGAAAAAAGGATGATTACCAACATAAAATTACTTGAGCAATCTACCAGATTACAACTAATCAACCATATGAGTGTCAAACCATAGTAAATTAAGCATCCAAATGCACAAGCACCAATATAGGTAACATCATCTTAATACAACTCAAACTCAATTCGCCACACATGAAGGTCCATTTTGCAGCAAGTTTATTTTTAAAGGTAAAGTAGGGCCTCGTTAAAAACGCCCCTTCGTAATCAATACTAAAAGCAAAGTCTCGATGTCAGACAACAGAAAGGGGAAAAGAGTGCCTGACTAATATTATAAATTCTCAATAAAACTTTTTTCAGTACTTGATGATATGTAACAGCATTCCTATATTCTGTGAAACAAATCGTTTCGACACACAGGCAAGCCGTAGTCTTCCTCGCAACCCGAGTTCCTGATTTCAAAAACAAAAGAACCAGAGAAAAAAGCATGTAAATTTTAGTTTCATAGTCCAGAGCTACCCATAAGGTTCAATATGAAAAAGTTAAAGACACTAAACCCCAGGCGTTGACATACCGGATAAATTGTTCTAGGATCCTGCACTGCTGAAGTAGGATGAGAGGTCCACTTTCGCACCACCATACATCTTCATGAAAGGCAGTTCCTGGATTCAGATAGAAAATCAAATACATAAAACCGATATCAGTATCCATTTACTCGAGAACAACTGGACCAGGCCATGAATTAATGCAGATATTGACGCACCAGTAGTTCCTGTGCAGACATTGTTTCCTCTGGATCTTTCTGGAGGCTGTAATTGATAAAAGAAAGGATAGCTGAGCTTGGTGAACAAATAAGTTTTTGAGAAATTCTATGAAGTCAACAAGAAGAAAGTGCCTATTGCAGATGCTACCTCTAGTGTATCGAAAGGAATTGAAATAAGAACAATTTTATGCTGCATCACTTAATTCATTGGAACTATAATTCTTACCATGCAGAAATAAACGAGCAAAACTCGGGAGAAAATTGATCTGAAGGTGCACAAGGTGCTGGTCCTTCAAAAATACATTCCATAAGCTCAAAAAAATTTGTCCATTCTTCGGCCTGCTCAGGAGGTGAATACGGGAATTTACCAGTTGCACACTCAAGCAACACTAGCCCCAAGCTCCAAATGTCAGCTTCAGTACCATAACTGAATCTGATGATTCTCTCTGGCTACAAAGGACACAAATAGTAGAAATTAAAAAGATAATGAGGTTTGAATAAACAAGAATAAGCTACCAGAAAATGATTGTTTAGACACAATGTGAATAAATGAATTACTTACAGACATATAGTTGTAGGTGCCAACAAAAGTGTTTGCTCTCCACAAAGTCGGTGGATAACTTGCGCTTCATGATGAAGATAAACCAAGCCCTTGAGCACCTGCAAGAAAGAGAAGAGTTCCAAACCACATACCAGAACATGTCTAATTCAAACTATAATGATAATCAAGTTCGAAGTTCAGTTGCCCTGATCTGTTTACAGATTGCAGCAATATAGGGTTCAGCAATCGATTTAATCTTTTTCAGAAAATCTGCAAGGGATCCACCATCCATATACTCCAAAATGATTGAAATGGCACCATTGTTATAGAAAGTCTGATAATAAACAACAACATGTGGACATGGAGAGGATTGAATTGATATCAATTTATTTACAATTTGCCTGTGAACAGACTCCTCCATATCCATTTCAACGATCTGTTATAAGAATGTTTGAGAACTCAAAACTTACATACGGAGCTAAAACATATTTAACCAATAACATTAAAGACATTTAACTTCATTTGTAGAAATATTGTGGATAGAACCAAAGTTATTCCTTGAGGTTTGAACCATGTTCTTAGATAGATAACTAAAACTAGAAACAGGTGATGAACAGAAAATATAAGCAGTGTTAAAAAGTAGGGTATATTACCTTTAGTGCAAAAAATTGGCCGGTCAGTTTATGATGGACCAATTGCACATTTGTACCAGAACCCTTGCCAATGACTTTAATCACGTCCATGTTTTCCAATTTCAGCTAATTGTCAAGAAAACACACACAAAAAAAGCAACATAAGATCTTTGAAACATGAACCTCTTTTAAATGTTCTTCCTCAAAGTTGTATACTATAATCATTTTGATATCAAAAGACGTTTTTTATTATGCTTGGTAACTAAAGTTGTAAACCACTTATCATGTTATTTCGTACCGCTATCCATAACCAGACGAGATTTCTTTAATTTTTTTATTTAAATCCATCCCTCGAGAATGAGTTGGTGTTGTGTTTTCAGGATGTTTTGTACTCTATTTTAATCTCTAGATTAGAGAGTACTAGGAACTCCTCATTGTCTCTTGTACTCCGTTAGGGTGTTGAGAGCCTACCAAGAAAAACACCCAAAATGACCTTTAAGCCATACATTGAGGGGTTCATGATTGATTGTCTATAACCCACTATACTTTGAAGACTTCTTCCAAACCTCTCAGCTGCTCAACATAACTTTAGGTATCGAATTGGACAAAAATTACTTTAAAGGGTTAGGATCCACTTATACAAAATGTAAAACTCATAGTTTTACACATTTTTTTGGATCGTTGGATAGATAAAATAGATGGTTGAGTTTAGCTACTTCTTTTTTCAACAATCTTCACATATTTTATTGTTAAACTCGGTCATTCATTTCACTCATCCAACAAACGTGTACAACTTAAAAATTCTTAGACCGTGTAAACGGATACTCTCCCTACTTTAAATATCAAAAGTGATAATTGAATACAACCTGGGACCAAAATAACAGTTAACTTTTTAAACATAATGGTTAGTAAAGATCAGTCTAGTGATTAGGTATATGAAATTCGAAGAATCGGGACATTGCGTGAACTTTTATAAAGAAAACTTACAGCTTTGGGTTCGGTTTCATATGACAATAGAACTGATCGGCGTCTCTCGTGAACGCGACTGCATGGAAAGTTCAGCAAAAATCAAACTTCAATAAATCAACAAAAAGACAATAGAAAGTGAAAGTTTGAATAAGCGGAAATACAGAATGTCAGCGAAAGTCTCATGAGGACAGAGATTCAGAAATGAAAGATCCAGAAGCGAATTGGTAGTTGTGCAAGGAATTTTATCACCAACAAATGGATTAGGCATATATAATTTGTAAATAGACTCATTTATCTATAGATTATATCTACTTCTCCTGCAAAAATAGTGAAACCAACCATTTCCATTTTCACTTGATTGTATGAGATTACTTAGCACATGTTTTTAGACAATTGATTACGGTAGCACATTATTTTCCTACATTTATTGAAAATTAATAATAGGACAACTTAAGAGTTCTTCAGCAACAAAAGGATATACTTACCGATTGTATTCAGAGGTACGGCAATCTACAGCATTATCATAAATAAAATCAGGAGGAAAAACCGCGGCGAGACGAGAAGATTGTTCAATGACAGGAGCAGCAGATCGATGAGGAGGAAGAGAAGCAAAAGCAGCAATAGTAACAACAGGAGGACGAGGAGGAAAGGGACTCAAATTGTGTAAGAGTTCGAATGGGGTGCATACAAATTTCAAGCCACAAGCATACTTAACAGCTTCATCATCCCAAATCAAATCATCCCACGACTTGGTGTCTCCTCTAATTTTTTGTAAGAAATTTGCACTCTCTAAGTCAAATGGAAGTTGCCTCAACAATGGACACTTGTATACATCAATCTCCAACAATGAAGGAAAGCATCTTGATGATGGACATATATGCGTTTTAGATTTTGCAGACGAGCAAAAGAAATAGTTTTCAACTCACAATCAAAAAATGTTAGGCTCTCAAGGTTTGTAGCGTAAGCTAGGGAGTGTACAAGAGTAGTCCTTTTATAGGCTTTACAAGTAGTTTACCTAGAGTAGTCTACCTAAGAGATAAAACTCTTATCCTTTAATGAGATAGAGTTTATCTAGGTTAAAACTCTTAAATGCAAACTATTAGATGAGATGAGATAAGATAAGATTACAACACTTAATTTATATGCAACTAACCTACACTCTCCCTCAAACTGGTGTGTATATATTGCATACTCCCAGTTTAGATGAGAACTCGTCAAAGGTCACTCTCGGAAGTGCCTTTGTGAAGATATCCGCCAGTTGACTCTTAATAGGAACATAGTGCAACTTTACGACACTACTGTTTACCTTCTCATAGATGAAATGTCTGTCAATTTCGATATGTTTAGTCCGGTCATGTTGTACCGGGTTCCTAGCAATACTCATTGCTGATTGGCTATCATTTATTACCACGAACTTCTGCTTTTCATCTAACTCCAGTTCAGTGAGAAGTTTTTAAGCCACATGCCTTTGCAAATTCCAAGGGCCATAGCCCTATATTCTGATTCTGCACTACTTCGAGACAACACGGTTTGCTTTTTACTCCTCCAAATGGCCAAGTTTCCCCACACAAACGAACAATAGCCACTCACAGATTTTCTATCTGTTAATTCTCCTGCCCAGCTAGAATCTGTGTAAATCTTCACAGATCTGTCCAGATTTTTCCTGAAAATAAGTCCAAATCCTGGTGTAAATTTTAAGTATCGTAGGACTCTATTGGCCGCCTCCATATGTTCTTCTCTAGGATCACGTATGTGTTGGCTGATTATGCTCACTGGATAAGCTATATCAGGCCTTGTGAGTGATAAATAAATCAATTTCCCAACCAGCCTTTGGTAGGATTCTTTGTTCACAGGAGTACTTGTGCCATTTTTTTCAAACTTCAAGCCTGCATCCATTGGAGTGTTTGCTGGTTTACATCCAAGCATTCCAATTTCCAAGAGCATGTCCAAGATGTACTTCCTCTTATTTATGACTATCCCCTCATTTGATCTAGCCACCTCTATTTCTAGAAAGTACCTAAGTCTTCCCAAGTCTTTAGTCTCAAACTCTGTTGACAAAAAAAACCTTTAGTTTCTCAATTTCCTTTGTGTCATCTTCTGTGATAATCATATCATCAATGTAAATGATAAGGGGAGTATTTTTACCATCTGAAGCTTCATTCTTAGACAAGGCGTGATCTGCCTCTGTTTGCTTGAACCCATTCTTCACCATGGCTTTCACAAATCTGTCAAACCAGGCCCTTGATGATTGCTTTAGCCCACACAAGGATCTATTTAGTTTGCAAACTTTCTGTTTCGTTGAGTCATCCTCTAAACCTGGTGGAATCTGCATATATACTTCTCCTTCAAGCTTCCCATTCAAAAAAGCATTCTTGACGTCCAGTTGGTGCAATTTACAATCTTTATTAACTGCTAATGAGAGTAACACCTTTATTGTATTCAGTTTTTCTACAAGTGCAAAGGTCTCTTGATAGTCTACTCTATATGACTGAGTAAACCCCTTCGCCACTAACATTGCCTTGAACATCTCGATACTTCCATCAGAATGATACTTTATTGTGAAAACCCACTTGCATCCAATCGCCTTTTTCCCTTCTGCAGTTTAGTTAAACTTCATGTATTATTTTGTTGTAGGGCTTTGACCTCTTCTTCAACCAGTTTCCTCCAGTCAGGATTTTTAAAATGCCTCTTCCACTATTTAAGGGATTTTTACACTGTTAATGTTAGCTATAAAAGCCTTGAAACCAGATAATAACTTTCCATAAGCAACAAATCTATCAATAGGATAAGTACTATATTTTCTTACCTCATTTCTGATTGCAATCGGCAACTCATCTAAATTCCCCAGAACTAGACTTTTCGAGACATCATTGCTTACATTTTCTTCCATGGCAGCAGGACTTAAGATTAGTTCTTGGTGAGTACTAGGCTGATTAATGGATTCTGTGACAATTTTCTTTCTTCTGGTATATGGAGTAAGCTGTTTGATTGGAGGTTGTGGGGTTTGAGTAGTGTGAGGCATGAGAGATTTAGGCTATGGAGAAGGTCTTTCTATTGGAACATTAGGAGAGTTGGAAGATGTAGGCTTTGAAGAAGATCTTTCTACTGGAACATTAGGAGAGCTGAGAGATGTAGGCTCTGGAGAAGTTATAGGATCATTAGAAGAGCTGGGTTGTTCGTCCTGTGTTTGTTCACGGGTCAGAAAAGGAGACAACAAAGGAGCAATAAGAATATGAGTAATAGTGTTACATCCCAAAAATCGGCCTAGTTGAAATCAGGCTCCGGTGATCAGAAACTTTGAAACCGAAGTAATAATGTTTGTAAAAGATTGACTTTTGTACCCCTCTTGTTGTAATAGAGTTACATTTTGGCCCTATATGAGTAAATGGACTCATTATATGAAATTCGAAGCCCAAAGCACAAATTTGAGCTAGTTGTATCGATACGTCCATATGAGTATCGATACGGTCTAACTGTCAATAACTAACTTCCTTATTTTGGCGCAGGCGTACCGATACGACCATACGCGTATCGATACGAGTCCTCTGTTTTAAGTTAAAATGATGTTATTTTGTAAAGAAATGATGATAGGTGATGAGTCACCTCCATGCTTGTCCAATCTCACGTGAAATTCATCAGAATTCACAAGCAAACGAGATCATAATCCAACTTAGGGAGTTGTTAATCCTTGGGCTTAGGAAACCCTCAAGTAAGGGAAATGATCCTATTGGTTGTTGAAGTGGTGAAAGAATGATTAAGGTTTTAATCATTTAAAGTAAATAGGCAAAAAAAAAGATTTCTTTATTTTTGATCATCCATCCCGAAAGCTAAACTTAAGCTTTGTCTTCCAAATAAGCTAACACCACCATTGTCTTCAACCTTGAGCTCTTAAGCACACAACTCTCCTCTTGCCCACACTAAGCTCATATTTTCTTCAAATTGGAAGTACCGTCGTAAAGCTATCCATCGGGTAAGGTAAAGCCCTCCTTTGATTATCGAATTCCTTGTAAGATGAGAGTTTAATTTCGATTCAAAATCCCAAGCTATATTGTCAATTTGGTTATAACGATTACTATTGTTTTCCTAGCTCGAAACAAGGAGAAAAACGATCCATCAACCCTAATCAAAGCTAGGAACAAAAGAATCACAATTCGAGAATCCTAGAAGCCTTCGTACTTTAAGGTGAGTGTAGTTGTGTCAAGGGATAGGCATGGTGCCATCACATCCCTTTTGCATTATGTGTGATTATGTTGCATTTGATCAAAGGCTCACGTAGAGCTACTATGTTGGATTCGATTGGTAAATCCGGTAAGTACTTTGTACTATTTTAATATGTAAAAATATGGTTATGATATGCTAAGTATGTGGTTCATGGATTCGACATGAATATGATATGGAGCTAAGGCTCGTTTTGATATTTGATATGATATGAATTGAAAGAAAATATGAAATTTGTAATCTTTGTGAAATGATGGACATTGGATACAATTGGCATGCCATAGGTTTATTTTGAGCTCGTATAAGTAAAGGATGGACTACGGTATGGGGCTACGGCATATATGTGGGGTAAATAAGGATGGATTGTGTAAGGGATATGTTTTCGGAGCTACGGCTCAAGGCTACGTCCTATTTCCGATATGTTAGTGTACAGGGGAATCCGTGTATCCAATGGTACCTAATGGAATGTGTTTATGAACTTTGATATGAAAATGTGAAAGTATGTCAATATGTGAAATAAGCATGAGATTGTGTACATGGAACTACGTCTATGTAAATTACTTGATCATCATGTCATGAATAATATTAATTAATCATTTTATTCGTTATAACTACGTCACTAGGCTATGTAAGCCTAACACGTGTGTCTCCTGCATTTTTCAGGACTTTGAACGATTTCGAGCTACGATCGTGTTGTTGCGGTTGTAAGTCACTCTCCTTAGCAATATGTATGCTTACTCTCTATCTTGAACTCCTAGAAGTGTGGCATATGCTTTAAACATGTTTTGTACGAGCATTTTGATGGTTGTGTAATATACCTATAATGATCTAGAGTTATATGCATAAAGTGGTAAGTTTTAAAAATGGTTAAGTTGTTAAAATGAGCCTAAAGGGAAAACTAGGTAAATGGATTCAGAATGCCCTAAAATTTGACATGCTATTAGAATTGTGATTTTTAGGCTTGTTAGTAAAATTTGGTAATAATTGGAAAACATTTAGGGGGTCAAATTAGATAAAAACCAGATGAAATCTGTCTTTACAGGCCAGACGTATCGATACGGGGAAGCCTGTATCGATACGACCATGCATATTTGGTCATTGATGAAGCATTGAGTATCGATACCCTAGGGAGTGTACCGATACAGGTTTGAACAGTAAGGTCTAAAATTTAATTGCATCGTACGGCCTCAGGCGTACCGAAATGAGTCAACCCAAGTCAAAGTGTATCGATAAGGGCATAGATGTATCGGTACGAGGTCGTTGACCTTGAACCTAGAAATTGTGAAATTCAACATAGCATATCGATACGGTGCCAGTTAATTCTGTTAAAAAACTTAAGAAACAGTTTTAAAAGAATTACAAATTGGCCACTAATAATTATATGGCTTAAATGGATAGGTAAAAGATATCCAATAACAACGAAACTTCACAGGTTAATAATTGGAGAGTCTAGTTACAAGTCGGTAATAAAGAATCTGTATTAGGGTCACTAATTTGTAACGTTTACAATTTAGTCCCTTTAGTTTAAAAAGTTTTAAATTAACCCCAATTCCGATTTCGATCTTCGATTCCGTTTTCTGATAACACTTTTCGACCTGGTTCTCTACCAGACCGGAAGGGGGTGTTACAATTGTGGTATCAGAGCCTAGGTTTAGTCGATTCTAGGACTAAACAGGCATCCATTATGAGTCTACATTTGCATATGCCACTTAGGAGTTTATTTGTATACATTATCTGTGACTTGCAGCTTACACGATTCAATTGTTCTTGGCTGAATAGATCCAAAAATGTCAGCACCTACTGATAGACGTGCTATAAACGAGCCCAATCCCGACTCTTCCTCTACTTAAGGGGATAATCTGAGGCCAAGACTAAGGCCCAAACGGGTGGGACAGAATGGCCCGTCTCACACACCTCCGATGCCTATGGCTTAGCAGGAGTATCTCTTATCAATGGCGGATATGATTAAACAAGTTGTGGTGTCCCTCCGACAGGAACCACTTCCTTAGTCTGCTGAAGCTTCTCAACCTATGTCCCGAGCTCCAACTAATAAGCTCAAACAGTACCCAATCTATACATTCACTGGCCAGGATCTGGATAACCCCGAGATCGCAGAGTACTGGCTGGAGAACACTTTGAAAGTGTTGAATAAGCAAATGAAGTGTCTTGATGAGCATAAGCTTGAGTGTGCCCTGACCCTTATAGCTGAAGATGCCCAAAGTTGGTGGGATACGGTGACCCTCACCGTTCATAAACATCGTGTCACGTGGGACTTCTTTCTTCAGGAGTTCCACAAGAAGTATATCAGTGATCATTACATTGCTGAGAGGCGCAAGAAATTCCTTCATTTAAGACAAGGGGAATGCCGGTGGAACAGTACATTCAAGACTTCTGCAAGTATGCGAGGTATGGTATTGAGATCATACAAAGAAATAGAAGTGTCGAATATTCATATACGGTCTTTGTGACGAACTACGTCATCTCTTCATTGCACTAGAGATCGAGGACTTTCAGACTATTGTCAACCAGGCCATCACAACAGAAGCCTCATAGAAAGCTTCCGAAAGAAGGAAGGGGTACCAGGCCCGACCTAACAAGAGATTTCGTGACAACTCCAAGCCACCTACATCCCAAAAGAAGTGGAGACAGTGGGATCATAAGTCTGTTACTTACCAACAGCTACCCTGATCGGGTTACGTACCATATTTCCAGTCCGTAGGGATATCTGTTACCCGTACTGCATCAGTGGATAGCATAGGTGGTTCTACAAAGGGCTCTCAAATTTCTTTATGCAACTTCTGCCAGAAGAGGCACCCAGGGCAGTACCATAAACAATTTGGTTCATGCTATCTTAGTGGAGAGTCTGGCCACTTCATCTGTCAGTGTCCACAAAACCTTCATGCTCCTACATTTGTAGCTTCTCAGAACAATATTAATAATGGAGAGGAGCAAAGCCAGTGCCATCTGGATCCGCTGGTAGACCCCGTAACAACAATGCACCTACAGTTGGCCATGATCCACAAACTTCGGCTCAGATGTATCATGTCCGAGGCAGCGAACAGAAAGATGATCCTGATGTGATTGCAGGTATGGTAGAGCTATGTTTGATTATGTTTATGCATTGATAGATCTAGGCTCTACGTAGTCTTTCATTAGTAAACCTTTGATTGAGAAGTATACCTTAGAACCAGAACCGATTACCCCCGAGATAGTTGTCTCCAATCCACTAGGAGATAGTGTGACTATCTGAATAATTTTGATTTCATTATGGGCCTCGATTGGCTAACTGAACACCAAGCTTGGGTGGATTGCTCGAAGAAGAAATTATATCTTCGTAGACTCGGTAAGGAGAGCATAACCTTGATGAAGTCTAAACCCGAGCCTCATGTATGCCATAGAGTCTATGAAAGATTTGAAAATTGAAGATGTACATGTGGTGAAAGATTTTCCCGATGTGTTTCCTGATGAACTTCTGAGACTCCCTCCCACCCGTGAAGTTGAGTTCGGGATAGAAGTACAACCTGGAACTACTTCGGTCTCCACTACTCCGTATAGAATGGCTCTAGTGGAGTTGAATGAGTTAAAAGCTCAAATTCAAGACCTTCAAGATAAGGGATTCATCCGACCGAGTTCTTCACTCTGGGGAGCGCCGGTTTTGTTCGTAAAAAAGAATGATAGATCGATGCGCCTATGCATTGACTATCGTCAATTAAATAAAGTGACGATCAAGAACAAGTACCCACTTCCTAGGATAGATGACCTCTTTGATTAGTTGAAGGATGCTTCTGTCTTCTCCAAGATAAACCTTCATTTTGGACACTACCAAATGCTAGTAAAGGAGTCTAATGTTCTAAAGACTGCGTTTCGCACCAGATATGGTCACTATGAATTTTTGGTGATGCCTTTTGGGCTCATAAATTCACCTGCAGCCTTCATGTACCTAATGAATCGTGTATTCCAACCCTATCTCGATAAGTTTATGGTTGTCTTTATAGATGACATTCTGATCTATTCTAAAGACTCTACTTCTCATGAAGAACATCTCCGGATCGTGCTTCAGACCCTTCAGGAGAAACAGCTCTACGCCAAGTTTAGTAAATGTGAATTTTGGCTATCTGAAGTATCATTTCTTGGCCATGTAATCTCTTATGTGGGAATTCAAGTGGACCCAAAGAAGATCCAAGCAATTCTTGATTGTACCCCCCGAAGAATGTGGGAGAAGTTCGTAGTTTTCTGGGCCTTGCAGGCTATTACCGTAGATTCGTTAAGGGATTCTCATTGCTTGCAGAACCCTTAACGAAGCTTCTCCGCAAGGATACTTCTTTTGTGTGGACTGTTGATCAGCAAAGGAGTTTCGATCAGCTCAAGCAAGTCCTCACGCATGCCCCTGTCTTGGTGCAACCTAAGTCGGGTAAAGATTTCACCGTGTATAGTGATGCGTCCCACCTGTGATTAGGATATGTTCTGATGCAAGAAGGCGAAGTCATAGCTTATGCCCCACATCAACTCAAGCCTCACGAGATAAATTACCCGACTCATGATCTCGAACTCGTCGCAGTTGTGTTTGCTTTGAAGATTTGGCAGCATTATCTTTATGGTGAGAAGTGTTATCTCTACACTGATCACAAAAGATCAAAATATGTCATGACTCAGAAAGAGTTAAACCTTCATCAACGCCGATGGATGGAGCTATTGAAAGATTATGATTTATTCATTGTTACCATCCCGGTAAAGCCAATGTGGTGGCTAATGCTCTTAGCCAGAAGCCCACTTCTTCTCCGAGATGCTTGAATGCTCACTTATGACTCAAGAAGCATGGCAAATTGTTAGCTGAGCTGAGAGTTCACTCCACCATTGTATCTCGAATTAAGGCACTCCAAGAAACTGATAAGGAGTTGCAACCCCTTATTGTTAAGGTCAATGATAGCTCAGATCCTGTCTTTGTTTTAAATTCTGAAGGGTTATCGTGTTTCCGCAATCGCATTTGTGTTCCATATGATGATGACCTTCGGAACCAAATCCTAAGTGAAGCTCATTCTAGCTCATTCTCTGTTCACCCTGGAGCTATCAAAATGTACAAAGATCTGAAGGAGATCTATTGGTGGTCCGGTATGAAGAATGAAATCACGGACTACGTAGCTAGGTGTTTGACTTGTCAACGGGTCAAAGCTGAGCACAAGGTACCTATGGGTCTTCTGCAGCCCATTGAACTTCCGCAGTGAAAATGTGAGCGTATCACGATGGACTTCGTAAGTGGTCTACCTTTGACTCTGAAGAAAAATAATGCCATTTGGGTCATTGTGGACCGATTCACCAAGTCTGCTCACTTCCTTCCAGAAAGAATGGATTTTAGCTTGTCTAAGCTCGCGGAGTTGTACATTCGTGAAGTTATTCGTTTACAAAGAATTTCGATATCTATCATCTTCGATCATGGCCCATGATTTACGTCTCGGTTTTGAAGGACCTTACACGAGGCCTCGGGAACGCGAGTGCATCTTAGCACTGCTTTCCATCCTCAAACCGACGACCAATCTGAAAGAGTTATTCAGATAACTCTAAACCCTTCTCTAAGTTATGTGAATAAGTGTTTGTACCAATCACGATTCTTCTTGTAGATCCTGGAAGATATGCTCCTAGCCTGTGTCATTGACTTTGGGAATACGTGGGAGAAATCCCTAACCTTGGTCGAGTTTGTTTACAACAACAATTACCAAGCTTTTTTATCCGTATATGCCAGACGAGAAGAAAAATTAGCAGAGCAGACAAGGAACTATTTAGTGAATAACGTCAAAATATAGCAAAAGACAAAGCCATTACTTGTCGATTTTGAGGTTGGTTTGGTTGAAATCATCACCATTTGTGGACAAGTTCTTGAGCAAATGCCTGCATTTTCAGGAGAGTTCATAAAGGATGAAGATGTTGGTATGAATCATGGAGCAATGAGTCATCACTTGCAAGATGAGGAAGGACAAAGTTTGGGTCCACATTGGAAGAAATCTTTTACTTTTTGGTCAGAAATTTCTGCCAGCTTGCAAGTCAGGGGACTGCAGCTACTGGAAATTCTTCGTCTGTGGAAAACAATGGGGTTGATCGTTGTCAATGGCTGGGCCATATGCAATTTATTTGATTCAAGTGGTTGACAACGATGCCACACCAGTAAAAGGAGATACAGATAGGAGGAGGCGTGTAAGTTAAGTAGACGAGAAATATCGGCTTAATGCTTACTTCGATACTGGAATTATTTTTTCTACACTTAAATTACATTTTCGTTATGGTTTACCGCCAAATATTTTATGAAAAATCTATATTTATTAAAATTTATTCAACAAATTTTAAATGATAAAAAATTACATATAAATTAATGAGTTATGTATTTGGATTTTAATTGTTTTATTTAAAAAATTATAGAAAAACATCGAAATATAAAACACTGCTATGTAATAATATGAAAAATACTCTTTGATACACGTATATGTATAATCTTAAAACTACACAACCTTTTCATCTTAAAGGTTAGAGATTCAATTTGTAGGGCTTTAAATTTAAATTTTATGATTAAAATTTAAAATTTATTTTTAAAAAAATAAATATACCAATTTTACACTAAATTACTCTATTAGAAAAGACTTGTTTTTTTTAACGTAAGCAGATCTAAAAAGTCTTTACAATAGAACAAGTATATTTGATTAATTGGCAAAGCTGCTCATCTTTATTATCTCGCATTTTCTTAAGTTATAAGTTCTAAACTCAATAAAAACATTCGTTCCTCTCAAGTCTTGACAATATATTTATTGTAGTAATCAAAAAAGATTTGTTAATTAGTTCTTCATTGGAGCCGAAATCCCCCCCAACCAAAAATCCACCGAACCCTCCCCAATATCAATTGGAGCCTCCTGTGGAAACTCAAACTTATTCTCCCTTTTTTTGTTATCGAATTTACTTTCTTTTTTATCAGTAACTACAGTCTCCCAGTTCAAACAGAGCTGTTATGGAGGAATATCAATGTACCTCCTTTAAACAAGTCCGATATTCAAGTCTTCACGTTGTAAATGAAACAATTGAGTTGAGAAGATTCTCTGCACTACTTAATCTAAATTAGTCGACCAATAAATTAAATACCAATAATTATATTAAAAAAATGTGCCTATCACGGATTGGTTATGTTAGGAGGAAGAGAAGACTGGATCATCTGTTTAAACAGCGTCAGACTGCAAGGGCTAGCTGGTTTGGTTCGCATCTCTCGATCGGAATCGAGAGATTCTAATCTGAGGGTATCATTTGCTGTAAAGCTTCAACCAGTTCTTTCGGACATTCAATCGCTACTCATACAAACTCGATATCACATTCAAGGAAACACGGACAACCGTCGGCAAGGAAGACCACAGCCGCTTATAACCAGCACATCTAAACATGTCATATCCTTCAAGCTGCTGCCCTTGGTTCTTTTTTAAATTCTTGTTCGACACATGAATGGTTTGCTTACGTTAGAATTTATTTAATGTTCTAACGTTCGAGCTTCCAAAAGCAAGAAAAAGTACATTTTTATTATACATAAACAGAAACCTTGAGAATTACATAATTGTGATCAATCCCAACATCAAAGCATTTCAAAATTAAATTCCAAAGGCAGGGTTATCAAGTATTATAGGACAAGCTCAACTAATAGAATTACGATATCAAGCATGGACATACCACATAAATTTCTAAAGTTGTGCGAGAGGTGATCCAGCATCGTTGAAGTAAGACGTGAGATCAACATTCGAGTCATCATGCATGTTCAAGAAAGGCAGATCCTGTATTAACAGATATTTAATAAAAATTCTTTACTGCTTGAGAATAATGGAGGGAAAAAAAGGAATCAAGATGTTTACATACCAGCAGTTCCTGGGCCGATTTTCTCTCATTCGGGTCTTTCTTTAAACTGTCATGGAAAAATGAAAAGGCGATTAAAAACAAAAAACCAAGGTTGGGTTGGTGAGCTTGTACAATCAAACATATTATAAAATCCTCTTGAAAGAAAAATATACCAATCACAGAGGCTATCATTCTAGCAATGAAGGGAAATCGATAAGTGATCTCCTTTGACGAATTACCAATTTGATGAGAACTTTTACTTTAATACAAAAGTGCGCCAAAATATTCTAGAACATACTGCAAGTGTATCAAGAAATTCAAAAAGTAATCTTTACCATGCAGAGATAAATGAGCAAAACTCGGGAGAAAATTGATTCGAAGGCGCACAAGGTGGTGGTTGTTCAACAATTTGTTCCATGAGCTCATAAAAATTTGTCCATCCTGCTGCCTGATCTGGCGGGGAATATGGGAATTGACCAGTTGCACACTCGAGCAACACCAGTCCCAAGCTCCAAATGTCGCTTTTATTGCCATAATTTCCACCAATAATTCTCTCAGGCTACAAAAGAAGCAAATAGACATTAAAAGTAATAAATTTAGAAAAAATAAGAATAACAAAAAGCTTAGCAACTAAAAGAAAATTATTTTGGTAAACTACATTACTTACAGACATATAGTTGTATGTGCCAACAAAAGTGTTTGCTAGTCCTGAGGTGCTCGTCATTATTGCACTCACACCGAAGTCGGTGATTTTGACTTCACCTCTATGATTTATTAACAAGTTAGATGGCTTTAAATCACGGTGGATAATGTGTCTTTCATGATGAAGATACATCAAACCCTTGAGCACCTGCATTAATGAGAAGATTTTAAAACTGCATACCAGAACATTTTGTATAAACTATAATTGATTTGAAGTTCAAATTTACAAACCTGCTTACATATTGCAGCAAGATAGGGTTCAGGAATTGATTTAACCTTTTTCAGAAAGTCTGCTAAGGATCCACCATCCATATACTCCAAGATGATTGAAATGCAACCGTTGGTATAAAAAGATTGATAACAAACAACAACATATGGACACTGGGAGGACTGATTTATTTTCAATTCCTTTGCAATCTGCTTCCGAGATGACTCCTCGATATTCATTTGAATAACCTAACAAAATAATACATGTCAGAAAATAAGAGTTGCGAGGTCAACATGGAGATGTAATAAGTAATAACTCATTTCTGTTGCTACTTTTTCCGGGTTAGCTCCAATATTTAAAAAGCAACAAAATCTGTTTAGAAGAATGGCTTCTATCAAGAAAGAAAGTCTCGACATGCTTCATTAATTCTTAGTTTAGTGGCTTTAGCCTACAACAGTTGCCTTTCTATAACAGGACATTGATCATAATACATTTGCCAATCAAATTTAAGAGAGATTCTTCGTTATCCCTATTACGATCAAACCTATCAATAAGTTTCCAAGGAACCAAGGCCTTGACTTGATTTGCACAAGGTAAAATGATAATGTACGGACAATAATTGAAGTTACAGTTTTGCAACTTAGAGAGGTTCCAACTTCACAACATGTAATTTCATGACGGTAGAGGTAGTACAAATAAAACCAAGTATATATCACGCTGGAAGAGCGAATAATTCTTGCTTAACAAAAGAACATACGTCCGAACATTCTAATACAAAAAATATATATATGAAAATACAGAAAGTGTTAAACTTGGTACATGGAAATGTACCTTCAATGCAAAAAACTGGCCAGTCCATTTGTGTTGGACCAGTTGCACGATTCCGCCATTACCCTTGCCGATAACTTTAATGGCATCTATATCTTCTAAACTCAGTTGATTATCATTGTCAGCCTCCGATGGCTTAATAGGTGGAGGCTAAAACCAAACACACACAGATAAAAGGGGAAATAAGGTCTTCCAAGCATGGAATTTATGAATTAAAAAAAAACAACAACCAGTTTTTGTCAATTTGGTATATCTGTCTAACCAAGAGCAGTCTAGTGATACTAAAAAGATCTGAACAACCAAAATAAGCATCAAAGAAAGGAAAAGGAAAAGAAAAAATGAAAATGAAAATTCTTACAGCTTCAGGTTCGGATTGAGAGACAATTCGAACACCGTCCCTGTTGACGAGGAGATCGCCGTCTTTGAATGTCCCGCTTTCAGTTCTGCCATGAAAAAAAAAATCATCACCAAAATCAAAATTTCTAAAAGAGGAAAGCAGAAGAAACATTGATTCACTGAATGAGTTGACGTCATAAGTAATTAATTAGTTCAACTATTACAGAAATTTAGACAAAGAGATCTCGTCTTGAGGAGGAAGCGAGAGCTTCAAATTAGGGATTAAAATTCCCTTCCCCTTCGTCATTTTCTCTTCCGATTTCTTCAAAGCTGGTCTGATGGAAATCAGTTTCCGTTCTTCGTTAGAGCTTCCAATTTAGGGTTTAAAAGAAAGAGATAAAAAGGGGTTCTTTTTTAGATTTAAAGTTGAAGTCGATAATGGAGAGTGTTTTTATAGCTGTTAGAGAGAGCAGCGACCAGTCGCCCCCATTACACAGCAGCGACGAAGCCGGGCCTGCTTCCCGTTTACTTTTCTTTATTTTTACCCTGTTTTTCCTTTTTTTAATTATTTAAAAATTAAATCTTTTTTTAGTATGTATATAGGGTAATTATTTGGTGGAAAATTTTATAACTCTCGACGAGCACCGCTAACTAATATTAAATTAATTTATAAAGATTAAAAATTTAAAAGACTAAACGTATAACTATAAATTATTTAAACATATATTTTGTAAAATAATTAGATCAAATACTAGTCAATTTCTACACCTTAAACCTAAACCCCAAACCATAAACACAAAACCAAAAACCAAAAACCCTAAATCCTAAATCATAAACCATAAACTTGAAACCATAAACAATAAACCTTAAATTATAAAAAATAAACCCTAAACATGAAACACTAAACCCTAAACCTAAAACCTTAAATTCAACATTCAAATTTAAGATTTATGGTGTAACACCCCCAACCCAGATGTCACATTTGGGCTTCAAGCCCAACTCACAGCCATAGATTTTTTGACTTAGTTTAACCCAAACCACAACCTAATTTCCAAAATCCATTTGGCATTCAATCAATTTAAAACATAAATAAATATTTGAAAACATTTATAAAGGAGCTCCTTCTAAATTACATTATAAAAATAGTTGACTTAATCATTTCAAATCCAATATGAGTTAGAAAACATACAAAAAGGACCTACGAATACAAAACCCAAAGAGCTAAGTAGTGTACTCTGGTGAGACAAAGTGCTGGAATCCTTTACTGATGGTGCTCTTCCAAGCAAAGCGTCAAACCTATTAACATGTGAATAGAAACAACGATTCTGAACGTTGAGCTAACAAAGTTCAGTGGATACACTTACACTCAACTATGTTTCATGCAAATCATAAATAAGAGTATGTAGACAAAAATGACAATAAGACAATCATATCATATCAACGAGGCTCTAACCCTAGCCGTCTCAATACATATCAGCAATAGGAGGTAAAAAAAGTCTCGCATAGCAACCATATGCATAATATCAACAAACCTGGTGTGAGGCCCGGTTCTACTAAGCATCGGGTACACACTTCGAGTGAGGCTCAGTCTCACTAAGCATCAGGTACGTACACTCATGCTCGAAATCTCTCATCGAGCCTTTGAATGAGTCTCGGTCTCACTAAGCCTCAATACATTCGGGACCTTCACCATAGTGTTGCAACACTCTCTTTTCTCATGGGTATCTAGAATCCCATCAACAAGGTAACACAACCATAATAATGCCCTTACGTGGCATACTTACACTATTCGATCCACCAAGGATCCTTTAACATACAACACAACAAGTCACCAAAGGTCTTTAATTAAGGTATTACCCGTTAAACTTGTATATGAGGTTTAAATCTCAGTTCCTCGATTTTACCATTCATTTTACCACTTTAGGAGCTCACCGGACCCATGTCCTCGAATTATAGTCCCTTCGAACTCAAATTTTATTTTTCAGGTAGATTTCCCAGGTCGTATTGATACACCCCTAGGGGTATCGCTACACCTTTCCGTACCGATATGCCTCTTAGCGTATCGATACCTGGCTTACAAACGTAAGGTTTTCATTTAAACAACCCCGTACCGATACATAGTGACGTGTATCGATACTGAAATTGGCTACTAGAATTCTGATGAGAAAAATGTATCGATACCCCTTCAAGTGTATCGATACGCCCCTCACGAAATGCATGTGTTCTTCAAGGATTTAACACAGGGTATCGATACGACCCCACCCGTATCGATACTCGAACCCATAATTCATTTTTTGGGGTTCGAAGATCACCCCTAAAACCTAAAAACACAACCCCAAAATGAGCCTACAAGTTATGGAAGGTGTTTTAAGTAGGGGTGAGCATTCAATCGAATCGAGTCGAGTCAAAAAAATTTGAGTTATTCGAGTTGACGAGCCTATTTTTATCATTCGAAATTTTTTTGAGTCGAGTTATTCGAGTTTCTATTCGAACTTAGTTGTAATTATTTATAATGTTATAGTACGAATTAATTCTAACTTTAAACGAATTTATCTAATGATATATATATATATTCATATTATTTTTCACATGTATAAATAAGAATTATAATGTTATTTAATAAATCAAATATCATCTAAAATTATATAATATATATTTTAGCTCAATCGATAAATTTTATTAATAAAATCATATATATATTTTACCTCAAAAAATTAGTTTTTGGGATATTCGGTTTTTCAAATTTCCAAACCGACTCGAACTCGAAATCCGAAATAAAATTTCAAGTTGACTCGAATAACTCGAAATTAAAAAAAAATCAATTTTTTCGAGTTAAATCGAGTTACGCTTACCCCTGGTTTTAAGTGGTTTCCTACCAAATTTTAGCCATTTTAACAATAATCTCAATAATTACCACTTTAGAGGCTCTAAGCATTCAAACAATCAAAATATCAACCAAACCACAAAACAATCCAATTCATGATTTCTAGAAACACAAGAGAGTTAGTAGTGTACTAACCTTAAGTAAGAACCTTGAATCCAAACTTCAACTCAAGCTTTCTCACACCTTCTTCAAACTTCAAGCTTTCAAAGGTCACCCAATCTCTCCCAATTAACACCAAGCATGAAATTCAAAACAAAACTTGGATTAGAGCTCATGGAGGAATTTACAACAAGATTCAACCTTAAGATCAAGAGAAATCTTCTTAAACCTCCCAAAACCCCACCATTTTCATCCTCCATCAAACTTAAAGATTTTTACCTCAAAAAATAGATCATTGAACGTAGATTACATTTCCCTTGACAATGATTCTAAGATTCATACTCAAAAACACAAAGTTTGGACCTTTATCTTTGAATTTAAGGTAAAAGAGAAAAGGGGAAAGATAAAGGGAGTTATGAGACTGATGAAAATATGTCTTGCTTTTTTCCTCCCTCACATGAGTTTTGCAAGACAAACCAACCCCCTTATGAAAATTATAAAATCTCACTCATGCCTCTCTTTACTCATCGATCTCCCCACCAAACTATATAACCCAAGCCCAACAAGAAAACATGAAGCCTACTAAAGCACTATCTTGAGCTGTCCAAAGCCCAAACTCTTAGTCCACAACGCGAAGCCAACAGCTCGAGTTGAACCGACCCTCGGATTCTAAAATTCGGGTCATTACATATGGTTTACTATTTAGTTTTTAGGGTTTTATGTTTAGAGTTTACGGTTTATAATTTAAGGATTAGGTTTATGGTTTAGATTTTAGGGTTTAGGGCTTATAGTTTAGGGTTTTTTATTTTTTAAATTGACTAAAGTTGATATTTGATCCAATTATTTTAAAAAATTAAAAATATTATATATATAAAAAATAATTTAATTAATAATTTATTTTAAATAATTTATAATTATACATTAAGTCTTTTAGATTTTTAATTTTTATTAATTAATTTAATGGTGCTCATCGTTAGTGGTGCTCATCGTTAGTGGTGCTCATCGGTGCTCGTCGTTGAGTCCTTATTTAATACACCGGCAATGAAAACTAAAAGTTTCCACGAATGCCTTAATTTTAGGGTTTAGAGTGTATGGTTTAGGGATTTAGGTGTAGGTGTATAAAATTTAGGGATAATGGTTAAAATTTATAGTTTAGGGTTATAATTTAAGGTTTAGAGATTAAAAACTAAATCCTTGCTATATTACCCTAAAAACTAAACCCTAACCTCTAAACCCTAAATTATAACCCTAAACCATAAGTTTTAACCACTATCCATAAATTCTAAACCCCTACCTCTAAACCCTAAATTATAACCCCAAACCATAAATTTTAACCGCTAAACCCTAAATTCTAAACACTTGCACCTAAACCATACACCCTAAACTAAGTCTCTAAACCTTAAAATTAAGGTGCTTATGAAAACTTTTAGTTTCTACCGCCAGTGTATTGAATATAAATCTTAGGAAAATACTTTGATACACATGCCCTTCAATTTTAGGGTTTAGAATTTCAGGTTATGATTTAGAGGTTTAGTTTGTAGAGTGTAAAATTTAAGGTTTATGGTTAGAGTTTAGGGTTTGGGGTTTAGATTTTAGGGTGCTATGGTTTGGGATTTAGGTTTTAAATTTTATAGAATTGTTGTGTAAATTTTTTTACACAGCTTGTACATCAAAATATAACCATAAATCTTATATATATTAAAAATAGGTTAAATCGTAAACAAATAAATTAAATAAAAAACGAATCCTAATTCTACTTTATAATTTATTACACAATAATAAATTGATAATCCAACTAATAGAAAGTTACTTGTAGTTATAAAGCAACATGGAGTAGTAAAGCATCTGCCTATAAATACGAGGGTTTCCTTTTCACAAAGCAATGAACCTCAGAAAAAACTAAGAAAAACCCAGATATTGTTATGTTTCTGTTAGACCGTTAGACATGAGGTCGAAAAATTTTAGAACGTAATTAACTAAATCCAATCATTGCTTTTTTCTTCTTCCTCTAAACAACTGTGAGTTTTTCTTCTTTGATACTGAAACTTCATCTGTTGCAGGGATTCAACCATGAGTCCACGTCATGACTACGGCAACATCGACGACAATGACGGTTCTGGGAATTCTCCGATTCCAACTAAAGCCATCGATTGTTATTTCGCACGGTTGTCCAAGAAAAGGTTTAATATATGCTCGCCGCACACATATATATGTCCATACATGTATATGTATATATTGTTTTTAGTTTTTAAGTAAAATTTCACTTGTTTCAATTCAACTTGATGCAGGGACAAGAGGTCGAAAAATTTCAGAACGTAAGTAACCAAATCCAATCATTGTTCTTTTTTTCTTCCTCTAAACAACCGTGGATTTTTCTTCTTTGATACTGAAACTTCATCTGTTGCACAGGGGTTCAACCATGAGTGAACATCATGCCAACGGCAACATCGACGACAATGACGGTTCTGAAAATTCCCCAATTCCAACTAAAGCCATCGATTGTTACTTCACACGGTTGTTCGAGAAAAGGTTTATATATGCGCGCACATATATACATATATGTATATATATATTGTTTATAGTTTTTATATAAAATTTCACTTGTTTCAATTTAACTTGATGCAGGGCAGCGGTGAGAGAAGAAGCACTATCGGGAATCGTAAAGACTTTGGTTCGCCAAATAGAGGTGCATGTGGTAGATTTCGTGGAGAACAAGTAAGCAAATCTTTTTCCTCACAAAAAGAAAATTTTAATAGTAAATGCCCAGAACTTCACAATCTCAACCTTATGTATTGACAATCTTGTTTGCAGCTTTGTAACACTGGTTTACTACTGCTTCTGGTGTATTCGAAAAAGCCGTGTGGCCAAGGAGATGGAGAATGCTATATATACTATCGGTAAGTTCAATCCTTCATGACAATGCAATTGTTCGTTAGATTTTGAACTTCAACTTACACAGTTCTCATATATATATTTCTGTTCTTGTAGGATTGGTTGCAATGATTACTGAATATGTCGACACTTCACACGAAGTATACGTTGATATATTTTCTAAAGTTTCCAATGGACTTAAATCTAAAGTTGACATTAGAAAGGTAACTGTTGTGTTATAATCATTCAGCTATGTAGTTGCTATTTGATTCTTTGTTTTTTGTATTCTGGTTGTATTGTTATGATTCATGAACTTTGTTACAAGTGCAGGTTCTTGAGTGCTTGGCTATTGTTACATTCTTCGGTGCGAAAAATTCGGACGACACCGAACAGGCAATGCAATTGATATGGAGCTTCATTATTCCTGCACCTGACTCGACTGTATGTAATTTTAATTAAAACCTTGGTGTTTAGTTACTCTCCTCAAGATTTTTTCTAATTTGCTTAATCAATTCAGATAAAAAAGAAACATTCACCGGCTGTTCTACCTGTTGCTATATCCGCTTGGACCTTTCTCCTTACCACCCTCGACGGATGGAGGATGAGTTACAAGATTTGGCAAGGGTGAGTCTACTGATTAAACTGTTAGATTTGCTGTACATATTCTATGTTCTTTTGTACTTAGTTTGATAGTCTTGGAAATTCGGATGCAGGGCAACTTCATGCTTCTCAAACTTACTAAACAATGAGGACGAATCAGTTTGCGCAGCGGCTCATGTTGCGCTAGCTTTAATTTCCGAGAGCAACTGTCTGGAGAAATTCTCAACCATGGCTAAGGATTCCGAAAAGTTGCCTGTATCCATAACTTACAATCAGAAGTGTCAAACTTATTGTGAGACGATAAATGGCCGGAAACTCAAATTAACGTCACGGTCTCAAATAATACAGGTACTGAACTTTGTTCTCGTTTCTGTGATGATCGGTTTATTTTTGCTCATATCTTGTAAAGAAGTTGAACGCTTCCTATTTGACTGCAGATGAAATATTTAAGGCAATTTCTAGGAGAAGATGGATTTGTCAAGCATATGATGGTATATTTAATCATATTTACCTTTAAATTCCTTTACAGTTTTTACTTTATACTAAAAATACTCGCTTGTTCCATAAACAGAAAAATGAAAACTTTCACAACATCTTCGAGTTTAGTCCGGAAACAGAGAACTCTTGCAGTGATATGCTATATGAACCCGAAAGAGAAGAGGTCAGCTTTACTGGTTCATTCGAATGGCTGCATGTATAGTGTACTTCTTTTGGCTGTTAGATTGATCATGTCTAGTTTCTTGCTCGGATTCTACAGGTTCAAGTTCGTTATTTCCATCGTCCGGTTCCGATACAGCAGGATGGCTCTCTTCTGCCATTCGTGAGCAGAGAAAACAGGCAAATAGTAAAGGTAACTCATTTTTTTAAAATTACAATGGTGTACTAAGGGGATGAATTTTGCACTAATTTTGGTTCTGAATGCTTCATATCCTTATCAGAGAATGACCAAGTCTAGCAATTCTAGCTTGAGCAAGGCAAGGACTGTGTTGCTGAAGAAGAAACGAACGATCCAAGACGGAGAGAATGATCCTTTTGCTGTTGATGAGGAATGAAGACTCAAGTAGACCAGAACATTAGATTCAGTGTCAAAAATGTTCAATTTTTTTGATTTATTCAATGATAGAAATTAAGCTTGGCAACTGGCACACAGAATCTAATGGAAGGGGGTAGACTATGGGATTTTAGGATGAGAACAGCCAGCCAGCCACACAGACGATGAGCAATAACTCAGACCAGGTCTGGGCAGTGGCGTTTCGACCTAGTGGAGGGGGTCGACTTGCTAGTGTTGTCATCCGTGTTGGATGACAAGAGTAAATCACTGTATCATTGTTCCTAAAGTATTGATTTTGTTCTAACATCATCTAACTAGATTCCAGCTAGCCCAAAGCCACAAATATAAAGCTTTTATTGAACAATTGTTCAGCTTCAGACTCGAAACAGTGGCTAACAGAACATATATATAAAAAAAACAATAAAAGCAAGGTAAAATCAGAATCAAATTCAATCATAACAATGCTCCACTTAGTGTTTAGATCTTTATTTTCCAAATACTTCTTCAGCACATCCATAACAGAACCGAAATCTGACTTCACTTGAACCTGCGGATTAGCAAACTGAGAAGCCATATCCAGGATCTTCTTCGAGTGATAATCGACCTTAGTTTGTGAAAACTTCAATCCATGAGCTGTGCTAACAACAACCGTTCAATCCCCGGGTGCAACAACCCCACTATCCCTAAGCCTAATCAAAGCAAACAGTGCAACACCAGTATGACAAAAAAATTAATAATTTCGATAAATTAATAAGATAATAATTTTTTAGAAGACCCTTATATAAATTTATGGTCTCTTTAATATTATAAATTAGTAATTCTATAAAATTATAAATGTAACTATGACAACTTAGTAAAATATGATTCTATTATTGTTTGCTTCTTCTTAAAATTTAAATCTAGTTGTATTTCATCTCTAACTTTCTTTACTGCATCCAAAAGTTTTCGGGTGTTTGCATTCTCATACTACGACAAAAAATTGTGAACAGTTGTTGACGCTATGAGTGTTTCCTTTCGCGTAATTGGTTGCAAAGGCATTGTATCATCTTCGGTTTCATCCTTAATAGGATTTTTAATAACACTAGTGTCACATCCCAAAAACTGGCCTAGTCGGAATTTGGTTCCGGTGATCGGAAATTCTGTATCGGATATGCACAGAAATGTAATCTCTCAATCCTTGTACCCAATTTTGTAACAATGAAAGTTAATTGGACTTGATTTAAGTTATGGGGATCTTTTTGTAAGAAATTCAAAGCTAAAAATGTTGATTTTGAACTAGGCGTATCGGTACGGCTGGACCGGTATCAATAAAGTTTGAACTAGGTGTTTCGATACAGCAAGACTCGTATCGATACAACCTAACTGCCATAACGAACTTACCTATTTTAGCCTAGACGTATCGATACGACCATAAGGTGTATCGATATGGGTCACTGCAAAAAACTATTTTGTTGACTAAATCGAAAGAATTAGAAGTAGGTGATGATTCACCACCTTGCTTGCCTCCCCTTCACATGGGATGAATCTGAAAAGGGAACAAACGACCATTGATTTGCTTAGAATTGGGAAAAGGGGGATGAAGTGATGGAAATAATTAAATAAGCTTTCCCCTGCTTAGAGGAAAGCACCCCATTAGTCATTGGATAGGTGAAAAGTGATGAAATGATAAGTTCCCTAATAAGAAACTAAAGGGAAGCTTTCATCTTTGTTTCTACCATCCATCAGGACTAAGCTCACCTTTGTCTTCAAATAACCACACACCTCTATTTCCATTTTCAACCTCAAGCTAAGCAAGCACCTCGATACAATCTTCATTCTTCGTTCGATTTCAATACGTCATTTGAAAGCTCGTGACCCGGTAAGCAAAACCCCTAAGTTAATCCGATGATTCTGTCATTTCTCAAGGTTTAATTTTAAGATTAACATTTGAATTGGAAGCCTATGGATTAGAAAGCTAATTCCATTACTTCGATGTTGTCTACAAGCTTTGGTAAGCTTGAAAAAACATTTTCAGATCCTTAGTTTAAATTCTAATGCAACCCCTAATTTTGTGCTAGCTCAAGAAGTTGATAAGAACCACTCGACACCTCCAACGAAAGCTAAGCATCAAAGAGTCTTAATCTGAGAACCTTGAAAGCTTTGGAGTCAAGGTGAGTGTAGTCGTGTCAAGGGATAGGCAATGTGTCATCCCTTTGCATTCATTTTGTGTTATAATTTGCATTTTTGTTTAAGGGCTCAAGTAGAGCAAGCTTGTGTGGATGCTAATGGTAAGCATGACAAGTTCCGATAAAGATTAGTATGCGTAAGTTCATATGCGATACTTGAATTTTTCTATGTGTGAATTTGATATGAATATGCTATGATATTATATGTGGAGCTAAGTCTCGATTTGCTATCCGATATGATGTGATCCGAAAGGTAAGAATTATAAATTATGATGAAATATGTGACCTTGGACAATTGTGGAAATTGGATACAATTGGCATGCCATAGGGTTATTTAAGCTCACAAAGTAAGGGATTGAACTACGGTCTAGGGTACAACCTATATGTGGTGAGATAAGGCTGGCTTGTGTAAGGGATATATGTTTTTCGGAGCTACGGCTCAAGGCTACGACCTATTTTTGATATGTATGGTGTACAGGGGAATCCGCGTATCTATTGGTGACCATGTCCAAGGAAATGATATGTTTATATAATTTATAATTGCTACATGGAATCATGACAATTGGTTTGAACATGATCTTATATGATTGATGCTATATAAATTGTAACCAAGCATGCCTATATGTCATTCATGTAGTTAATAAATTTATTATGCATTATTATGACTTCCTCACTAGGCTATGTAAGCCTAACATTCGTGTGTCTCATGCATTTCAGGACCTTGAAGTGATCCGAGCCTTGGTCGTGTAATTGTGGTTGCAAGTCACTCTCATCAATCCCATGTATGCCTATGTTTTGTTTGAACTCCTAGTAAGGTGGCATATGGTTTAGACATGTCATGTTTGTGCCTTTTGATACATGTATAATGGTCTAATAATGACTATGGGTTAAATATTGTTTTTGGCATGTTTGTGGAATGACTAAACTAGTTAAAATGAGCTTAAAAGCATGAAAAGGTGAAAACTAGGTAAATAGATTCGAAACACCCTAAAATTCTGTATGCTGTTAAAAATATGGATATTAGGCTTTCTAGTAAAATTTGGTAATGTTTGAACAACAAATGGTATATTAATTTGAATAAAAACTAGCTAAAATCTGTCATTACAAGGCAGGCGTATCGGTACGGGTGATGGCGTATCGGTACGGGTGATGGCGTAATTGGGCTAAGTGAAACAGGGTGTATCGATACGCAAAAAGGGGTGTATCGATATGAAATTTGGCAGTAAGGTCTGGAAATAAATGGTATCGATACGACTCTAGGTTGTACCGAAACAGTTCATCCTTAGTCAATGCATATCGATACGGGATTAGGGGTATAGATACCGTCTTGTTACCATTGAATCTGAAAAGTGAAGATTTGGCTTAGTGTAACAATACGGCCCTAAGTGTATTGGTACGGTGTTAGTTAATTCTGTTAAAAGACATATGAACCAGTTTTAAAAAGTTTATAAAATGGTCACTAAAACTTGTACAACCTATTTGGATAGGTAAACAATCTCTGTTAGTAACGAAACTCCACAGGTTAATAATTGGTAAGTTTAATTGTAGTTTGGTGAAAAAAATTCCGATAAGGACCTCTAATCTATAAAAATTATGATTTAGTCCTTAAGTTTAAAAAAGTTTAAATTTGACCCTAAATCGAACAGGTAGTCAATAAACAGATCTATTGAGCTTTAAAAGAATTCAAAAAACTTTCCAAATAAGTTTCCAAACTTTAAATTTGATTCTGAACCTCCGATATGCTTTCCGATAACACTTTCTGACCCGGTTCTCTACCAGGCCGGGAATGGGGTGTTACATTTGTGGTAACAGAGTTAGAGTTTAGTCGATTCTAGGACTAAATTGAAGTCTGTTATGAGTCTGCATTTGTATATGCCACCTAGGAGTTATTTGTATATGTTATTCGTGACTTGTAACTTACACGATTTAATTTTTCCTGAATGATTAGATCTGAAAATGTCTGCACCTGCAGATAGACGTGCTGTGAATGAACCATAGCCCGACTCCTCGACGCGAGTGGATAATTTGAGAGCCGAGTTAGACCCGAACAAGTGGGGCAGAACGACCCACCTCATTCTCCTCTGATGCCTCCCGTGAGACTTTTTCCTTTAGGAGTTCCGCAAGAAGTATGTTAGTGAGCATTATATTGCTGAAAGGCGTAAGAAGTTCCTCCACCTGAGACAAGGAAGAAGACATGTGGAGAAATATATCCATGATTTCTGTAAGTATGGAAGGTATGGTGCTGAGATCATATGTACCAAGAAGGAGAAGTGTAGAATATTCATCGATGGCCTCTATGATAAACTACGTCATCTCTTCACTGCCTTGGAGATAGAGGATTTCCAAACCTTAGTTAATCGAGCTATCGCCACTAAAGCCTCCCAAAAGGCCTATGAAAGAAGAAAGGGGAACCAAGGTCGGTCCAATAAGAGGTTCCAAGATAACTCTAGGCCTCTTATGCCTCAGAAGAAGTGCAGTCAGTGGGATCAGAAGTTTGCCACCTTTCAGCAGCTACCAAGAACAGGATATGTGCCACAATCTCAATCTCTGGGAACATCTATTGCTCGTACCGATTCAGTTGATAGCACGGGTGGTTCCACAAAAGGTTTTCAGATCCTTTTATGCAACTTTTGTCAGAGAAAACACCCTAAACAGTGTCGCAGACAGTCTGAATCATGTTACCTCTACGGTGAGTCTGGCTACTTTATCAGGCAGTGTCCGCAGAATCTAAACGCTCCTACCACAGTGGCTTCTCAGAATAATTCTACCAAGGGAAGAGGAGCAAAACAAGTGCAGTCTAGATCAACGAGAAGATCTCGTAACACCAATGCTCCTTCGGTTGGACGTGATCCTCAGACCTCAGCCCAGATGTACCACGTCCGAGGCTGAGAGTAAGAAGATGATCCTGATGTGATAGTAGGTATGGTGGAATTATGTTCCGATCTTGCTTATTCTTTAATAGATCCAAGCTCTACGCATTCTTTCATTAGTGAATGGTTGATTGAAAAGTATGCTCTAGAATCAGAACATGTTGCTTATGAGATAGTTGTCTCTAATCCACTAGGGGATAGTGTGGTTATACGATGGATCTATAAAACTTGTCATCTGAAGATCTAAGGGGTCCTATTTTCGGACAACTTGATGGCCTTACCTTTCTATGAGTTCGATCTTATCCTAGGCCTTGATTGGCTGGCTGAACATTAGGCATGGGTAGATTGTTCGAAGAAAAAGCTATATCTCCGTAAACTTGGCAAAAAAAGTATAACCTTAATGAAAATAGAACCCGAGCCTAAAAAGACTCCCATGTGTGCCATGGAGTCTAAGGAAGATTTGAAGCTTGAGAATGTACCGATGGTAAAAGAATTCCCTAATGTGTTTTCTAAAAAAATCTCGGAACTCCCTATGACCCGAGAAGTGGAATTTGGAATCAAAGTGCAACCGGGGACCACACATGTCTCTATTACTCCGTATCGGATGGCTCTAGTTGAGTTAAATGAGTTAAATGCCCAAATCTAAGATCTTTTGGATAAGGGGTTCATTTGACCGAGTTCTTCACCCTAGGAAGCACCAGTTTTGTTTGTCAAGAAGAAAGATGGATCGATGCGTTTGTGCATTGACTATCGTCAGCTGAATAGAGTGACTATTAAGAACAAGTATCAGTTACCAAGGATCGACGATCTCTTCGATCAGTTGAAAGGTGCTTCTGTCTTCTCTAAAATAGACTTACGATCTGGATACTACCAAATGTTAGTGAAGGAGTCTGACGTTTCAAAGACTACCTTCCAAATTAGATATGGCCACTACGAATTCCTAGTAATGCCTTTTGGGCTTACGTATGCACCTGCAGCTTTCATAGATTTTATGAATCGTGTATTCTGGCCCTATATAGACAAGTTCATGGTTGTGTTTATAGATGACATCTTGATTTACTCCAAAGACACATCCACTCATGAAGAACATCTCTAGATTGTGCTACAGACTCTCCGGGAGAAACAAATATACGCTAAGTTTAGCAAATATGAGTTCTAGCAATCTGAAGTATTCTTTTTGGGACATGTGATCTCTTATGCGGGAATTCAGGTTGACCCAAAGAAGATTCAAGTAATCCTTGATTAGATCCCTCCAAAGAATGTTAGAGAAGTTCGTAGCTTTTTAGGCCTTACAGGCTACTATCATAGATTCGTTAAGGGATTCTCGAAGATTGTTGTACCCTTGACGAAACTTCTCCGTAAAAAAACTTCCTTTGTATGGACCGTGGAACAACAAAGAATTTTTTATCAGCTTAAGCAAGTTCTGACCCATGCCCATGTTCTAGTGCAACCTGAATCAGGTAAGGACTTCATCGTATACAGTGATGCATCCCCCTGAGACTAGGATGTGTATTGATGCAAGAAGGAAATGTCATAGCCTATGTTTCACGTAAAATTAAACCTCACGAGCTAAACTACCTGACATATGATCTAGAGTTGGCTACTGTTGTGTTTGCCTTGAAAATTTGGATGCACTATTTTTCGGTGATAAGTGTTATTTGTACACTGATCACAAAAGTCTAAAATATCTTCTGACTCAGAAAGAGTTAAATCTCCATCAACATCGGTGGATGGAGCTTTTGAAGGATTACAACTTGGTTATTGATTACCACCCCGGTAAAGCCAATGTCGTAGCTGATGCTCTTAGTCGAAAACCTACTCCTTCTCCGAGACATTTAAATGCTTATTTTGACTCAAGAAGCATGGCAAGTTGTTAGCGGAACTGAAAGTTCAGTCAACTATTGTGTCCCAAATCAAAGCACTCTAAGAATCTGATGAAGAGTTGCAAACTCTTATTGCTAAGATCAAGGATAAACCAGATCTTGACTTTACCGTGAATACTGATTGTTTGTTGTGTTTTTGAAACCGTATTTGTGTTCCCAGCGATGATGATCTTCAGAATCAAATTCTAAGCGAAGCTCATTTAAGTCCTTTCTCTATTCATTCTGGAGCTATCAAGATGTATAAAGATCTAAAGGAGTTATATTGGTGGTCCAGTATGAATGGTGAAATTACAGAGTTTGTGGTAAGGTGTTTGACCTACCAACGGGTTTAAGCCGAACACAAGGTGCATACTGGTCTTTTACAACCTATCGAGCTTCTATAGTGGAAATGGGAGCGTATTACAATAGATTTCGTAAGTGGTTTGCCAATGACACCAAAAAGAAATGATGCCATTTGGGTCATTGTAGATCGATTCACTAAATCTGCTTATTTTATTCTGGTGAGAATGGATTTCAACTTGCCTAAACTCGCGGAGTTGTACATTCGTGAAGTCATCCATTTGCACGGAGTTCATATGTCCATTATTTCCGATCGCGACCCACGTTTTGCATCCCAGTTTTTGAAGACCCTACAAGAGGCTTTGGGAACTCGAGTGCACCTAAGCACTGCTTTCTATCCTCAGACCGATGGTTAATCTGAAAGGGTTATTCATGTAACCTTATTTCTCTTTTATCCATATGTATAAGCGTTCTATATCAATCCTGATCCTTCCTTGTAGATTCTGGAAGATATGCTCTGAGCCTATGTTATTGACTTCAGTAATACGTGGGAGAAATCACTACCTTTGGTGGAATTTGCTTACAACAATAGCTACCAAGCCTCGATTCAAATGGCACCCTATGAAGCCCTTTATAGGAGGAGATGTAGAACCCCTCTCTATTGGACCGAACTTGGTGAAGGCAAGGTGTTAGGCCCTGATTACTTCAGGAAACCGAAGAAAGGGTGACCATTATTCGTGATCGGGTCAAAGATGCATTTGACCAGTAGAAAGCTTATGCTGATCCGAAGAGAAGAGACATTCAGTATGACATGGGTGAAAAAACCTTCCTTAAGGTGTCTCCATAGAAGAAGATCATTCGATTTAGCAAGAAAGAGAAGCCAAGTCGTCGTTTAATCGGCCCATTCAAGGTGATCGAGAGAGTTAGACATGTTACCTACCGACTAGCTCTCCTTGAAGAGTTAAACCAGATTCATAATGTCTTCCATGTGTTTATGCTATGGAAGTACTGGTCATATCCTTCACATGTGATCGAGCCGGAGTTTGTGGAGACTCAGTCTAATTTGTCGTAAAAGGAAGAACCAGTGCAGATCTTCGCACGAGAAGTTAAAAGACTTCGCAACAAGTCTGTGCCCTTAGTGAAAGTCCTCTAGAGAAGTCATTCAGTTGAAGATGCAATGTGGGAACCGGAAGAGACAATGCAAAATCAGTACCCCCATTTGTTTAATTAGAGTGAAAATTCGAGGATGATTTTTTTAAGAGGGGAGAGTTGTCACATCCTTAAAACCGGCCTTGTCGAAATTTGGTTCCGGTGACCAAAAATTTTGTATCGGGTATGCACGAAAATCTAATATCTCAATGGTAACAATGAAAGTTAATTGGACTTGATTTTAGTTGTGGGGATCTTTTTGTAAGAAATTCAAAGCTGAAAATGTTGATTTTGAACTAGGCGTATTGGTACGGCTAGACCGGTATCTATACGGTTTGAACTAGGCGTTCGATACAGTAAGACTTGTATCGATACAGCCTAACTGCCATAACGAACTTACCTATTTTAGCCTAGCCGTATCGATACGACCATAAGGTGTATCGATACGGGTCACTACAAAAATCTATTTTGTTGACTAAATCGAAATAATTGGAAGTATGTGATGATTCACCACCTTGCTTGCCTCCCCTTTACGTGGGATGACTCTGAAAAGGGAACAAATAACCATTGATTTGCCTAGAATTGGGAAAAGGGGGATGAAGTGATGGAAATAATTAAATAAGCTTTCCCTTGCTTAGAGGAAAGCACCCCATTAGTCCTTGGATAGGTGAATATAATGAAATAATAAGTTCCCTAATAAGAAACTAAAGGGAAGATTTCATCTTTGTTTCTACCATCCATCGGGACTAAGCTCACATTTGCCTTCAAATAACTACACACATCCATTTTTTATATGTATGGTATACAGGGGAATCCGTATATCCATTGGTTATCATGTCCAAGGAAATGATATGTTTATATGATTTATAATTGCTACATGGAATCATGAAAATTGGTTTGAACATGATCTTATATGATTGATGCTATATAAATTGTAACCAAGCATACCTATATGTCATTCATGTAGTTAATAAATTTATTGTGCATTGTTATGACTACCTCACTAGGCTATGTAAGCCTAACATTCGTGTGTCTCATGCATTTTAGGACCTTGAAATGATCCGAGCCTTGGTCGTGTAATTGTCATTGCAAGTCACTCTCATCAATCTCATGTATGCCTATGTTTTGTTTGAACTCCTAGTAAGGTGGCATATGGTTTAGACATCTCATGTTTGCGCATTTTGATACATGTGTAATGGTCTAATAATAACTAAGGGTTAAATATGGCTTTTGGCATGTTTATGGAATGACTAAACTAGTTAAAATGAGCTTAAAAGCATGAAAAAGTGAAAACTAGGTAAATAGATTCAAAACGCCTTAAAATTTTGTATGTTGTTAAAAATATGGATATTAGGCTTGCTGGTAAAATTTGGTAATATTGAACAACAAATGGTAGGTTAATTTGAATAAAACCAGCTAAAACTTGTCATTACAAGGCAGGCGTATCGATACGGGTGATGGCGTATCGATACGGCCTTGCATAATTTGGCTAAGTAGAATAGGGCGTATCGATACGCAGAAGGGGGTGTATCGATATGGAATTTGGCAGTAAGGTCTAGGAAATAAATAGTATCGATAAGACTCTAGGTTGTACCGAAACGAGCCAACCTTAGTCAATGCGTATCGATACGGGCTTAGGGGTATCGATACCGTCTTGGTACCCTTGAATCTGAAAAGTGAAGATTTGGCTTAGTGTACCGATACGGCCCTAAGTGTATCGATACCACTAGGAAGCAATACGTACCCGCACACCCAACGACACCTAGAGCCAAAGGCATCGACCACAACATAACCACTCACAGACATGCATGAAATATTACCGAGCGGACAACTCCATCCCTCACCAAAGCATCCGCAAAGAAATTTGTCTCGCGAAAAATATGATGGAAACATAGCGTCAGCATCAAAGCACACTTCGAATCAATAGATACAAACAAATCCCAAAGCCGCCAAGGTCGGCGTACCACATGCAAGACCAAATCGAGCGCAATGCGCGAATCTGATTCAATGATCACATAACTATCCTTCTAAGGCGAGTTAACCAACATCAACAAAGCAAACTCAATCGCGCGTAACTCAGACATTTTAGAATCCAACAGTCCCAACGGACCCGAAAACAACGTAAAAATCTTTCTTGAATCATCCCTCAACTTGATAAAGCCAGTCCTAGCTTGCCCCTAGAGGACCCATAGACATTATACTTTGAACATACCAGAAGATGGCACCACCCAAGTAATCCCACTGCGATGTACAGGCTTTTAAACGCGGCCGCAACGCTCACTAGGACATTGCCACCACACAGCTTCACTACCACCCAACCCTTCTTTTGACGCACGAATCCAAAAGAACGACTGAAGCTTTATCAAGAAATATATATCATTCGTAGGCAAGTACTTATTATTAAAAATCGCTTTATTTCTCGCCAACCAAATAGACCACAAAAAGGACACCACACTCGAAAACCACAATGAACGATGATTCCCCGAAAACGAGCACAAACAATCAAAATTTAAAAAATCCGACAAACACCTTGGCAAAGCCAAGTCCACACCCCACCCGCGAAAGAACCAACACCAAATACCCCTAACAACACCACTAGAAAAGAGTATATAATCATCCTCTTCCTCCACCATATGACACCACACACACTGCCCTTGATTCTCGGCAAAAAGAATACCACGATGGCGTAAAAATTAGAATGTAGGTAAACGTCGAAGCCAAACGAAAAAAAAGCCTAAATTTTCGGCGGCACGGGCACGTTCCAAGCAAAGCACTCTCCCAACGTTGAGTCCCCTACCTTGTCTTACAACAACAAATTAGTGAGGCCTTGCACTAAAAACAAACCATGCTTATCAGGGGTCCATAGCAACACATCACGCATCCCCCCACGCAACACCGTATTGGCCAAACAATGTCGCAATTCCTCCAATTGCCTCGACTCTAAAACCCATAGGTTACGGCGAAAGAACCCATCCCAATGCTCATGAACAAATGAACCCTCAATAGCGTAATCCGAAACCAAGGCCAATTTGTTTTTAGCTATAGAGAATAGTCGCGAAAATGAATCTTTCAAAGAGAGATCATCACACCATGGGTCCAACTAGCGTAGTACACTATCGCCACATCCAATCTTCCACAAAAAGCTACGCGGACCCATGTGAACAGTCAGTTCCTCGCTCAAAGAGTTTGACACTATTTGTTTCTATATTGCAGTCATCGATTTACGATGAGTTGTGTTGAAACACCACCATTGAACATTCTTACCGTACTTGGCAACAATCAAAGACCGCCAAAGAGATGACAGATCATGTGCATAGCGCCAAATCCACTTAGAAAGCAAGGCCATATATTAGTCTGCAAATCAGCCACTCCCAACCAGCCAAAATGCCGTGGCCTACAAACCACCTCCCAGCTCACCCGACATAGCTTACGATGCAATTCAACACCACCCCATAAAAATGCCCGACGGATCTTGTCAATGGCAGCAATTACACATTTTCGGACCAAAAAGATGCTCATGTATTTAATTGTAAATATTTATAATGTAATGATACTAATTGGTTCCAATTTAAATGACTTTCTATAACTATATTTGAGATTCGGTACTGAAAATTCATAAGTAAGAAACATTGAGCATTCCTTCCAAAAAAAATTGCAATGGAATAGACCCATATGTATTATGCACACAGAATTCGTATCAGTACAAGGGTCTACGTTTTAAATTCATAGAGATGCCTCGCATTATCAAATTGATCATTTAATCAATTGCATCACTTCAGGTAATTCAAAATGTAATACTAACAGAAAGGGAAGTGAAATGATAATGAAAGAACCATACCGATCTTTCATATGCATGGACATGACCAGCAAAGACTATATCAACTTTATGACGAAGGAACCATGAAGTGAACATGTATAAGGACTTAAACGGAACAACTTCATCCTGCAGATGTTTCCAGAATTGAGAATGTTAAGCACTTAACAAGATAACAGTAAATGTTCTGTTGAAAAGAGATAGTTTATACAGTGTCATCATAGCTTTAGTAAACATCAAAAACAAATAATACATTTGATAGATTAATTGGGACGAGATATGGTTTGGCTTAAGGTGAAAAGAGCTGTTGTTTTCACCTTAAAACCACAGCAAGATCTAGCAATAAAACCAAAAGATCGATCTCGGAGAATAAAAGAATAAATGATAGAATCTTCTTCAGGAATGTTTTAGGCTTCTAAGTTGAGAACAATGAACGTTAAGAAAGAATGGCTTGTTCGGTGTACCCGAGAAAAATGCTTCAGGGTGTGATGCAAATATTATCATGCATTACATATAATGCATGATTAGAAGCAGTATATAAGGTTGGGTAAAGTTTATAGTACCGGAAAGTATCATACTCCTTTCAGCAATAATGTGATAGAAATGCTTGGTCAATGGTTTGAGCAGCAATAATAGTAAGGAACATCTGGACCGATCTTTGGAGGTGTTTGAAACCAAAATTCTCATGCTGAATCACCAGTCTCGATCTTGTAATAGTACTTTGTATCATACTGAGAACAGCAAATAAAATGATAAAGCAACCAATTGGTTCCCATCATGGTTCAGGTGATAATGTCAATTACAACTTCAAACAAAACTGAACTCAAAGTCCGGTCTTGTAACTTTGAGTAATGGAAGGGAAAATAGATTTAATTCCTTCATATAAAAAATCCATACTAGGGGAATGTAGAATAAGCTTCTAATGAAAACAAGCAACTCTCTCAATGTTGAAAAAGTTAAGATGTTCGTTCAAGTGTTACTCATCAACAAGAACATGATGAATATAGCCAGATTTGTATTTATAAAAGGTGTAGTTTGTCATCTTCCCCTCCGCAGTAAATTCATATTTTCCCTTTGAGGTCCCATATTGTACTTTGCTGGCCTCAGGTTCATCAACAGTGACCCATGAGATAATTACAGCTTTTAAACACAAATTTAGGTTTAAATACAAGATACAATCTACAAAGAGTGAGCATTATTGAATTAAAATTTCAATACAGTTCCAATCAAACAGTGCACAACACAAGAAACAAATCCATCAAAACTCAAAAGTATTCTAATAGGAAACAATGCTACTTAAAGAGCACTAAAGAGGGGAGAAACTTTGTTGATCTTCCAACTTTGCTTGTTAGATAGGGAAGATCCACTAACAGATGACCGATGCTCGAAACTCAAACCATCAATTTCATTAAGCATTAAAATGGAGTAAGAAATCAAAGCATCTGCTTTAACTGAACTCTTGACCTCTAGTATAGTAAGCCTAAGCCTTAACCAGTTGAGCCAAAGCTGCTCTTGGTTCTTGTCTGCTCTAGTTTAATTTTAAGATTTGTTGTCAGGTCTGAACCAATGATAATAAAGTTTGACTCCTCAACTACCAAATTAATGCACCAATTGGATCTGATATACCTAGATCTTTCCCCTCTCTTTCAACCTTTCCCCTTCCCACACCGGTCGATGTCTCCGATCTCCTCCACCGCCGCACCGTGGCTGTCACTGCCACAGTCAACGTGACTGCCACCTCCGCTCGACAAAAAACCCCTATCCCCTTTCACGCTTAGGTGTCGTCGTTAGCCGAGAAGGACCATTCTAAGGTACAACGAGGAAACCCCCAACGCTGCCTTTGTTTTTCAGTGTTATCACCACCGTCCGTCGTTCTTATTGTTGCTGCTAGCATCGTCGTGATCCGTGTGCCGAGACGAGCAAAACCTTGGTGGCCGATCATCGATCTGCCACCGTTAAGGCCTTCGCCGGAGTTACGTCATTTCCAAACATTATACCTCTGTTTTGGGTAAGTTTGGCAAGTTTCGATTCGAATCCGGCTTAAGGTTAAGGATGATGAAATGCTTAGTTAATTTATGTTCTATTTTTCGGCCAAAGTGAGGCCTTTGGTGTCTCCGGTGACCGTCCGACGGTTCGATATCACTGGGTAAGTAAACTAGTTCAAATTATGGCCCAATGGCCTGAACCGACCTAAACCGGCTAAACCAGTCCGAGCCCAGTTGTGCATAAACCCAAACCCGACCCACTTCTGTCGACCCGACCCACTCGAGTCAGCCACCGAGATAACTCAGTGAGTCAATTTGTCTGAGTCAACTCGTTTGAGTCAACTCAGTTGACCTGTTGACTGATGATGTCAGCAGTCAATGCTGACGTCAGCGTTAACTTTGATCGTTGACTAAAAAGTCAACTTTTTTGAAAACCCTTATTTTATGTTTTTCGACGTCCTGAGTCTGTTTCGTGAAATTCTAACCCAAAAGCCCCCGAATCTGACCTTAAACCCAAACTTGTTTATGTATTTAATTGTTCAGTTTAAAGGCAATATGATTAATGATTGATTATGGGCTATGTCAAATTGAAGGTATTAACATATCTTTATATCCGAGATGTTGAGAACGTCAAATTCAAGTTTGAAAGTGATCGAAATGTGTTTCCAAGGTTGACTATTATAGCGTGGATTCAAGGTAATACACTACTACCTCTTGTATGCTTTATGAACATATTGGTATTCGGTTAATACATGCACACTTATGGAGAAGGGTACCGATAACTCTGCTTAAGTCAAATTAGATATGAATTATAAGTACAATAATTTAGATTTGATTGGAATACTCGAATGAGAAGGTTAATAAATCGGAAGGATCTGGGGTCGCTAAATAATTAATAAGATAGTTAATCTCCAAACAAGATTAATAATGTTAAAGGGATTCAAAGTCATAAATAATTGGATATAAATTTTTGAAAATGCCCTTGAAGTATAAGAATGACTAAAATACCCATAGCAATGAAGCAATCTTGAAATCTACGCAAGATCTAATAAAACAACTAATTCTTCTGAAAATCCTGAAACTGTTTGGGAAGTTATGGTAACAAGGCTTAAACCTTCAGGATAGCAAAGTACTTGAATTTTCTTGAATTCTGAATAAATCTACGAAGATAAGTTTACGAAAAGCTATTCGTATGTCTGGTTTAATTAAAGTGATGTAAGAGGTTGAATTGATTGAAATGACTAATAGGTTTGAAAATAATGATAAGACTGAATTGATCGAAAAGACCGTAATGACCAAAAAGATTGAAATATCCTCGAGCACTATTTGCCAAATTAATTGAAATGATGGATATACCCTCGAGTTTTTAAATGAATGAATAGTTGGAAGGATCATAAAGTTCAGAATAATTGATACACCCTCGGGCATCGAAATGTCTGAAATACCTTCGAATACTGAAGTGACTGAAAATACTTCTAAGACTTGGAATAAGAAATACCAGTAAAGCCTAACGAATGTAATGACTCTGAAAGTGGTAATACACGACCCGTGGTTTTTGGTCGTTTCTAACACCAATGAGATATGGGAAGAATACCATATAAAGACATGTTCAAGTTATTTGGAGAAAGTACATAGTTAATAGTAAGAGTAACATGTTCTTAAAAAGGTACATTCAATGTTATGGACCGAGTTCAGGTGTAAAGCATATATTTGAATACTTAGAAAATATCGCTTGAATACATATTCGATTTCTCGCAGTATGTTTAATGGTTGATTGGTGAAGGCGAACAATTTTGTTGCACCGTAGTCAGTTTTGAGAAATAAATACTTAAGGTGTACCGATTCGGTTAAATAATAAACATTGTATTGATGGGTTCCGATTAGTTTAAAGGGACTCGGAAACCTGATGAACAACTAGAATTCCTGAACTTTGTACATCACCATTTATACCTTGCTGGTCTAAATTACCAAATTACCCTTGAAGGTCAGAATGACCATAATGCCCTCGTAGGTTTTAATGATTGAATCGCTCCCAATATATTTGAAATCTCTATGACCCTGATGTATCAACTTCTTAATGTCTAGATTGAGCCGTTAGTATCAAATCCCCCTTTTCATAGGGACCTCGTTCCGAAATCAGTATAAAATCGCCAGATGTCCAATATTCTCTTTCTGATAATTATCAACTTAGAGGAATAATTTGGACCACATAGAGTGTTCCATGTTTCCATGAATATTTTCTGTGTTAAACTAAAAGTATATGCTCTAAATTAAAAGTATGACTCTTTTATTCGTAATGAAAGCATAATTATTGGCTTCTGTCTTCTGATACAAATATATCTTATACATGTTTTCTGATATTACTATTTACTCGATAAAATTGATTTTTATCTAGGGGTATACTATATGGGATATGATTGAAGTTATATAGGCTCAGCGCTGGTAAGTCCTTCTAGACCTAAGCTCCTACGCCCAATAGGCCTAGGGTAAGCCTTTCTGTAAGCCCCTACGCCCAATGGGCCTAGGGTAAGTCTTTCTAAGATACTGCATATTGGTGTATGGTTGAAGGGTAGTCAGGTAATTAAAATGAAACTTTTCGTTCCCTTCTATAATTCTACCCTACTGAATTAATGTACCAAAGTTTGAAACTCTCAGTATACTTTCAATCTGTGTTTAATGAACCACACCAAACTGCTTGTTTCAACTTCTAAAATCTAGATCTCTCTTGAATCTCCGGTTATAGACTCATCCTCTGATACTCTTGTGACCAATAAAGATCAACTCGGTTACCTTATGATATAATGCTTTACCAAAATATCGAATCGTAGATTGAGCCTGTTGATACCCGGTACACCATGACAGTGTCATGCTTGCCATATATCTGCTTGTGCTTTTAGATCCCTAGATAATTTTGTGTTACTGAGCTTTCCGAAGCTCACATTGTTTTACCATTGCAGGTTAGAAGAATTCTATCATGGTTTTCTAACCGACATCGGTGTTTGGAGTTCACTCGGTGTTGCTTTTGAAGTACAGTACTGGTACAGTTAGTGGGCATGTATGTCGTGTCTTATATTATGTCAAAGCCTGTAATATACTTTCATATTTTTGTTTCTTGATTTTCTGTAATGATGTTCTGACAAAGATTTTTACTTAACGGTTTCAAATGTATTAGAAAGACAACAGTTTTTATATGAGATTTTACTGTGGGTCACTCTCGTGACCCAAATATGACATCCTAGAACTCGATAAAACGCATAGAGGGGTTTAGGGGGTTACAGTTTGCATCGAAAAACTTCAACTTCTTGTCCAATATGAGTAATTTGACCCTGCTCATGCAAGTATCATCCTCTCCTTCCTCAAAAGGATTTGTCCTCGAATCTAAAGTATCAAAGGGAAAACAATCGGCCATGTGAAATAGTTTCAACTTTTTGTCTTCAATGCATCGTTCTAGCCCTCATATGCATATGCATGTATCACAGAGTTATGAGATGGTTCAGCAACATGAGAAACCATGAACAAATGCTCATCCTACTCTTGGTTCTCTTCATTTGCATTTTCTTGTTGTTGAGGTTCCTTCTTTGCTTGCTTCTTTTTACTCCAACAAAACTTTTCAGTGTGTCCATGCTTATCACAAAAAGTACACTGGAAATTTGGACTTGCCTTTCTCCTTGAATAGACTATCCTTTTCAGCATGATTTGTCTTGTTACAAATAAGACATGGCAAAAACTTTCCATTCGGACTACTAGAAGAAGAAAGAAAAGCTTTGCTCTTCTTTGAGCTTTCAGGTTTTTTTATGGAGTTGTTGAACTTTAATCATTTATGAGTAGCAAGAAAAGCACCTACACTTGCTGCAAGAGCTCTCATAAAAACCCTTTGTTCTTGTGCTTCTAACTTGCTAACAAGATCAACAATGGTTAGGCTCGTCATGTCACAAGATTCCTTAATAGCTAAAATTTTTACTTCAAATCTTTGAGGAACATTGATCATGACTTTTTCAACCACCTTTCCATCAGGTAAGTCTTCACCATAAAGTCGAACTTGATTCACAATATCCATCAGCCTATTTGAGAAATCTTTAATCAACACATCCTCCTTCATTTGCAGCATCGTAAACTCTCATTTCAGAGTTAAAAGCTTTGTTTTATTTACTCTATCACCTCCCTCATGTATTTCTTTGAGTTTATCCCAAACACTCTTGGAAGTTTTAAGATCCATAATGCTAGTAAAAACGTGATCTGCTAACCTGGAGTGAATGCATGTTAAAGCTTTATTCTTCTTCAACATTTTTTCATCATAAGCTTTGAGCTGAGAAAGAGTGGGGTTCGTTCTCAATGTTGGTGGTTCTTCATCAGTTTCAACAACCTTCCACAAGCCAAGAGATCTCAAATGACTTTCATTTTTACTGGCCAAACATGATAATGAGTTCCTGTGAAAATAGGAACGCATGTTGAAGGAGCATTTGAAGAAGCCATTTAAAACACCTCAAGAAACTATCAAGCTCTCAAACTCACAAAAAACTCTCAAGCACTCAAACTCAGAGTGTTTCACAAAAAATAAGTATATATATATATATATTTATTTAAAAATTTACCCACGCCTCTGATTTAAAAATTTACCCACGCCTCTGTTTTTCATATATACACTAAAAATAGGCTAAATGATAAAAAAAACAAATTAAATAAAAAACGAATCCTAATTCTACTTTATTACACAATAATAATCCGACTAATAGAAATCTACTGATAGTTATAAACCGATATGGAGTGGTAAACCATCTGCCTATAAATACGAGGTTTTCCTTTTCAAAAAGCAATAAAACTCAGAAAAATCTAAGAAAAACCCAGATATTGTTCTGTTTCTGTTATACCGTTAGACATGAGGTTGAAAATTTTCAGAATGTAAGTAACCAAATCCAATCAATGTTCTTTTCTTCTTCCTCTAAACAATCGTGGGTTTTTCTTCTTTGATACTGAAACTTCATCTGTTGCAGGAGTTCAACCATGAGTCAACGTCATGGCAATGGCAACATCGACGACAATGACGGTTCTGGGAATTCTCTGATTCCAACTAAAGCCATCGATTGTTACTTCGCACGGTTGTATGAGAAAAAGTTTAATATATGCTTGCGCGCACACATATATATGTCCATACATGTATATGTATATATTGTTTTTAGTTTTTAAGTAAAATTTCACTTCTTGTTTCAATTCAACTTGATGCGGGAACATGAGGTCGAAAAAATTCAAAAGGTAAGTAACCAAATCCGATCATTGTTCTTCTCTTCTTCCTCTAAACAACCGTTGGTTTTTCTTCTTTGATACTGAAACTTTATCTGTTGCAGGGGTTCAACCATGGGTTGGCATGAATACTACTACGGCCTCAACAAAGACAATAATGATTCTGGGAATTCTCCGATTCTAACCAAATCCATCGATTGTTACTTCAGACGGTTGTCCGAGAAAAGGTTTAATTTATGCACACATATATATGTATATGTATATGGATATGGATATATTGTTTTTAGTTTTTACGTAAAATTTCACTTGTTTCGATTCAACTTGATGTAGGGCATCGGTGATAGAGGAAGCACTATCAGAAATCGTAAAGATTTTGGTTCGCCAAATAGAGGTGCATGTGGTGGACTTCGTGGAGAACAAGTAATCAATCTTTTTATTTTAATATTTAATACCCAAAACTTCACACTCTCAACCTTATGTATTGATAATCTTTGTTTGCAGCTTTGTAACACTGGTTTACTATTGCTTCTGGTGTATTCGAAAAATCCGTGTGGCTAAGGAGATGGAGAATGCTATTTATACATCGGTAAATTCAATCCTTCATGACAATGCATTTGTTGGTTAGATTTTGAACTTCAACTTACACAGTTCTCATATTTATTTCTGTTCTTGTAGGATTGGTTGCAATGATTACTGAATATGTCGACACTTCGCATGAAGTATACGTTGATGTATTTTCTAAAGTTTCCAATGGACTTAAATCTAAAGTTGACATTAGAAAGGTAACTGTTGTGTTATAATCATTCAGCTATGTAGTTGCTATTTGATTCTTTGTTTTCCTATTCTGGTTGTATGGTTTTGATTCATGACCTTTGTTACAAGTGCAGGTTCTTGACTGCTTGGCTATTGTTACATTCTTTGGTGCGAAAAATTCGGATGAAACCGAAAAAGCAATGCAATTGATATGGAGCTTCATTCTTCCTGAACATGGCTCGACTGTATGTAAATTTAATTAAAACCTTGGTGTTTAGTCACTCTCCTCAAGATTTTTTGTAATTTGCTTAATCAATTCAGATGAAAAAGAAACATTCACCGGCTATTCTACATGTTGCTATATCCGCTTGGACCTTTCTCCTTACCACCCTCGACGGATGGAGGTTGAGTTATAAGATTTGGCAAGGGTGAGTCTACTAATTCAACAGTTCGATTCACTGTGAATATTCTATATTCTTTTGTACTTAGTTTGATAGTCTTGGAAATTCGAATGCAAGGCAACTTCATGCTTCTCAAATTTACTAAACAACGAGGACGAATCAGTTTGTGCAGCGGCTCATGATGCGCTAGCTTTAATTTCCGAGAGCAACTGTCTGGAGAAATTCTTAACCAAGGCTAATGTAGAAAAGCAACTTTCCAGCTTTAAGGGAAAAAACAGAATATTGCAATGAAGAAAATAAGTTTCTGCGTTAAAGGAAGAAGAAATGCAGAATCTGATGAACAGTAAAAAGTTCTCAGTAATTGATGATTAAAACAATGTTGTACAACGTCTATTTAAAGACTTAGGTGAATGAGTTCAACTATAATTAGGAGTTTATCCTAGATTCAAATTCTACTTCTTATCTCTAAGCTTAGGATAAGACTTTATCTAGAACTCTAGTTACATTTACAAGATAAAACTCTATTTACATAATAAAACTCTATCTCTTAAATATAATTATAACTTACACTCCCCCCTCAAGCTAGTGTGTATACATTGTATATACCCAGCTTAGATATAAACTTATTAAAAACCTGTTTGGAGAGTGTTTTAGTAAGCACATCTGCAAGTTGTTGTTCTGTAGGAACATAAATCAAGCTTGCTATTCCACTATTCACTTTCTCAGTAATAAAGTGTTTGTCTATTTCCACATGCTTAGTTTGGTCATGATGGAATGGATTCTTAGCAATCTGGATGGCAGGTTGGTTGTCACTAAGAATTTGGAACTTCTCATCTTGTTTCATTCCTAAATCCTTTAATAGTCTAAGAAGCCACATTCCTTCACAAATTCCTAATGCTAGTGCTCTATATTCTGCCTCTGCACTGCTCCTTGCAACAACTATTTGTTTCTTGCTTCTACATGTCACTAGATTGCCCCATACAAATGAGCAATAACCACTAGTCGACTTTCTTTCAGTAAGTTCACTAGCCCAACTTGAGTCTGTATAGACTTTGACTGTTTTTTCTTCAGTTTTCTTAAAGATTAAACCATGGCCTGGTGTACCTTTCAAATATCTCAGAATTCTGTATGCAGTTTCTAAGTGCCCTTCTTTAGGATTAGTCATGTGTTGACTAATTACATTTACGGGAAAAGAGATATCAGGTTTGGTTAGGGACAAGTAGATGAGTTTCTCTACCAGCCTTTGAAACTGATTTTTATCAACTTCAGCCCCCACCTCTTCTCCTCTTAACTTTATATCAGTTTCCATTGAAGTTTCAACTGGTTTACACCCCAACGTACCAGTTTCAGAGAGTAAATCTAACACATGCTTCCGCTAGTTTATCACTAGGCCTTTACTGGATCTGGCAACTTCCATACCTAGAAAATACCTTAGTTTTCCTAAGTCCTTAGTCTCGAGATTCCTACTCAATAAGTTCTTCAAGCTTTTGATTTCATCTTCATCATCCTCTGTTATCACAATGTCATCAACATAAACAATTAAGATGACTCTTTTATCATTAGAAGTTACCTTTACAAACAGTGTGTGATCTGCTTGACACTGTTTGTACTCATTTTGTACAAGGACTTTAGTGAACCTATCAAACCAAGCCCTTGGTGACTGCTTAAGGCCATAAAGGGACTTTTCAAGCCTGCAAACTTTTTGACAGTCCAGCTTGGGCTCCATCCCATGTGGCATCTTCATGTAGACTTCTTCTTCCAACTTACCATTTAGAAAGACATTTTTACGTCTAACTGGTGAAGACCCCAATCTTTGTTCACAGCAACACTCAATAGCACTCTAACTGTGTTCAGCTTTGCTATAGTGGCAAAAGTCTCCTTGTAGTAAATACCATAAGTTCGTGAAAAACCCTTGGCCACAAATCTAGCCTTAAATCCCTCTATGCTCCCATCTGACTTGTATTTAATGGCAAAAACCCACTTGCTGCCAACAACTTTCTTGCCTTTTGGTAAATCTGTGATAGTCCAAGTGCCATTCTTCACAAGAGCATGCATTTCCTCTTCAACAGCTTGCTTCCATCTTGGATCCTTCAGCGCATCTTCTATATTTGTAGGGATTTCTTCTTTATCAAGGCAAGCTGTAAAAGCCTTAAAAGATGGCATTAAGTTACCATACGCAACATATCTGTGAATGGGATACTTAGTACACTACCTTACCCCCTTTCTTTTAGCAATAGGTAAATCTTCCAAATTAATTAAAGAAGAAGAATTTTCATTACCTCAAATATCCTCAGTAGCATCTGGACTCATTTCCAACTCTCGGCAAGTGTCAGATTGAAAATCAATCTCAGGAATGACTTTCTTCCTTCTAGTGTAAACACTGAGTTTTTTAGGGGTCTGAATAGTTTTAGAAATAGAGTTTTGGGAGGCTGATGGTGAAAAAACATGTGATGGAGTAGAGGGATCAGCATGTATAATATGTTTGAAAGATGTTCTATCATTGGAGGGAGTAGAAATAAAATCTAATGTTATAGAATGAATTAGGGGTGAATATACCTGTGGAATATGAAGAGGCTGAAATTCTTTCGAAATCTCCCCCTGAATTGCAGCCGTTGGGAAATAAGGTTCATGTTCAAAGAAGGTCACATCCAAATAGACAAAAAATCATTTTGTAGGAGGATAGTAACATTTGTAGCCTTTTTTAAGTGAAGAATAACCCACTAAAATACACTTCAAGGACCTAGGATCCAATTTTGACCGAGAATGATCAATATTATGCACAAACACAGTACATCCAAATATTTTAAGAGGAAGTATAGAAGACATGGGTTTAAAACTTGGATAGCTCTGCAACAAAACAGACCGAGGTGTGTGAAACTTAAGCACTTTACTAGGCATCCTGTTTATGAGATAAGTGACAGTCAATAAATCTTCACCCCACAAGTAATTTGGGACGTTACTAGAAAATAATAAGGATCTAGTGACCTCTAGTAAATGTCTATTCTTTCTCTCAGCAACCCCATTCTGTTGTGGTGAATCCACACAAGAGCTAATTTGGACAATCCCTTTTTCTTTAAAAAAAATCCCCCAAGGAAATAATAAAATACTCTTTCTCATTATCAGACGAAATATCTGAACTCTACTGTTAAACTGATTTTCTATCATGTTATAAAACCTCTTAAAAATATACTCAACCTCTGACTTTTCTCTCATTAGGTAAGTCCATGTTGTTCTGCTATGGTCATCGATGAAAAAAATGAACCACCTATATCCATTAATACTCTTCACTTTAGAAGGACCCCAAATGTCACTGTGAATCAAAGAGAATGGTTTAGAAGCTTTATAAGAAGATGGTAAATAAGAAAGTTTAGTTTGTTTAGCAAGGGAACAAACATGGCATTTGAACAGTTGTGGTTTTTGATTAATGAATAAATGAGGAAAAAGCTTTGCAAGATAATAGAAATTTGGGTGGCCTAACCGAAAATGTCATACCATTATTTCATCATATTGTTTTATAGAAGAGGTAGAACTAGAAAGAGCTTGAGATCGGAAGGGTGGGTTACCAAAAAAGGTATAGAGCCCATTTTTCAATCTAGCCTTGCCAATTATCTTCTTCGAGTCCATTGCCTGTAAGATACAACTATCATCATTAAACTTTAGAGAACACTGTAAATCCTTAGAAAGTTTACTTACAGACAGTAGGTTGCATTTCAAATTCGGTACAAAAAACACACCAGTAAGCATTATATTCTTATTAAGAAGAACAAAACCAGCCCCTTGTATAGGGCATAAGGACCCATCTGCAGTTTTAATAGACTGTTGAGAACAAGAAGATTCAAACATAGAAAACAAACCCCTATTACCAGTCATATGGTCAGAGGCTCCGGAGTCGATAATCCATGCTGAACTATCCTGTGTAGCTAAAAAACCAGGAAGGGAATTCTGGCCTCCAAATCGATGGCAAGTGATTGCTTCACCCGAGAGTTCTAGAAAATCACCAACAGTTTTAAGTGGATTTGTGAATTAGTGCCAGAAGATGCGAAAGGAAAAGCCATCGATTTTTGATTGAGGGATCAATTCCTAGACTGATACCATGTAGAAAAGCAACTTTCCAGCTTTAAGGAAGAAAAAAAACAGAATATTGCAGTGAAAAAAATAAGTTTCTGCGTTAAAGGAAGAAGAAATGCAGAATCTGATGAACAGTAAAAAGTTCTCGGTAATTGATGATTAAAACAATGTTGTACTAAGTCTATTTAAAGACTTAGGTGAATGAGTTCAACTACAATTAGGAGTTTATCTTAGATTCAAATTCTACTTCTTATCTCTAAGCTTAGGATAAGACTTTATCTAGAACTCTAGTTACATTTACTAGATAAAACTCTATTTACATAATAAAACTCTATCTCTTAAATACAATTATAACTTACAGCTAAGGATTCCAAAAAGTTGCCTGTATCCACAACTTACAATCAGAAGTGTCAAACTTATTGTGAGACGATAAATGGCCGGAAACTCAAATTGTCCTCATGGTCTCAGATAATACAGGTCTGAACTTTGTTCTCATTTCTTTGATGATCGGTTTATTTTTGCTCGTATCTTGTAAGGAAGTTGAACGTTTCCTATTTGACTGCAGATGAAGTATCTAAGGCAATTTCTAGGAGAAGATGGATTTGTCAAGCATATGGTGGTATAATTAATCATCTTTTACCTTGAAATTCCTTTATAGTTTTTACTTTATACTGAAAACACTCGCTTGTTCCATAAACAGAAAAATGAAAACTTTCACGACATCTTCGAGTTTAGTCCGGAAACAGAGAATTCTTGCAGCGATATGCTATACGAACCCGAAAGAGAAGAGGTCAGCTTTACTGGTTCACTCAAATGGCTGCATGTATAGTGCACTTCTTTTGGCTGTTAGATTTATCATGTCTGGTTTCTTTCTCGGATACTAAGATTCAAGTTTGTTATTTCCATCGTCCGGTTCCGATACAGCAGGATAGCTCTCTTCTGCCATTCGTGAGCAGAGAAAACAGGCAAATAGTAAAGGTAACTCTCTCTTTTTTAATTACATTGGTGTACTAAGGCGACGAATTTTGCACTAACTTTGGTTTTGAATGCTTCATTTCCTTATCAGAGAATGACCAAGTCTAGCAATTCCAGCTTGAGCAAGGCAAGGACTGTGTTGCTGAAGAAGAAACGAACGATCCAAGACGGAGAGAATGATCCTTTTGCTGTTGATGAGGAATGAATATTCAAGTAGACCAGAACATTAGATTCAATGTCAAGAATGTATGATTTATTTAATGATAGCTTTTGATTATGTGACTGGCATTATGATTCTTTTTTGGAAATAAGAATTTGAAGATTCCATGAACACAAATGAAATTAAGCTTGGCAATTGGCAAAGTAAACTCTTTCCCACATGTTATATCACTCTTCCTGAGAATCTTATGTTAACAAACACTAAACACGGTCAACATCCAGATGTTGCAACCCTCAGTTGCTTAGACAGGTATGATATAAGTTTGGCCAGTGAAATGAAACCTTCATTTGCCTATGCTTATCAAATATTTTGCAGAATTTTGAGAGCTGCAGCTGTGGCTTCAGTAATTATCTAATTAGATTAATGGGTTTTGAAGAACAAATTGTGATTTGGGTTTAAAGGGTTCAAAATATTACTGCATTAGAAATAAGGTACTGTTTCCATTGTTTAAATGTTTTACATTTATAAAGCAGTCTTAGCATTCCATGATTTAGTTCAACGTATTGACTCAATGCCTCTGAGCCCTGAGGTTTATGACATTATCAAGGAATCTTTGTGGTCTTAATGGTTACGGTAAGGCGTAATTGGGTTCGGATAGTCTGCTCTCCCTGAAAATGTTACCAAGTTTAATGTCGATGGTTTCGCTAAAGGTTTGCGGGGTGTGACAGAGTGCTGAGAGATAATCAAGGTAACATCAGAAGTATGTTTTTAGGTCCTTGCTGTTTTCCACTTGGATTTTGCATAATTAATCGAGTCTTTTTTTTCGCTAGGCAAATATATGGAGACATCTAATGCAATTAACCCAATCTTTAATTGTTTATATCTTTTAAAAAAAAACTTTTAGTATAAATCAAATTTTTATTTATGAGCATTTCCTGCTTTTACCAAAACAATTTTTCCATATTTACAAATTACAAGCATTAAAATTTTGAGTTTAATTTTACAAAATTCAGACTTTATGATAGTAGATTAAATTTTAAAAAAATCACTATAAATTCTTAAATCAGGCCTACATGTTAGGACTCCCTAAGAAAACCAATAACTCCCGTCCTTTGTCTCAAACAATCAACAGCTAAGGACTTACCAATTCGCCGTGGATTTTACAGCTTTTAAGGTTGGTGTATCTCAGACGAACTGTTCGCCGTCATTGTGTTCATCATTAATTCCGAAGGTTGATCTTGTAGCACCTGCTGCATTTGAATCTCGTATTTCGTTTTCTCCTTCACGATTACCTGTCTAGGCATCACTTCTAACAGGAAGCTTCCGCCATTCCATACGGAAGCAGAAACCTTGAGTATTTGGAAAATCACATGGCATTTGTAGGACAGGAAGATGGGGACAGTGAGTGCCATGGTTGCCACAGTAAAAATGGCTTGAAATAGAATGAACGTCAAGAAACGGTTTTGATCCCCGAGCAACCCGTTTAAATGCCACCATATGTTGTTTGCTTTCTTGGCCTTTTTCGAAAGTTCCCTATTGTACGAAGAAATCATGAGAGCAAAGAGAAACGCGAGTCAATGTGGTCTAATATGGGAATAGAGTGTACCGGTAAGATGTCATGACTTCAGGATCTCTTAACAGCCTCTGCCGACGTAGCACATGGACGATGAGGAAATAAAGAACTTGCCAGAGGGTATAAGCGGCTAAGGGTACCCCAAACAGCCAAGTCCAAAGGAAAGATTGGTCTTCTACGTAAGGCCATGAAATTCTACTAGATGTTCCTTCAGGTTGCATGGCTTCGAAGGTTGCTGGATTCCACCATCGAATTGTGAAAAAAACTATTCCTGAAAGCAGAAATGGTTATATCTGGCATCAAGAATATTTCAACGAACGAGAAATAAACATAAGATTTGCCCCTTTCTACGGATGGTGGCCTTTTCCAGGAACACCTGCTCCAGAATTGTGCAACACCTTCCTGCCTTATTTCCCTGAATATACTACTAACATAGGCATCAGAGGTACATGACATCTACACTTTTTACAGGTCAAGTAGGAATTCTTAGGCCACGAGCAAAGAGAAATGATCCAGCCACTGGGGTTTGCAATTTCAGAATGTACATGAAACTAAGGTCATGGAATGTCTTTCAATCTCTACAGAGAAACTGATGTTATCTCTAATTATATTTCTTCCAAGATGTGCGACTAGTATAAAAAATACAGATACTTGAAATCTCGGCTTTCTTGAATCTCCTCTGAAAGCTGAGGATTGATGCCATAGATGCCCGCTATTCAGAATCAGAAGGTCAAGTTTATACAGAGGAATCAAGTCTTTTCTACTTTGGATATTCCAGTTTGAGAACTCATTGAACGGGAAAAACAGTCGAGGAATATTTAATGATAATCAACAATATGTAGGATTGCTATTTAGTAGGACATATACAACAACAAAAAACTAGAATCTGTTGCTAAAAAAAGAATCTGGAAAGTAGGAAAATCTGATGTCTGTCTGCCTATTTACTACAGCAGAAAATCCAGATAAAGATATAAGAACATTCCATTGATATCATAAATGAACATAATAGGTGGAAGTTTCAAAATGCTTTTTATGAGCATGGTAAGTTTATATAACCCCTTTCAGCAATTTCATTCTGCAATGACCTTAAATAGTATTACCATATATGACAAGGAAAGTATTCATACACAATTGAATGTTTAACAGCCTTGAAATCCGAGTCGCCCCCACCACCCTTCTTCCATTTTGAAAGAAAAATCATAACAATAGTAACAAACATTTTGCATAAAAAATGCTTTATAAGTAAAAACAAGTGCATATAAGGAATGCGAACATACCAGGCAAAAGATGTATAAGGACGCTAATAATTTTGTCGACAGAACTAAAAACCAGGCTACAACGCCAAACAATTAGTGCCCATGCTAATGGTCCCTACAGGTAGCATCCAAAGGATTGAAGAATGTTAAAAATCAATCATTCGCCAATGAGAAGTATGCAATAGAACAAATACTGTAATAATCTTTACCTCAGCAAATGAGAAGCAAACCATGAAAAGCTTTTCATTTTTTGGATAAAGAATAAGGTCAAACAAGAAGATTGTGTTGGCATAATAGCAGAAATCCTAACACATAGAAATGTATCAGCTTCATCAGTTTCTGGTAAATTTCTTTTCATAAATTTCAAGAACATGACCAAATTGCACAGAGATACAGCTTACCAGAAGATAGTAATGCCATTTCTTAAACCGGTAATATATCCACCGAAGAGGAACAAAGATGACATAGAAGAAACAATACACATAAGGAATATCTTGTGGCCCTAGAAATCAAATTCCAAAATTTAATGAGTAAACATATTTAATAGATTCCAGAACCAATATTTTCTTAAATTTAATTCCAGTAATTGAAGATTATATTACTCACTCGCTCCCAAGAGAAAGCAAAACCCTCCAAAACCAAGAACTCCCAAAAGATGCGTCACCTAACATAAAAAAATCCAGAAAAAAGGACAAATAATCCAGAATTGTAACTTCAGATCCTATATTCTTATGACAAATCCACTTACCATACATTAATACGCGCAATTACGACAAAGAAAGAGCAATGAAACGTTTACCTTGTTGATAAATCGCTCGTGTTCTTCGGCTCGTTTAGCGATCTTCACAGCTTGTTTCGACAACATCTTCTTCGTTTGAACCGCTTGTTTAGACAACATCTCCTTCGTTTTCGCTACTTTCTGCACCAAAAACCAAACGTAATCCCACATTATTAATAGAGCCAACAGCCGATGCTGAAACACGAGATTTGATTCAAAAATGACTGAATCAAGGAAGAAAATGAACCAGGAAAATCATTGGATTTCGAAAAAGCATACCTCCGCTCGAACTTTGAATCGCTGTTTCATCGGCCCGGGCGGTGGATCCCCGTTCACATTCAGGTCCTCGTCAAATCCATCACTGTTCGTCATTTTTCCTGTTTTTTGTACAGAAATTAAATGGATTCAAATCAAATCGAATAACAGGTGAAGAAAGACGATGAGGAAAAGGTGGTGGCGTCCGTGTGAATATACACACAAACAAACGGAGAGACGCATATCTTATTTAAACGTCGGATTAATTACTAATAATGACATAATAAACTTCTAATCCAGATTAAGCTGATTATTAAATAAGAAAATGCTAAATAATTTCCCCTGCGTAATTTAGAGCAGGTCAAACACTCTGTGGACCCCTGCCTTACCCTCGTAGGTGATGATGATAGCCTGGATCACCCGTTACCGAATTATTACTCTTACTTCAAAAAATATCTATAATTATTTGAATCATTTTATTCTCTAGTGATTAATTGATATTAATACGAGAGGAATTAGTCTAAGTGGTAAATAGTATGGTATTATTTAAATAGGTTTTAAGTTTGAGACTTTATATATGCAGAAAATTTTCGTTGAAAGACTCACTCGTGTGGTCAATCCAAATTAGTCAATGCAAAGTCTTGAGGAACTCAAAAAATATATTTTATTGCTTAAATTAAAGGGTAAGAAGTGTTAGGTGCAATGATAAGGCACATTACACTTTTAAGGAAATAATTCATGTTCAAATTTTGAAGGCGACAATGTTGGAAATGAAAGCTACGAATTCTGAACATGAACTATACCTAAAAAATATTTCATTTTGGTTTAGATTTTATTTTAATTTAAATTCCATTATATACAAATTTATATCGGCCTAAATTCAAATATATTTTTTGACAAAACTTAAATTTAATCTTAATCTTATCTAGAGCGGAGAGAAAATGAGACTTTAAAAAAAATGAGAGTTCTTAGTGGGTCTAAAACTCATAACCTAAAAGAATACAAAGAAAAAATAAATAATTTGACCAACCAGATAAATATATTTACTCTAAATTCAAATACATTTTATGTCATTCTGATCGTGTTTTATAATTATTTTTTATATAGTTATTCAGAAATGTATCTACACTATATTTAAACATCTATATGAGTTGGTGATACTGATTATCAATCAGTTTAAAAACTAAATTTTATTTAAAGGATAATTAAGATTATTATAATTCTTTTTAAGTCATTTTAAATAAAAATAATTTAAAATCATCCCTTAGAATGTGTAGCATAACTTATGAGTCCACATATAGTTCTATTATCATTTAATTTATGGTCACTTTTAAATAAATTTAAAATATATACTTTACAAAAATGTTTTTACCGATACTGTGAGTAATAAAATAATCTAGTTATAATATTGTTTTTATGTATTCACCGATATTTGATTTATTAGTTGACTAATCGAGATTGAGTACTGCGAATGTACATTATGAGAGCAACATCAAAATTAAAGTCGATAACTTTATTTAAAAGACTTAGGCCCCATTTAGCATTGCTTATTAAAAGTGATTTTGGGGCCAAAAGCACATTAGGATGCAGAAGCACTGCTAAACAGCTAGCTTTTGGAAAAAAACTACATTTGAAAAGTGGTTTTCAACCTAAACGCAAAAGCTAAATTTTCTAGCTTTTGCAATTGGAAAAAGTACTTTTGAGAGCCAAATTACTATTTTAATATTCATTTGCTATTGTGTTTATTTAAAATTTATAAATTTATAATTTTTTTATGAATACATAATTATATAATTAATAAATTATTTTTCAGTTTAAATATTATATATATTTATTCATGTCAAGTTTTTTAAATAAAATATTTTAAATTTATTATATTTTCATGAAACACGTACAATTGTTAAAAAATATGTATTTATAATAAAATAATTATTTATATTTTATGATAATTTAAGTTGATATATTTATATATTACAATATTAAAGAATTTGAATATCAATTATATATATATAACTTACAATATCATGTCCAAAATAGTCATTTATCTTTTTAAAAGTAATTTTTGACAACAATACTAAATACTTAAATCTCAAACTTAAAAATTCAGAAGCACTTTTTAAAAATATTTTTCTACCGGACTTTTCAAAAGCAACGCTAAACTTGTTACGTCTCATTCAATAAATATTCGTTAATATTATTAATCAACCGAAAATATATAATCTTTCATATATAACTCTGGTCTCATTGTTTTTTTCTATTAAATGGATTTTCTTTCTTTCTAATTGCTTTGAATATTAATTTAAATTCATACTAAAGGGTATATTTTGATATACAAGCAAACAAATTGCGTAAAAAATATTACACAACTTCTTCAAGATCTAAATTCCTAAACCTTAAGCTCAAAACTTTGACCCAAAACCTTAAACTCCAACTTTAAATCCTAAGCTCTAAACTCTACAATCTAAACCTCGTAAACCCTAAACTATCGTCATAAATTATAAAATAATATATACAATGTCGATCTAGTCAATATTCAAATAATATAGCTATTTTTAAAAATATTATACAATATATACTGCTGTTTAAAAATATAATTTATATAAATATAAATTATTTTTAAATTAACGATTGTTAAATTAACTCGTACTAATCCGATAGATGTAAAAACTGGAGGGAAAAAAAAAAACCTAAAACCCAAATAATTGAGCCGGCCACTACAGCTCAACATGTGTCATAAGCCATACATAATAGATATAATCACGTGTATTGAAATGGATACTTGTAAAGAGGTGACGTGGAGCTTTTTGGTGAGATCCGCACGTGTACGGATGCAGTTGTCAGTAAATTATTTCGATTTTCTGAGCTACGAATCCACCGATCTATAGTTGTCGTGTAAGTGGGGTATTTGGCTGAGTATTTTTTTTTAAGAAAAAAATTGGAAAAATAATTTTTAAAAAGAAGATTTAGAAAAGTATTTTTTATTCGGGCTACGTAAGATGAATTCGTGTTTTGCAAAATGAGAGTTTTATATTCGCATTTTACAAAATGTGGGTCTCGTGTTGAATGAATAGGTAAGAAAAAAAGTTAATTTATCAAAATTTTTATTATACAGAATTCGCGTGTTGCAAGATGCAAGTTTAAAATTCTCGTTCTGCAGAATGCGAGTATCCCCTACGTAGGCTGAATTGAGATATTTTTTTAAATCTTCTTTTAGGAGGTATTTCTCAATTTTTTTTTCTAAAAAGAATATTCAATTAAAAATGCATGTAGGTGTAGGGGAAATTACCGATTAACCTTTCACTCCTAAATTGCCACGTGGATCGGAAAATTAGTTGAAATTACATACACATCCCTTCTCATGTTTCCAAATGACGGGAATAAAATATAGGATAAAGTTCACAAATTGTTATTAATTTTGGTTAATTATTTAATTTGACAATCTGTAATCATTAATTTTGTCCGGGGTTAACCTTTTTATTTATTTTTCAATAATGAGCTTATATATGTTTATCTTATTATTAGGTGATTATAAAATGGACTCATGTATGTTAGTATACATATAAAGTGTATATCATAAGTATTGTTCATTTTGAGTGTATATTTAAAACATGAACGTATATGTGTTGTTTGTCCAAATTGCATGTAATATATGTATGTGTTATTAGTATATTATGTGTGTTTACTATTGTTTTAATGTGAGTGTCCATATGTATGTATTTGTTAGTCCAATGCCATTAATACTTAACTATGAACGTATATTATATGTATAATTGCATGTACGTACGTGTGTATCAACGTTTGAATGAATATGTTTTATAAAATGTTACTAGGATTACTATAATGTGGGATGTTAATTAATTAAAAAATAAAAATAAAATGTATAAATATGTGTAAACAGATTAAATATATAATCTAAGCCCAAATATTTATAAGACTCCAAGTCCATTACATATTTAAAATCAAAAAATATAATAAATACGCATTATAAGCCTATTTTTTGCTCATATCCAATAGAAACAAAAACCCTAAAAATCTTATTACCCATTTATGTTTTTCTTGCAGCCGCCTCAATCTGGACGTTGGATCAGATTTGATCCAACAGTTCAGATGGCACTGGAGCCGGCCGTCCAGGTTCACCAATCTCCCCACGCGCGGTCGCGTCATCTTCCACGCGCTGCTGTCGATTTGTCTCCCGGCCACTTGGCTTCGTCGCCGGCAATCTCGGGATATTATCACCGGCTCCCAACCACCAGTATGGGCAGAAACAATAAAAAAATTCAAGGGTTAGCAAAGCCTAATTTTAGGTGTAATCAACCACAATCATTCAATTAATGTTTGCTTGAAAATATAGACAAAGATCAGGGATAAAAGATGTAATCAGTTTGTAATCGAGGGAGATTTTTTTTTCCAGATTCAAGAATATATAAAAAAAAGAAACATTCTGATTTCCCCATTCATTTTTTCTTTTCCTTTTCGAATATAATCACAAGAAGCAACCAAAAAATAGTCAACCATGTAAGTTTAGTACATCATTATCGTATTAAGCTTTTAAGTTCGAATCAAAAAATTAAGAACGAAAGTAAAAAAAGGAATTATACCTTTTAGCAGTGACGCTTCCCGGCGAACGGAGGCTCCAATCGACGATCGCAACGGCGAGAAGCTATGCCTTGACTTGGAGAGCCACATATTCTGCCTTTGCAGCGATCCAACGGACACCGGAAGAGATTTGGTGCGAGGAAGCCGAAGGAGTTTTGGCCAGTTTCAAAACGAACGGCCTGTCTTCTGGAGGATCAACGCTGGCGGAAAGCAAGAGTGGGTTGGGGACGCCGAGCGGTGACGACGACGCGCCCAATGGCGGAAAGCAAGTTTTCAAGCTATAGCGTACCGATATGGTTGTATCCGTATCGATACAGTTTTATAAATAAATATATTCAAAGGCTATAGCGTACCGATACGGTTGGTCACCGTATCGATACAATTTGATGATGTTTGATAAATCTTTGCATTTAATGGTTTTGATTGTTGCTTGTCAGTTATCGGAATCACAAAATTTTAAATGACCATTAACCGTATCGATACGCTCCCATAGCGTACCGATACACTTTTTTGTTAAAATCCAACCAAGGATTACAGTGAGCAAAATCCGTATCGATACGGTATATAAGTATCGATACGCCTCATGGTTTACACTTGAACCGTATCGATACGCCCTTGGTTTTTCAGTTACAACGGCTCTTTCTTCTTTGGGACATGTACCGATACGGTCACGAGGGTACCGATACGTTAGGCAGTTGAAGAGCATTTATTGCTCAAAAAATGCAGTCCAACGGCTAGATTAATGATCTCAACCATCCAAACAGCTAGAATTCAATGCAATGGTATAAAAGCAAGTCTCCAAAGCACCGGCAACGACTATTGAACCTACTTGCAACATCCAAGCAATTATCAAAATCATTGTGCTTTATAGAGTCAAATCCTTGTACCCAACTTGTTTGTAATCTTCATTGTAAATCTTTATTTCAAGTTTGGGGAGTGTTTGATTATAAATTGGGCAATATTCAGTATTGTGAGAGATCTTTTATTTGCCAAAAACTTCTAAGCCTAGAAAAGGGAAAGAACATTTAGTGGAGATTGTTGAAAATCCTTAGTGGGAGCTAAGGTAGTGGATGTAGAGCTTGTTAGAAGCTTTAAGATTTGCCTTATCCTTATTCTTTCATTTTCCAATTTGCTCCCTCCAAATTTAAAAAGCCAATTCACTCCCTCTTGGCTATTTTCCATTATTTTGATCCACTCAGCAGTTATTATATAAAATTTGTTAACTGTCACATCACTTTTTAAGTCGGTGACCAAATTAAAACAAATTATAAAATTTAATGATAAAATTAAAACAATTAAAAATTTAATTATCAAATTAAATAATTAACTAAAATTTAGTAATCATTTATGAACTTTATCCTTAAATATATATTTTTAAGTCGTCGATTGCAAATTATTTTCCTTTTAATTAATTATTATTTTTTAACAAGAAACACATCATGCATTGCAAACGATTATTTCATTATATCTTTCTAGTCAAACAGTTAAATATATGAAAAGAAAGAGAAGTTAAAAAAAAAAGATTTATAGATAAAATATGAGAGATAATCATTTATCTAGAAACTGGTGACCTCCAATCTCTTGTACAACAAAGAAGGAAAAAAAACTTAGAAAAAGGAAGTGAAAATGAACTATTTACCCTCAATTTTAAAATGAAAACATTTATTATGTTTTTTTCTTCCTTCACCTATTTTTTGTTTGGATTAAAGACTCTATAAATTCTTATAATTAATGTTTGTTTTATTTTTTAATAAAATTTAGTAGAATGTAATTAATTATTTTAAGAAATTGTATTTAATTAATTTAAGGTGTTTAATGTAATTAATGTTCACCTAAAAGGGTTTAGTATTTAGGATTTAGGGTTTATGGTTTAGAATTTTAAATTTTGGGTTTATTGTTTTGAGTTTAAGTGTTTATGATTTATGAGTTTAGGGTTTTAATCTTTAATTATATGAAAAAGTTTAAACTAATGGAACACAAGTTTTTAGGAATGTAATTAATTACATTCTACTAGTTTCCATTTAAAAGTCATATAAACATCAATGATAAAAATTAGTTCTTAGGGCTGTCAATAGCATAACCTTTTTTGTTTTTTTAATATGGCTGCTGAATTTTTATTATAACTATAGAATATATCACAATTACAACGCATTAGAACTAATCAACCCAAATTTCTTACAACCTAAAAAACAAAGAAAAGTGAAAAAAAGAGTGGTGAGCGATCTAAACTATCAGGCAAAATGTTTCGCTACCCATGACTGATTACATCGGTAAACAACTATCAACCGAGCGGGGATCTACCTTTCCGTGATCACCGACAAAATCATAATCAAGAACTAGCGTCGATTAAAAACTCTATGTGAACAATGATCGACCGCTAGGGTATGCTGAATCATGCCACAAGGACAGATGAAATAAAACCACAAAACATGGGAAAAAAATGTGTCACTAGAACAGAGAAAACAAGTACCATAAAGACAAAGATTCTTATTAAAAAAATAAAAAATAAGAAAATAATAAACACCGGCGATCGACAACCAATAGCTAGGTGATTGCCGATCGCCGGCTAACACAAAAATTTGAAAAAAATTGCAAGTGGCACAGACTTGTTAGAGAAAAAAATAGGATTAATTATTAATATAATATCCGTCCCAACGTACCACTTACATTATTAAAAAACTAGGGTTAGTTATTAATATAATCGCTGACTAATTCTTTTTGTTTTTCAAAATATAAATTTTATAAGTTAAAACTTAAATATTTAATTATGTTATCTTATAAATTAAATCTTAAATTTTAATTATAAATATTAAATTTTAACACTAAAATTTTTAAACTTTAAATTCTAAACTAAAATCTTAAATTTTAAATTAAGGTATTTGTGAAAATAAAATATTATCATTGCCAGGATAATATTTTTTTTTCTCATATCAGGTTAAAAAGCGAGAAATTCAATCGCATGAATAATAGCAATACTTTTTAGGGCAAATTTATCTAATGTAAATTTACCGCACTAGTAAGAGCATGTTTAAACATTTTAACGTCAGAGTTAATTGCTCTTTTTTAACATTCGCAACTTAATTTATTAAAAATTATAGAAAATATTATAAATATAACGCATCCATAAAGAAGAATAATAAGGACTAGTTTACCAAAATTTTATAAAAATATTAAAGGTACAAAAAAGTAAATATTTCTATAAAGAATAGTATACCATCATAATTTAAAAGTCTTCACGAATCTCATTGTCTCTAATTCAAACGAGATGCTTTACGGGTGAAAAAAGAGTGGTAAGCGACAGGGTCGTCTCGGATATTTTCAGGACCCTGTGCGAAAATTCAAAAATGAACTTTTATAGAACGAAAGCATATTCTAATACTTTGAACAATTAATTTAATATTTTGTTAATAAATTATAAAAACATGATTAAAATTTGTCAAATACATTATTTGCATTGTTTTGTTAAGAAAATTTCATGGAATTGAATTGTGGGTAAATGATTGTGATATGAAGCTTGATTTTGACAGTAAGTACAAAAAATTTGAAAAATATTGTATCATTTATTTTTTTATCGTTAGATTGGAGAAGAGTAAAGAGATAATTAAATTTTGGAAAAAAATAAATTTTGAGATTTGAAAAAGATAATTAAATGTTAGGATAAAGAATTATTTTTATTTTGTTTCTGTTTAACAACCGATATTCAATCTATTGGTTAACTAATCCGTATCGAGTACTGTAGAGATCATTATGAGGGCGACCCTCCCAACCCAATTTGTTCCATTCACAGAGTCAAGATTTGAACCTATGACCTTAGGGATTTAGTGCATCATCTCACTAAACCAATTGATTGTTGGTAATTATTTTTTATTAATAAATTTATTTATTTATTTTATAAATTAAAAAATAAATTTTAAAAACAAAAACAATTATTTTTAGGGGCCTAGACTGATTGGGGCCCTAATCGGTCACTCAGGGTGCTCCCCTATCAGCCGGGCCTGATAAGCGAACAAAACTATTAGGCAGATTGCTCTGCTACTCAGGTCTAATTACATCGGCAACCAACCATTAACCGAGTGAGGATCTATCTTTCTATAACAACCGATAGAATCATAATCAGATATTAGCGTCATAAAGATTTTTGTATGAGCACCAAACGAGTGCTAAAGTATACTGAAATCATGCCAAATGATAGATAAAACAAATCACAAAAAGAAAACGTGACACAAAGACAAACGAAACACGTGTCACAAAGACAAAAAAATCTTATTAAAAAAATAAAAAAAATAATAAACTTCGGTGGTCAACAACCAATGTTAAAATTAAATACTGCCAATAAATCTAATGAAAAAGGGAACTGCGGCGGGCAGAGAAAAGAACTAGATTTTAGGTTGGGAAAACAATACAACAATTACATTTAAACATGTTTAAAGTTACGTCAGAGTTAATTGTTAGATTGAAAGGATGATCTAATTAGAATGATTGAATTTATAGTACTAAATATGCTTTTTATTATTGAATGGATTGGAGAATAAAAATATCTAACAATAATTTATAATATAATCACCGGAATTTAATACATATATGATCCGGATCAAATAAAATTAACATAAATTATATTTTTCGAATATAATAAATATCTAATCAGTGTAATATCTGCGAATGGATTGAGTTTAATAATCCATCAACCTAAGTTAAACAAAATGATTTTAATGGTGATCATGTGATCCATTAGATAAACTCGTACATTAGCACCATTAAAATTTTAATGGATCGGTCAACTTTTTCATATTAAAATAAATAGTTTTACTAAATTTTAAATTGCGAAGGTCAAAATTATCTAAAAAACGAATTAGGAACAAAGGGGCAAGATGAATAGGACTAAATTTATTAATTTTTTTAAGATGTAGCATCAAATAATTAGTTAAAAAGAGATTTTTTTCGAAAATGTTAAACTCTTATTTGAATAGATTTGAAAACATTACACCCTTACTTAATATTTTAAAAGGTTAATCTTTTATACGAACAACATTTAAAACCAATAAAGTAAGGAAAAAACTTTGATACACAGGCCGTGTAAACTTTAATTTACACGTGCCTTTTAGTTTTAGGGGTTAGGGTTTTAATTTAGGATTTAAGGTTTAGGGGTTTAGGTTGTAGGGTTTAGAATTTAAGGTTAGTATTTAGAATTTAGTGTATAGGGTTTAGAGTGTGGGGTTTAGTTTTATAGGTTAGGGTTAGAAATTTAAGGTTTGAGTTTTTATAGTGTAAATACACATGTTTGTGTAAAATTAATTTTACACAGCTTATGTATCAAAGTTTTACTCATAAAGTAATAACCAATGTAATAAATAATAATGAGAAAAACTTCAATACACAGTATGTGTAAACTAAAGTTTACACAGACCTTTTAGTTTTAAGGGTTAGAGGTTTAGTTTAGGGTTTAAAGGTTAGGGATTTGGGTTGTAGAGTTTAGAATTTAAGGTTAATGTTTAGAATTTAAAGTTTAGGGTTTATAGTTTGGGGTTTAGTTTTCAGGGTTTAGGTTTAATTTTGATTTATAGTATAAATAGACAGACTTTTACACAGCATGTGTATCAAATTTAAACACAATAATAATAGATAAATCATAGATTGGAGCAACTACGAAAAGAACCAAAATGCACGGTCCTGGAAAGAAATTTCACAAAGATCAAGGACCAGAAACGACGAATGCTAAAATGCCATGCATAAAATAATATAATGCGTTTTCGTAGTTTCATTTTTCGAAATGTTGGATTTCAAAAGAAGGCAGCGGCAATTCAGAGGACGAAAGGGGACATCGACCCGCCGAGACAAGCGCGGCTCAATCGTCTCTCAGCCTCTTAAACTCCCATTGTAATATGTTTCACGTCCCTTAATTCTTTTCAGATTCTATGTTTTTTTCTTTCTTTTTTGGTGCAGTTTTTTCCTGGGATTGTTATTTATATTTTCTTTTTTGTTGAATCGGACGTTTCTGTTTTGATAAATTTGGTATTGGACGAATAAACCAGGGGTCTGATTGGGGAAATTTGCTCTCTGGAAAGCTGCATTTGGTAATTTATTTTAATTCAATTTCTGGGTTTAATGCATAATTCATTTATGGCATATTGTGTTTTGTTAGATTTGGTTTTGTTGAATGAATTTTGGAATAAGAGATTTCTTTATTTATTTATTGGTTCGAATTTCATGTATGAAAAGATGATGTTGTCCAGAGTTGAAACTCGGAAGAAGAATGGTGTAGAATCGGGTAAGTTATTGAATGAAACTGATGTTATTAGCAAATTATTGTATTTGGACAAGAACCCTCCAAGGAATTCATTTTATGATTCTAACTCTCGTTCCGAATCAGTCCCGAAAGCCCCCCCTTTGGAACCGAAACGAAGCATTAAGAATTGTAATGAGGATCCATCACCACGTAGAGACAAGAAATCCATTTGGAATTGGAAGGCGTTTAAAGCATTTTCGAACGATAAAAGCCGAAAGTTTACTTGTTATTTCTCACTTCAAGTACACTCCATTGAAGATTTGGCGGTCAGTTTTAAAGAACTTAGTCTATGCGTGCATTGGAAGAGGCGGGACGAGGATCTAGTGACTCATCCTGTTAAAGTTTTTGATGGAATTGCTAAATTTGAAGAGAAGTTCACGGTTACTTGCTCTGTATATGGTACTAAAGGTGGACCTCACAATTCGGTAAAGTATGAGTCAAAACATTGTCTGCTTTATGCTTCTGTGTTTGGAGCACCAGACCTTGATTTGGGGAAGCATCGAGTTGACCTTACACGGTTGCTTCCACTCACATGGGAGGAATTGGAGGAAGAGAAGAGCTCAGGGAAGTGGACAACAAGTTTTAAGTTAACAGGGAAGGCCAGGGGTGCTATAATGAATGTTAGTTTTGATTACACGGTTTTGTCTGATATGAAGCAGAATAGAAAAAAAGGTACTAAATTCGGTAACGGTGATCAGAAGAGCACGATGAGGGCTGTTGAGAGTCTTCCCTGTTTGGCTAATACCACATCCTTGTCTCTCTTTATGGAGGAGATGAAAGAACTTCATGACATTTTGCCTGCATCAAAATCGGACACCGATGATGTAAACATGGTAGATCAGAAATTTGATGAATACAAGTTAGATGATAATTCAATTGCTTCTAAGCCTGAACCCGATGTGTTGGTTGAACATTGTGAGCCCACCTTACCTCCACATTCTGTTGTATCTGAATCAAATGAGTACATTGAGAAAGAAATTGAAGAAGATGATTTTTATGTCGTGGAAAAAGGGAAAGAGTTATCTTCACAAGAACAGGTTAGGTCGGAGGAAAGTTCCATCGTGGCTGCTGTATCCAAAGTAGAAAGTAATAAAGTTGTTGAAATCAATCCTGGCATGGGTGTAAATTCTGAAAAATCCTATGAGCTTTGTCCTTTAAACGAGGTCAGTCATGTTAATCAAGAATCCCATGTTAATCAAGAAGATACGCTTGTGGTGCAAGATAGCAATTCCAAAGTGGATGACCAATTCTCAAAAGAATCACTGATGAGAGAGTTGGAGTTGGCTTTAGATGGCATTACAAATTTGGAGGCAGCACTAGATTCTCCTGACCCTGATGACTTGGAAGACTACATGGAGCAAAATGTTAATTATGAAACAACAGGAAGTCCTCGGTTAGCTTGGATGAAGTTACTGATTCTGTGGCAAGTGAGTTCTTGAATATGCTTGGAATTGATCACAGTCCATTCAGCTTGAGTTCTGAGAGTGAGCCTGAGTCACCAAGGGAGCGTTTACTAAGGCAATTTGAGAAAGAGACCCTAGCCAATGGTTGTTCATTATTTGATTTTGGCATGGCTGATATGGAGGAACTAGAAAGCGTCTCCGACATCTCTACTCCGGGAATTTGAGTGGGGTTTTGGATATGCCGTTTGTTCTTCAAGATGATGTGCAAGAGCATCGGATGGAAACTAATGGGAGGATCAAAGTGAGGGCTAAAGTTTTGGAAGACTTGGAGACAGAAGCTTTAATGCATGAATGGGGATTGAATGAGAAGGCTTTTCAGTATTCTCCATCTGGTTCTTCTGTTGGTCTCGGAAGCCCATTTAAATTTTCTCCTGGAGATCCACTTGATCTCCCCCCTCTTGGAGATGGTTTAGGTCCATTACTTCGGACAAAGAATGGAGGGTTTTTACGATCTATGAATCCCTCACTTTTCTGGAATTCTAAAATTTGTGGGAGCCTGATCATGCAAGTGTCTAGTCCAGTTGTGTTACCTGCAGAAATGGGTCCCAGTGAAATGGACATAATTCAAAGACTGGCCTCAATTGGGATTGAAAAGCTCTCCATGCAGGCAAACAAGTTGATGCCTTTGGAGGATATAACCGGTAAGACCATGGAACAAGTTGCATGGGAAGCTGCCCTCACTCTAGACGGATCAGAGAGGTTTGTGTGTCCATTTTTCTTCGGTTTCCTGCCATTTATTTATATGGCAATCTTTGTTTGTGAAATCATACTGATATTATATGCCATTGCTTCTTATGTGCAGCCAGTATTTGTTTCAGCATGATTCTGAGGTTGTGCAGAAGAAAATTAAAACAAGATCACATGTGCCCAGCTCTAACATGCATAGGTTCAATGAGATGAGTTCGGATTATGTATCCCTTGAAGATTTTGCTCCATTGACAATGGATAAGATTGAAGCACTCTCAATGGAAGGGTTGAGAATTCAATCGGACATGTCAGATGAGGATGCACCTTCAAGCATCAGTGCGCAGTCTATAGGGGAAATTTTGGCTCTCAAGGGAAAGGGATTCGGTATTACTGGATCCCTTGGCCTGGAGGGAGCTGCTGGGTTGCAATTGTTAGACATAAAAGACAGTGGTGATGATGTTGACAGATTGATGGGTCTGTCACTGACGCTTGATGAATGGATAAGACTTGATTCTGGGGATTTTGGTGATGAAGATGAACCGAGCGAGCGGACTTCTAAAATCCTTGCTGCTCATCATGCTACATCATTAAACTTGAAATGCAGAGGGTCAAAGGAAGAGAAAAGACGGGGTAGAAAGTGTCGTTTGTTCGGGAATAACTTCACAGTCGCTTTGATGGTGCAACTTCACAATCCTATCAGAAACTATGAGCCGGTTGGTGCACCAATGCTTGCTTTGATTCAAGTGGAGAGAGTATTTGTCCCACCAAAGCCAAAGATATACTGTACTATTTCGGCTGCTTTGAAGAAAAACAATCAAGAAGATGTGAAAGAGGAAGAGCCTCGATACAGAATCATAGAAGTCCATGTTGCAGGTTTGAAGACTGAGCCTGGCAAGACAAAACTTTGGGGTACCACGACCCAACAACAGTCTGGTTCTCGATGATTGCTTGCCAATGGAATGGGAAAGAGCAATAAACATCGGCGTTCAAGTTCAATTTTGCTTCTAAGTCTTCAACCCCTTCAAAGGTTCAGCCAGGTGACACTTTATGGAGCATCTCGTCCCATATTGATGGTACTGGAGCCAAATGGAAAGAATTGGAAGCTCCCAATCCTCATAATCGAAATCCTAATATTTTATTCCCCAATGAAAGTATCAGGTTGCAATGAGTTGTTCATGCGACGAAATCTGCTTGAAAGGATCAACTGCTCCTAAATATGGTGCGACTGTTGGCGAGCCCTGTATACAGCTCTGAGATTAGACAGGGTTGTTAAGTTCTGCTTGTGGCCTTGTGGGGATTTGCTTGCATTTATTTTGAATGTGTCCATTCATGTTATTCAACCCTAAAGCAAAGGTGAGGTTACATTTTTATTATTGTCTTGTAAATTTATAAATATATGTATATACAAAATTCATGGATAAATCAGAAACTTCCCAGATTTCCATTACTATAACTTCATAGATTCCGATAAGAAGACGAGATAAAATAGTCCTAAAGCTAAAAACGTGAAGAACAAGAAACAAAACAGGATACAATAATACAATCCAAACATTATTTGTACTGAACCAGCCTATGGTTTCCAATTATTTAAGCACCTCATGACAACAGCTCCCAGTTTCCCTTCATTAATGGCTTCACAAACCTTCTCTATATCCTCTCCTGGACTCACCTTCTTTTCACCAACAAGAAGCTCAGTTCCGACTTCCTTCCTCACAAATCCATATATCGGGTAAGTCCTGCATTTCTCGATCCGATTAGCAACACTGAATTCTCCATTGCTAAATTTTGCTCTTGCTTTTGGCAACTCTTTCTCGAGTCTCGCCTTCAATTCCTCAATGAAAACCGGGATCCTTTTGAATATCGAAAACCCGTCTTTGTCGCATTTTCGGTCTTTTAGTGCCCTTTCGACGAGTACTTCTCGAAGCTTAGGCAAAAGGGTGTAGGAAGGATTCATCGGGTCGTCGAGATAGGAGAAAACCGGTTGGTGTTCAATGACCTGCAAGAGTTCTTTCTCGCAGAAACGTGATTCGAGCAGTGATCCATCTTCTGCAATGTAGAGTGTTTTCTTTACTACTTGGAGAAGTAGTTTTTTCACTGCTTCTCTCATGTTTTCCTCCAAATGTCTCAAATCAATAGCCTGGCAAAGTGCCACCATGAATGTTGAGGACATCAGCTTGAGTATTTCAATGGCTTCTGCACTTTTTCTAGCTGAGATCAGGCCGAGGGAGTTCACGTCTTGGTTGTGTTGTTCGGCGCTTTGCACGTGCGTCGTGACGGGATTCGCAAGGTATTGGAGCTCGGAGCAGTATGCAGCCATGGCAATCTCCGCGCCTTTGAATCCGTAGTCCAAGCTTGGATTAGTTCCGCCGCTCAAATTCGATGGCAAACCGTTGTTGTAGTAATCGCAAACGAGTTCGGAGAATTGAGCAAACATGAGCTTTCCTATGGCTGCGATGGCAATTCGGAGGTTGTCCATGGAGACACCTATAGGTGTTCCCTGGAAATTCCCACCGTGGAGGGCGATGTCGCGATCGACATCGATCAACGGATTGTCATTCACGGAATTGATTTCCCTCTCAATCGAATGTGTCGATTGGCGAATGACTTCGACTTGTGGTCCAAGCCATTGAGGAGATGTCCGGATTGCATACCTGTCTTGTTTAGGCTTCGTAAGAGGGTCTTTCTCATGCCTGATTTTAGCTTCTTTCACGTAATCACTTCCGTCTAAAAGAACTTCATGATCGCAGCCGATTCGATCTGGCCGAGATGGTGCTTGAGCTCATGCGTGAGGGGGTCGGTGAACTCCGGCTTGCCGTGCATAACTTCGCAAAACAAAGCCGAGAGAATCACCGAAAGCAGAGCCAAAAGATTGGCGTCGAAACACACCGTTGCAGCAACAGCAGAACCAACAGCGGTACCATTCACAAGAGCTAAACCTTCCTTTGCTTGTAGCTCGAAAGGACCACCAATTCCAGCTCTTTTCAAAGCCTCGATACCGTCAATCTCTTCGCCGTCGATAGTGACAACCTTCGAGTTCTGTCTCCCTGTTAGCAGCCCTGCAATGTAAGACAACGGGACAAGATCACCGGACGCGGTGATCGTCCCTCTTAGAGGCAGTTTCGGGATCAAATTCCGATTCATGAGTTGAGCCATCGCTTCGAGTATCTCCCAACGGATACCAGAATAGCCTTGCATGAGCGTGTTCGCACGAACAAGCATAGCGGCCTTGGAATAACTCTTCGGAAGATATTCTTTCCCGATCACGCCGGCGTTCAAGAATCTTATAAGCTCGGTCTGGAGATCGGAAGTTTTGGTGGTACGTCGATGAGACGTAGCACCGAAACCGGTGGTGACCCCGTATATGTCTATGCCACGGGAGATTCTGTCACTAACCCAATTAGCACTCTTAGCCACCCTGTCTCGAGCAGCAGCCTCATCAAGCGAAACCATCACTTCGTCCCGGCGCGAAACGGCCGTGACCTGAGCCACCGTGAGGGACGTGCCCTGAATTCCAACAGCTTTCGCTTCCGCAAACTCCGACACCATTCGGTTAACTTCGTCAAAATGGGAGCATCGGAGCGCATCAGCAGCCTTTTGCCAATGCAAATGAGTCGAGACAGAGCAACCGTTTTCTGAAACAACGGATTCAGTAGTTGCAATTGTTAGAAGAAGAAGAAAAACAACAAGGGTACGTGGAGAATATGCAAGAAAGAGAATGAAAGTGGTGAGTTTTGAGAGGGATATACTGGGTGAGTACCGAGTATTTATAGTGAGTGGCCGAGTGAAGTGTTTGTTGAGTGGGAAAGGGCTGCGTTTTGTCCAGTCCACGGTCAAGTCCGTTTAAAGTAAGCCACCCTTATTTTGAATGGTCAGAAATGCAGTTTCTGGGAAAGTTAGTGGGATGATATTTAGAATTTTCTTTATGACCAAAAAAGATATTTAAATTTTCTTTCTTGCCAAGAAAATGTGAAGTCTTGGTTGGTTGTTGAATAGAAAATGTAACAATGGAAAAAAAATGAGTGGAAAAGGTGACAGAGAGAAAATAACACATATAGGTAGATAGCTGATTTTCTTTAATTATCGAATAGAAATTCTTTCTTTTTAGTGCTTTGTACATTTACTACACTAAAAAATTAGGTTTAAGATTAGAATTTAAGAAATTAATGGTAGGATATATTTTTACAGTTTAAAATTTATGGTTTAAGATTTAAAATTTATAAATAAAGCTTAGAATTTAATGTTGGGCATAGAAAGGGACACCAGAGACAGTATTTTTATCCTTAATTATCGGTGTCCGACCCATCGTTTCATGAATAAAAAGCTTCTACCCTTTTGGTGCCCCTATTTATGCCCCCACACTAAAAAATAGGTTTAGTGTTTAGAATTTAAAATTAGAGATTATGGTTAGAGTTTAGAGAATTTGGTGTAGGGTGTAAGATTTATAATTTAAGGTTGGAGCTTAGAATTTATTTTTTTCAGTATAGAGGCATAAAAAGGGACAAAATTTTTGTCTTCGTTTTACTAATATCGGTCGAATTTTACATAGACACATTAAGGGTAATTCACTCAATATATTTTTTATTCACAAGGCCAAGATTTGAACATTTGATATTACTTAAAGACCTAATTTCTAATTTTATTTAATTATTATTGAACTGATGAATCAAATTAACAATTTTTTAACAAAACGATGATTAAATAATATATTAAGGGTAATTTTTTAACAAGCACTTTAGTTTTAGGATTTAGGGTTTTAGTTTAAGGAGTAAGATTTAGAGGTTTAAGTATAAGGGTTTAGAATTTAGGAATAGTGGTTAAATTTTAGGGTTTAAGTTTATAATTCAGAGTTATAAGTTAAAACCCATATTCTAACCATATTACCCTAAACCCTAAACCTCAATCTCTAAACCCTAAATCATAACTCTAAAACATAAACCCTAATTTTTTTTAAATCTATACACCTAAACCCTTAATCTTTACCCTACGTTAAAACCTTAAACCCTAAAACCAAAATATTTATAATTTTTTTTAATTTTTACTGCTAGTGTATGAAATATAAATGCATATATTAAACAGTGAAGTATAAAAAGATAATCCAACCGTGGAGTTAACCATTGACCTTGTGGAAAATGCCACATTCATTAAAGTACATAACACAACTGCTTTTCTTCGGCAGTCATATGCTATCACAGAAATATAAAACACACATGAATGACTTCTTTAGTTCATACATACGTATCCCACTCTCCATTAACCAACATTATTTTGTCCTTTAGTTTATTAATTCTTATAAGAAAAATTAAAATAATTATTATTATATCATAATAAAGTCAAAAAAGGTGGAATAAAAATAATAGGAAAAAATTTAACAACCAAATCGAATCAAAATGAATGATTCAAAAAATTTAATTCTATCAACTCGATAAAATCACAAAACTACAATCTAAAAACTCTCAATATACAAATAATGGGATGTACACAATTCGATAGAGGTGGCTAACGGGTCGTTTAGGTCAAGTTCGAGTTGGATTTTTCGAAACGAGTAATTTCGAGTTTGAGTTTATTCGGTTAAAGTATACTTTTATGGTAATTTGGGTCGGGTATTAGGTCAATGTCATGTTGGATATTTTTGACCGGTTGATCTCAGGTCTATTTAATTTCGGGTCAATAAGAGATCGGTCAGTACTTTTATTCATACCAACCTTTGAATCTTCAGATTGAGTTGAATATAAGTTCAATCGAAGTATATATAAAATATTAATATATTCCTGTAAAAATATATCTTTTTTTGTTAATTATCATTTAAGTTATTTTTGTTTTAAAAAGAAAACTTCAATTTTCACATATAAATGATACATGATAATGTAAAACTCGTTTCAACTTAAAAAATCAATTTTTACAATTTAATATATATTATTAATTAATCTTGTAGCAATTTTATATATTATTATATACTTCCAACAACAAACCAATGAAAACAAACTATAAATTCAAGTTACTTTAGGTTCAAGTAAAATAAATTCAAATTATCAGGTCCATATCAATTCAATTAAATTTCAGTTCGATTTTGAGTTTCAAATCATGCTCATGTCAAAATCATATCTCAGGTCAGAAGAATCGATCCAGCTCTATGATCTCAGGTCAAATTTGCTAGGTCTATATCCCAACAAAATTTACACTTCAGGCCAATATTCTACTAACAGGCCAACTTAAGCCCAGCACAGAAAAGAAAATCATGGAAACCACTTCAGGAAAAACCAAAGGTTATCCTTTCAATGTCAACATTCATAGCAAATAGGAACAAAGTATCACTTAAATAAAATTCCAAACCAAACTCTTTTCAGAAGTAGTCAGAATCTTAGACCAGATGTTTTTAAGACACTTTACAGTTCCACAACATGCATCAAAGATAGTTGAAGCCAAGGATGAGTTGCCAACTTAGTTGCCCCGGTTTCTCACAGGGCAACCGAAGCATAGTGTCGGATTCCATTGCACATGCTGCTCACGCCAGGAGAGATGTCTATGAACCCGTGTTTCAGTTGCTGGAAGGTGCCATTGTTGTTGGAGACGCTCGAGATGTCCGAGCAGCTTGTACTTGAACCGCTGCAGTCTGCTACACGTGAATAGCTCTCGAGTTCTGATCCATTGTTCATTCGGTCTAAGCAGCTGGCATCAGAAATGGAACAGGAACTCAGGTTGAAAGTTGGATTGGGAGGTTGTATGAGCTTCTTTTTGCTAAGAAAACGTCCACCAGGTCCCCTAACCCTATTCAGTGCATGACGATGTCGAGATTCATGAAGATATGGCTGCATTTAATTCAAACCAAAGCAGTTAATGGCATCGAAAAACGTTGCCATTACTAGTACAAGTTCATGTATAAAACCATTGCCAAAGCTGCATTTATATCCTTTGGTCATTAGTTTCTAAAATATATACCCCACGCCACTAAACCTTATAAGTTCAAACAAATTTCCGAATGAATTCGATGCATATACCTTTCGAGATTTGACAAGTTTGTTTTGTGCTTCAAGCTTTGCACGATGCTGCCTCCTTCTAAGAATCCCACTATATTGTTTCGCATTGACATAAATGGGGCCATCTTCAGCAAGATCAAGTGGTAGCAGAATTCGTGCTGGTGCACTTCCTCCTCCCATCTGCGCCTGAATCGGGTCAAGTTTAAAACAAAGTTGCATTGGAAGAAGTAAAAATGGTAACACAAATGATTCTATGCTAAACATGTGAAACCTTAGACCAATACTAGAGGAGAAGGGATAGTGGTTGAGGAAAAGAACTTGAGCTCTTCTAAGCTAACCGACCCACAGCTAACAAGAATTTTGTTGATAAACGGCATGCCAAAAAACATGCTATAAAGCAATTAAGATACCAATGATTCGTAGAAATGAAAATAACTACACTAATAACTAATGTAGCAAGGCATGATAGCTTGGAAGATCTTACAAAAGCCGGTTGCCCATATGGGGTAAATAGGCCACCAGAGTATGAGTCCGCATAAGGATATTGAGCAGGAGCCTGAAATAAGACGAGGATTATTAATTTAAAGTAAAGCCAACATAATGAACTTAATATTGAGTTAGTGACTGCTAAGCATGCTTATGATACCATCGAATGGTTATAGTTTGGATGGGAAGGGCTGAACACGGTGTTCGGATTGTTAATCGAGAAAAGCGGCTTCATTTGACCATCAACGTCCTTCCCACAACTTTGAGCCTGACCTGATGCATGAGGAAACAATTAGGATATCAGGCAAGCATTGTTGAACCTGTTAAACTAGACAACAAGCTTCCCTCTTCAATAAAATACCTAGTGGATCCTTTTCAGCACATTCGAAAACCAAGGCAAAGCACATTCATGCATCGGCAGCAATGAAACAAGGAATGATAAATGCCAACAACAAGAATACCATTTGCAAGACTTGCACGAACCAAATATAAGGACATTGCTAATGGAAAAACAAATTCTACCAAAAGTTCACATCTTCTCAGGCTACTCAGGAGGTAAAATAATAGAGAATGGAAAATTCTTAATAAATAACACTTCCAGAAGCATCAATACCAGATTCGGATGAATAGAATGGAGAACCAGTCCCTCCTTTGACACCCTTTCCAGGACAAGATTGACCAATCACTTCAAATGAGGTCGATTCCTGGTCTGGTTTTTGAGGATCTAGATGTTTTGGTTTATACAGTTTGGAGGGAGTTTCCTCTTCCAGGCTCATGTTTTGGGGTAAAAACAGTGCAGTTTCCGTTTCCTTTGAGTTCCACCATGGTTGGAAACCAACAGATACATGGGACCCCGAATGAACAGACCGTTCATCGAAGTTTTTATTTGACAAGTTTTGAACCCGAACAGCCATATAACTAACTGAGACGATCCTTATCAACAAACAGACCCTCTTCGTCGCACTCCAGTATCAACTACAAAAGGAGGGAAAATATATAATGACCGGTGGATGTCTAAGTCGCACACAGAACCAAACAAGCAATTGCTGAAGAAATTAAGTAGACGGAACACTAAATCACAAGGTTAGCACATGAACCTATGAAGAACTGCTACAATTAGTAATTAATAGGTAATAGTTTATATGCTTATTTCAATCATCAAGAACTAACTCGGCGTTAAACATCGGACACATAAAATTCACAAGGGGTTGCCAAGAAAAGCATGTATGAATGTGGCCAAAAGTAGCATCGAAAAGAGAAACATGTATTTGCAAATTCTTAAACAGGAAGAAACAAAAGATGCACATCAAGATTTTTCGAATAATTGTAGCAGTAGCACCTTATACAAATTCCTTGAAGAAAGATAGTTAAAGCCCAAATTCAAAAACCATGGGCTAGAGCTACTGAGCAATTGAAACATATAGAAGCCATTATCATCATTACAAGTCGATTTTCGACAAGCAACCAAACCAGTTTGTCCAGTTAAGGACAAAATCAGAAGTCGATCCTGTAAAAGCAAACATTTTTGCTCTGCATGCAACAAGAAAGATCGGGGGGGGGGGGGGGAACCAGATAATATGCAAACAGTTTGGCCACTAAGCCTCAAAAGACCAACAGATTACAACAAAAACCTAGCCTGCAAAATCAGCAAGGAACCAGACAAGGTTTACATATGATGGGTTTTCCATGAATAAAAAAATAACAAAGTTACTACAAATTCCAATGAAATTAAAGAAAACCCTAGCTTAAAAACATGTGGGGTTTGAACATTGAAACTTGAAAGAGAGTAAAGCTACACATTCCATAGATTACAACCATGGGGATTCCTAGAGACATGCAACCGAGATTAATAATACAAGAACCATAACAGATTTAAGAACATAAGAGGGGGAAATCACAAACAACAGTATAAAGAAAAAACTTTTATCAGAAAAAAAAAACCCAGAATTTAAGAATCAGTAAATTTTCAGCTGAAGTAAATCCAAGTTCATGTCCAGAACCTAGTGTTGTGAAGGAAAGAGCCGGCCAAGAATTTTATCACATCCTAAGAAGGGGCAGGATATATAAAAAAATCCAATCTGTACGGACAAGATAATGCTTAAAAGTTCATGATTATGAACATGAACCATTCCTACAAGTAAAAAAAAAAAGAACTTTACCGAGAATAAAGACACCAACTTCTACAAGAACAACAACTTCATCATCATAACCATGACCAAACATGCATTTGAAGGGTGAAAAGGGGTAAAAACATGAGATAAAACCCAAAAGTAAAAAGAAAAGAGTAGTAGTGGTAGGGTTAAGATAAGATAAGCTTTGAATAAAATAATGAAAACCCACAAACTAAACACAAAAATGGTGAAGGAAAGAAAAACCTATGGGATCTGATGAGGCTTGATGATGATGATGAAGAAGAAGTGTTTGAGTTGTTGGGAAGAACTTGGGCATGTCCCCTCCCTTGAAACTCTCCAGCTACTCTTCCTGTCTTCCAATGGATGCGTTTATATCATTATTATTTCACCCACTAACGACAAAAGAATACTATAATAATAACATACTATTGATTATTTGTTGTATTATTATATTTATATCATTATTATTTCGTCCACTACCGCCATTAAAATCCATCTTTGACTATCTCAAAGGATCATTGCTATCTCGGATGCTCCTCCAGTGATTTAAGAATTCAACGATTTATACATAAAATAGTCCAATCAGATAATATTGTTACAATTCATTATCAAATTATTGATCTAAAAATTAACAATTCCACGATTTAAACATAAAATAACGTAAACAACACTTTATAACCAATAAATAAACCATAATCAACCGTTCAAATTCATATCGTCACTAATAATTGGACTAATTTTTCAATTTCATAAAGTAAAAGGATCAAATTCAAAAAGTTAAAGTATAAGAATTAAGTTTTGATTTTTCATAAAGTAGAAGGATGAAACTCATAATTACACCTTAATCTCTCTCTTTTTTATTTGTTGGGGCCACATTCCACCCTTTTGAGTTCTTTTTTGTGTTTATTTTATTACAGCCAGCCGCCCTTCACTGTCGTTATTTATGTCTATTCTGAGGTATATATCTTGTTTGTAATTTGTTTAGGGTTACTGTTAATTAAACTTCCGATTTTTTCTTAAATATTAGATCTAATAATTTTGGATTTATATATTTATAAAATCATTGTTATTTTAAAATTAAATAATTTAATCCTCTCTATATTTAATCTTAATTCCTCAATTGGATTATTATCCTATAAACTCAGGGACGGACTCCTGAAAGAAAAAAATTTATCTTTGTCTTTTTATTTAATTTTTTTAAAAAAATAATTTATTTATGAATTTGTCTTTCACTTTTAAACATTTATAGTTTGTCATTCAACTCCAAATCATGACTCCGTCCTTATATACACTGGCGGTGAAAACTAAAAAAATTCACAAATACTTTAGTTTTAGGGTTTATGGTTTAAGTGCAATGGTTATGATTTAGGGATAGCGGTTAGAATTTATAGTTTATGGTTAGAATTTAGGGTTTAGAGGTTAAGGTTTATTTTTAGGGTAATATGATTAGGATTTAAGTTTTAACTTATAAACCCTAAATTATAACCTCAAGTCTTAAATTTTAACTATTATCCTTAAATTTTAAACCCCTAAATACTATATCTTAAATTAAAACTTTAAACCCTAAAATTAAGACACTTGTGGAAACTTTCAATTTTTCAACACTAATGAATGAAATAATTACCCTTCCTTAATTATACCATCTCGTAAATTATAGACTTAGTTTAATGCATCTAATTTCGTTGACCGCCTGCTTTTTTCCCCTTAATTAAACTTAGTTTAATTTTCTTAAAAATAAAGTCAATTATGTTCATTATTTTTTATAAGAAGGAAAAGGAATGAAATTACTAACAGAACAAAAAAAATATTTGATTATATATTATTAGGGGTGAACATTAGATCAAATTAAATAAAAAGGTTTTGAGTTAATCGAGTTGATGAATCTTATTTTATAATTTAAACTTTATTTGAAATTTTTTACTCGAATCGAAATTACGAAAATCGAGTTTTTGTTCAACTTTAATTGTAAATATTTATAATATTATGGTACTATTTGATTTCAATTTAAACGACTTTTTATAACTATGTACGATATACATATATATTTCTTCTTGTTTTTCATATTTGATATCAAATAGAGTTAAGAGACTCGACTTGAACTTAAATATTGGTCCAGTAATTATTAAAAATATTAAATTATTCGAGTCTCATTTTATAACTTAAACTTTATATAAAACTTTTTAATCGAACTAAATTTTAAATCGAATTTTATTTTATAACTCAATCTCAAATATTTAATGCAAATGTTAACCTCTTGAAGTTGCGGTTGAAGGAAGCCTATGAAACTGAGAGATGTTGGACTGTACAAATCATAATAGTCGATGAAGATGACATTTTGATAAGTTTAGTGAGCAAGCTTGGGTTATTATTTATGTATTGATAAGGACAAAAAGTTATTATTTTATTTATGTTAAATATAATATTTGGTATTCATTTTTCATATTTACATGCAATGTGGTACTTGAATTAGATAATTAACTTTTTCTTTTAACGATGAAATTAGTTATTATTATTTTTTTATATTTATTAATTATACGTGTTTAGTTTTAATTGATTTATAATTATAATTTTGACGTCATTTAATTAGAAAAATAATATGTATTACAGATTTAAAAATATATATTCAAATTCTAAATGTCAGTACATACTTTTAAAAATGTTAAGAGCTTAAATACACCAAAAAATATACAATAATTAAATGCTTAATTATACGAGCGAAGTCGTATTATGTAATGAGGTGTCAGTTGACACTCAATTATTATTTTTATATAAATTTTATGTAAAAAAGTATAAAAATAAAAATGACATTGCTTTACAAATAAATGATATCATTAAAGGAAAACACTTATTGTTTGCTTCACCCACTTAAAATATCTATTTATATTTCTTTTTAATGTTAACACTGCAATCTAATTTTCCTTATTCCGTCTCCATCTAATTGCGCCAAAAAATGGATACCACACTACACGTAAATATTAAGTTATGTACCAAAAAGTCATATTAAACCTTTTATGTATTAAAATGTATAAAAAGAATGAAAAGAATATGAGATAAATTAAATATAGTGCGAATCAACAATCTATTGACCTAATGGAATGAATGATACACTATATCTCTTATGGTCAGGAGTTCGTATTTTAATATTATGAATAAATAAACTGAATTAAAAATGTTGATTCCATAACGAACTTATGAGAATAGGTCATCCTATAATGAACTTTATGTGGACAGTACATGGAAACCAATCCTAAGGATCTTAGTGCCTCATTCGCAGGGCCGTCTCGGATGGAGAGTAACATAAGTGCCCATTTAGGGTCACACCTTTTACTTTTACAACTTTAATATTTTCTCAAGTGGTAATGTTATAAGTTAGTGGTTGTTTTTTTAGCAAAACAATAAAAATATTTATTGGCTAATGAAATATTAAATTATTTGTTCAAAATAATAAAATATATTTTCGTTCTACTTTGATCTATTTTTAAATTTTTACTTAGAGCTTTAAAAATATCTGAGACGACTTTACTCATTTGCATTTTTCCCGTTGAAATGGTGGAAGATTGTAGACATAATACATTTTTGTCCAAAAAAACCTGGTGCGAAAGCTCTGTTTAACAATTAGCACTGCATCAAGCTCCCAAGACAAAAAGTAAACATGCACATTCATCAACCTGAACAGCTATCTTTGGTCCGCAAGGAGTGAAATCAAACATGTTTACGTGGTAGGGCGTAGAATTTAGAATTTAACATATTTTACCATACAAGTTTGTGTACATAAGCCTTTTAATTTTAGAGTTTAAAGAATTAAGTTGTGTTTTAAGGTTTAAGAATTTAGGTTGTAGGGCGTAGAATTTAAAATTCAAGTTTAGGTTTTAAGTTGTTAAGGGTAGAAATCTCAATTTTTATAACTTAAGCATGAAGGATTGTGTAATTTTTTTATACAAATTATGTATCGAAATATAACCCATCATTGAATGATTGTTCTTCATACAGCCCAAACAAAACATCCCGCTGGTTGCTGCCACAGGTCCAGATACAGGCCTGACCCTTATACCCGGAGGATCCCGTCCACTTTCATTATCGAGTGGCATGGGCTGAGCCCCAGCATAATGGTCTACAACGAAATTTGTGAGAACAGTTAGGGGAATAAATTTTAATAAACTTGATGGAAAAGGTAATTACGGGTTAAAATGAGATGACAAGTTTTTTTTTTTATCTTATATATGGAATAATTTTAAAATTTATGATTAACATCTATTTTTAATAAAAGTTAATAAAAAATCATGAGACGTGGTGTAGTGATTATTCACCTCATCCTTTAACCATAAGATTAGGAGTTTAATTCTTACTAATAAGAATGAAATACATTTTACGACCAGTCGTTTATCTCTTAGTGAAAACACTCATAACGAAAAAATTAATTATTACTATTAGTAATAAACACTTTCACTCAAATCAAAAATAAAAATAAATAAAACGTAAAAAATTAATTATTGAACTCGCTTTAAGCCTCCGAGCGTCATCTTCAAATTATTCCGAAAGACTTGTCCAAATTAAAAGCGGTGAACTACAGTCAACCACGCCAACCTCCATTCCAATAGTTGTACATCAACAAATTGTAATCACACGCGTTATGTATAAATTGTAAATTTAACCTTATACTTTAATTTGGTCCATTTTAATATATAATTTTTTTAAAAAAAATAAAACTTTAATCCTAACACAAGTAATTCAAGAACAATGTGACTGTAATAAAATAATTTAAATTGGAAAAACACTGAATTCATAATTTATACATAATACAATATATTCATTCAATTTACATTCATTTACATATATATTTTTAATAAACAGACCCAAACATAATTTTAAAACTCTTAATAAATACGAAGAAACTTAAAATAAATAAGCTAACATAAACAAAAATACATATACTCGATCTTGATTTATTTATGTCCCATGATATCAAACAATATCGAGAAATTTTAAAAAAAGACAACTTCATTTAAGGCTAAAAACGATGGATGAGAAATATTTTACATTACAACCTAAAATATTATAAGTTTGGTAATATTTTCCAATTACAACTGGTTACTATCATTTTTAACCGTGTTTTAATGCCGAACAACTTAATCACCCAACAATATTGAATATAAATCTTTTGTCCCTTTTCGGTATCCTATTTATGTTACACATTAAAAATTTAGGTTTAAAGTTTGATGTTATAGTCAAAGGTTCGAGTGTTTTTTTTTAAATAAGCTGTGGTATTTATTTATCTAAGACAACAGTGTAAAACTACAAACGACTTACAAAATCATCTCTTGGCAGCAATCCCTATTAGGGCATTCCCCAAGCAGTATATAGTTGTCTATTTACATCATTCATGATTGTAGGCTTGTTTTGTACACGTATTTATATAGTTTTCCTAATACAATCTAGTAAGTTATTACAATCACGAGAAAGACCTCGAAATAGGTGCATCGAGCAAAAAGATGATTCCAAGACTCCTGTCCATCACCACATAGCATGCAGATTTGATCTACACTCAAACCCATTCTCTGTAGTCTATCATGAGTAGGCAGCCGATCCAAGATTGTCATCCATAAGATTAATACATGCTTGAGGACATGCAGACCAAATCATACTACTTTGTGCCATGGAACTTTGGGGTTGGCATCCCTAATTCTAGCCCATACATGCGGCATGTCAACTGGACCAGTAGAGAACAATGGTTGGACCACTGGTCTAAGTTTGTGCATTTTTCCAATGCTCCAACTAAACCATGGTTTGGTGTTCACTATCTAGTAGCTCATATCTTTAAATACATATGCTTTGACCCAGGCCACCCATAATGAACCTTCAGAAGCTAACAAGTTCTTTATGTGAAGAATGATGCAAGCTTTATTCCACACACCTAAGTCCTTTACCCCTAAGCCACCTTCATTTCTTGGCCTACAAATGGCCTTCCACCCCACCTTAGCACCATTAGCAGGCTCCTTGTTGAGTTGATCAAATGATGGAAAATCACAAAGAGGAGGTGAATTGGTAGTTTAAAAATTGAAGGGTGCAAAAAGAAAATTGGAAATTGAAGACACAAGGATTTTAGAGTAGTTCAAGCTTCGAACAAGCTCTACATCCACTACCCCAACACCCTACTGAGGATTTCAATAATCCACTAACTAGAATTCTTCCCCTTTTCTCGGCTTAGGAGGAAACCGTTACAAACGATCAATCTTTCTACCCAAAGATTGATCCACTTCACTCTTTACAAAGAGAAATAGGCAAACAATAAATAACCTCTCAAATAGGTGGATTTTTGCCCAATTACAATATATCACACTCCCCAAATTGACAAAATATAGAACAATGAAAATACACTCAATTGGGGTTACAAGTTTTTGACTCTTTAGCTCAAGAAGGTTTGGATTTTGCTTGAATGTGCTTGGAAGTTTATTAGTTAGTTGTTGTAGCTTCAGATGCTTGTATTTATACCTTCTCATTGATTTTTAACCGTTGTGGTAGTTGGGAACATAAATATAGCTGTTGAGCTACCTTTTTCCCACCATAAATGCACTTATGCAACCACTCGTATCGGTACACGAACAGCCGTATCGATACTTGTCTCAAATAGAAAGAGTCGTTGTGTACAATTTATGCAGAGGGTATCGAATCACGAGGAAGAGTACCGGTACGGTCTCAATGTAGAATAAAGGGACGTATCGATACGGGCAAGGCCGTATCGATGCAATTTTGCTCACTTGAGCTACTAACTGAACCTGTATTGGTACGCCTTGAGGGTGTATCGAAATAGGTCCAACGACATTTTAAAATTGGTCTTTCCCAATAACTGACTCTAACGGCTAAGTTATTAAATACTGATATTTGACAAAATCTTTGAAGCGTATCGAAACGCTTAGTGGCGTATCGGTACATTGTGCTTAAATCTTAAACCTAGTATGAAGGTCGTATCGAAACGGATGGAACCGTATAGAAACGCCTTAGTAAAATACTTAGCCCATATGAAGGATGTATCGATACAGATGGAACCGTATCGAAATAGATGCTTACAGTGGCCAATGTTCTAAAAATTGTATCGATACGCTCCCAGGCGTTTCGGTACGTCTGGGCGTATTTCAATGTTTGGTCTTTAAAACACTTAGAAAAAACTTAGGGCTTTAAGTTTTTAACTTAGAATCAAATATGCTTTAAAATATTTCTTAGTTTGGGACACTTTAAAAATTTGTTTGCTTTACAATTAAGTCATTGAAAAATATTTGTTATATCAAAATCAACATAGGTTTTACAATCTCCACCTTTTTGATATAACAAAAAACCAAAGCAAATTTTTAAGTGTTTTGAAATTACTCCCCCTTAGAGTAAGCTAGGTTTTGAAATAGTTTGAAAATTTTAGCTTATACATATTCTCCCCCTTTTTGTTAGATCAAAATCAATGTATAACAAAGTAAAGGTATAAACAAGATTAAAGCAAAATCAACCATAATATTCATGAAGCATTAAAGTAGTAAGTTCAAGCAAACATAAATAATAATCCAAACTCCAAGTCCTAATAACATAAGCATATGATTAAATTCAAAATAACATAGGTGCATATAATAAAAAATCTTAGAATGATTTGACATGAGATGCAACGTATGTCTATGGAGCATCCTCATCATCCTTGTCCTCTTGATCTTCATCTTCGTCATGGGTTTGAGTAGCCTGAAATTGTCTCCATTCTCCATGAAAAGCCGTAAGAGATATGTCCATCGAACTTTGTTGGCTTTCAATGGCTTGAACTCGATCCTTCAAAGAAGTAAATCGAGTATCAATGGCCGCAAACCCTTCGTTCATGGTTGTCTTCAATGAAGTGAATTTCTCATTGAGATATGCCATGAGAGCTCCATAGCCGGTGGAGCTACCGGAGCTTAAGGGGCGGCTTGTTGACGAGCTGTCGGATCTTCAGGGATTGCATCATGTAAACGCTCGGCGAGATGTAGCCACTCACCACTAAAATAGTAAAACTTTGCACAAACAAGAGAGCGCTCATCAATGGGATCGGTAAGAGGCTCAGGAAAGTCTTGCGAGCAATCGGTCTCCAATTGAGTAAACAAGTAACTCAAAGTTGTCCCATGTGTGAAGGATGAAACTAGAGGAGTGTGTCGATGTTGGATGAGGTAAACTAGCTCTACGAACATTATTTAAGCAAGATTGGGCTGCTTCTCGTCACGAAAGCATCTTATCCAAAAGTCGTCCACTTGTTGGATAGTGGAAAACTTACCACCGGATGGCCGAAACCACCAAGTGATCATGAGATGCAAGAAGCGATCATAAGTATCAAGAACTATGACAGAACCACCAAGAATGTGTCCCAAGGAGTCTTCATCTTTGATCCCCTCATCTTCGAACCTAAAGACATTGACTAGAGTTTGAACATCAATACAAAATTTCTTCCCCATTAAGAATGACTCAATAGCAATGACCCTAGAATAGTCTTGCTTGGGGATGCACCGAGCATTAGCAAAGAAGATCAAAACAAGGTTACGGTACAAAAACCCGAGGATAGTCAAAAATTGAATAAAGTTCCAATGATGCAAGAGATGAAGATATTTGAACTTGAAGCGTTTGGAGTTTAAAAAAGGAATAGAGGTTACTCTTTCGCGGCGGATTTTGTAGTTTTGATATTGCTTGAAGTTGTTTAAAGCCGTCGTGGTTAGAAAACTTTTTTGATAAAAGAAATTGAGGTTAGGACGTGCCAAATCGTCTTCGGTTCAAGACTAACCAACCTAGTTTGTTCTAGCTCTTTTTCTTGGTGCCATAGATAATCTGAAAAACAATTTAGGCACAAAACATATGTATGCATAAATCATCAAATTCAATCCAATATGTAATCCAAAATTCAAGGTATTAATGGAAAACTATACAATATAATTTTAGAAAGATTTTGGTAAAAAGAAATATGGAAAAACATATTTAAAATATATACGGTATATTTTTATATTCGAATAAAAAATTTTGGATTTTGAAAGAATTTTTTGCAAAGACTTTAAAACACGTGCTATATGTGTACTTTTTGTACACAAAATTAGTTAAAAACAATATACAAATCTAAACGAAAAAATAAAAGAAAAAGAAAGAGTTTATACCTCGATTTGAAGAAATTGGAAGAATGGATGGATGATAATACACTAATTTGATGAGAGATCTTAGACTTGGCTTGTTGAACAAAAACCCTCAAAAAATTGTGTGAAAATCAAGAGGAATTGATGTATATTTATAGTTGAAGAGCTAGGGTTTCAGATGAATAAGGGTTTAAAAGTTTGATTTAAAGTTTGATACTCATTAAAGGCTCATTTAAAGAATCTGAGCCCGGGCGTACCGATACGCCACATGACGTATCGATACAGGTATGTTGAAACACAATGACTGTTAAACCTAACTCTCTCCTAAGAGTCCAAAAATGTTTTTTATCTAAAGGTTTGGTAAATATATCCGCTAATTGGTTCAAGGTATCGACATACTCTAGAACTACATCATTTTTCAAGATATGATCTCTAATGAAATGATACCTTATTTCTATATGTTTGGTTCTAGAATGTTGGATAGGATTCCTAGTGTGACAAATGGCACTAGTGTTGTCACACTTAAGGGGTATGGTATCTACTTAAACACCATAGTCTAAGAGTTGTTGCTTCATCCAAAGGACTTGAGCACAACAACTCCCTAAGGATATGTACTCCGCTTCGGTGGTAGATAAGGCTACGCTATTTTGTTTCTTAGAGAACCAAGATACGAGCATACTACCTAGGAATTGGCATGTTCTGGAGGTACTTTCCCTATCTATCTTACATCCCCCATAATCCGTATCCGAGAAGGCATGAAGATCAAATGATGAATCTCTAGGATACCAAAGACATAAACTATGTGTATCTCTAAGGTATCTAAAGATTCTCTTAATGGCTACTATGTGCGGTTCTCTAGGGCTAGCTTGAAACCTAGCACACAAGAAAACACTAAACATGATATCGGGTCTACTTGCGGTAAGGTAAAGCAAAGAGCCAATCATTGAACGATAAAGCTTAGAATCGACACACTTACCTCCTTTATATTTATCAAGCTTAATAGATGAGCTCATTGGAGTGGCTTGAGGCTTTACGTTCTCCAAACTAAACTTCTTGAGCATATCATTGATGTACTTGCCTTGATTGATAAAGGTGTCATCATTCATTTGCTTGATTTGGAGCCCAAAGAAAAATGAAAGCTCCCCTATCATGCTCATCTCAAATTCACCTTACATTAGCTTAGAAAATTCTTGACAATAAAACTCATTAGTAGAACCAAAAATAATATTATCAACGTAAATTTGAACTACTAAGATGTCATTGCCATATCTTTTAATGAAAAGTGTAGTATCCACCTTGCTTTTCTCAAAATATTTTTCAATTAAAAAGTTTGAAAGCCTTTCATACCAAGTTCTAGGAGCTTGTTTTAAACCATATAAAGCTTTGGTGAGTTTGAAAACATGATTTGCAAATTTTGAATCTTTAAAACACGGTGGTTGTTCTACATACACGTCTTCATTTGTAAAACCGTTTAGAAAAGCACTTTTTACATCCATTTGAAAAAGCTTGAAATCATGAAAGCATGCAAATGCAAGAAGCATCCTAATAGCTTCCATCCTAGCTACGGGTGCATATGTTTCATCGAAATCTATTCTCTCTTTTGAAGTGTAACCTTGAGCAACAAGTCTAGCCTTGTTTCTCACTATGTTACCACTCTCATTTAGTTTGTTTCTAAAGACCATTTAGTTCATATTGTAGATTGATTACTAGGCCTATCAACTAATTTCCATACTTTACTTCTCTCAAATTGATTAAGTTCTTCTTGCATAGCTAATATTAAAAAATCATCTTTTAATGCTTCTTTAACATTCTTAGGCTCAATGCATGAAATAAATGCAACATTATTCATAAGTTTGAGAGAGGATCTAGTGGTTACCCCTTTGGATGGATCACCCAAAATTTCACCACCTTTGACATAGTTAAACTCCCCTGGGTAGGTGGCCTCCGTTTCCTTAAGATCTATGTCTTTCAAGGTTTTAGGATGTGGATTTTGTGGTTCATCTTCTTTGCTTGGAATCTTATCCACCTTTGATGTTTGTCCTCCATCAATGACTTCAATGATCCCTACATCATCATCATCATCACAAGAATCCTTCCTCGGAAGGAGGTTATCATCGAAAACATGTATAGACTCTTCTACAACCAAAGTTATTTTATTAAATACCCGATAGGCTTTAGAGTTTAAAGAGTAACCTAGAAAAATAGCTTCATCACTTTTGGCATCAAATTTACCTAAATTATCTTTTCCATTATTTAAAACAAAACATTTACAACCAAAATGGTGGAAATAACTAATGTTAGGCTTTTGGATTTTAAAATCTCATAAGATGTTTTCTTCAAAATAGGCTTAATCATTACTCTATTAATTATATAGCAAGCCGTATTAGTGGCTTCCGCCCAAAAATATTTAGGTAAATTATTTTCACAAAGCATGGTCCTAGCCATTTCTTCTAAAGTTCTATTTTTCCTTTCAACTACCCTATTTTGTTGAGGAGTACGGGGAGCCAAAAAATTGTGGCTAATACCATTTTTATTACAAAAATCTTCAAAGCCCATATTTTGAAATTCGGTTCCGTGATCACTTTTAACATGTGAAATTTTAAGATCAAGATCATTTTGAGTGATTTTTGAAAATATGATGAATTTTTCTAAAGCCTCATCCTTAGTACTTAAGAAGAGAACCCAAGTGTATCTAGAATAGTCATCTACTAACACATATGCATATGACTTACCACCCAAGCTCATAGTCCTAATTGGCCCAAAGAGATCCATATGGATCAATTGTAAACATCTATTAGTAGAAACATCATTAATGGATTTAAATGAGGTTCTTTGTTGTTTACCTTTAGCACATACATCATAAATTTTATCTTTAGAAAAATTTAGCTTAGGTAAACCTCTTACTAGATTTAGGGAAACTAATTTCTCTAAAACATTAATGCTAGCATGTCCTAGTTTCCTATGCCATAAACATGTATCATATTCATTATGTGCCACAAGGCATGCATTGAATGTATGTATGTTATCTAAGTGCATCATATAGATATTACCTATGCGATAACCTATGAGCATTATTTTATTAGTTTCAATGTTCATGATTTTACACCCATTAACATCAAATAGAACATTAAAACCCTTATCACATAGTTGACTAATGCTCAACAAGTTATGTTTTAGACCATTGACATATAAAACATCTTCAATGAGTATAGATGGGAGATTACCAATGGAACCAATGACCTCAATGTAGCCTTTGGGGTTGTCACCAAATGTCACCACTCCACCACTCATTGGCTTTAGCTCCATGAATCTACTCTTGTTTCCGGTCATGTGTCTTGAGCACCCATTATCAAGGTACCATGTGTTTTTGCTTGAAGTTTTGGCCTTGTAGCAATGCTCCCCCTACAAATAAAGAATTAATTCTTGACTTTTGGTACCCAAATCATTTTGGGTCCATGAGTATTAGCTCTCAAAAGCTTGGTTCCCTTAGGAATCCAAGAAGCAATATCATTCATATTGTTAGAAACAACAAGTTCCTTAGGAACACATACACTTTTAACTCTTTTAGTTCTAGATTACTTTTGAAAGCTTCTTTGTTTGGGGTTAAAAGGATTTCTCTTAAAATATTGGGTTTTTAAAGAACTTCCTTTTTCAAAAACACTTTTCCCAATAGTAAGAGAAGTTTTAAGATTATCCCCTCATTTGTGTGATAATCTTAGAAATCAGAAAGAAGTTTTTCTAAATCAAGATTTTTCTTTTTAAGCTCATTTGAAAGATTTATCAAATATAAAACTTTCTTTTCTAATTCTAAGTTAGTTTCTAAAAGAGAATCATTTTGCGTTTTCAAATCGGAAGTAGTTTTCTTGTTTTTCAAAATTGATTCTTTAAATTTTTTAACTAACTCATCGTAAACATCTTGCAACTTATCATATGCATCATATAATTCATCATAAGTAAGATTGAGAGATGATGAGTTAGAGTTTACCATTTAGTCTTCCTCAAAGGCCATGAGGCAAAGATTAGCCACCTCTTACTCCTCCTCCTCGGATGATTCTTCATCACTCCAAGTGGCAAGTTGGGCCTTGAGCTTCTTCCTCTTCATGAAGCTCTTTTTTTGAGTTGGGGACACTCGGCTTGGATGTGCCCCAGCTTCTTGCACTCATAACATATGAGTTTGTCATTCTCTTCTTCTTCTTTGTCTTTGTTCTTGAAGTCTCTCATTCGGTTGAATTTTCTAACCCGGTTGAACTTTATGAACCGAGTGAAGCGCTTGGCTAGCATGACCATCTCTTCATCTTCCTCCTCGCTTGAATCGCTCTCATCAAATGAAGATTTGAGAGCAATTTCAAGCTTCTTATTTTCACTCTCTTTCTTCTTCACTTTCTTCTCTTCTTTCTTCTTCCCTTCTTTGCTTCATAATCTCATGAGTAAGGAGGGATCCAACAAGAGCATCAAGCTTGAGAGTCTTTAAATCTCTAGCTTCGATGATTGTTGTTCTTTTGCTATCCCATGATTTCAGAAGAGAATAGAGGAGCTTCTGGATTAACTTACCTTCGGGAATGATTTCACCGAAGCCCTTTGTCTTTGTTCTTGAAGTCTCTCATTCAGTTGAATTTCCTACCCCGGTTGGACTTCATGAACCAAGTGAAGCGCTTGGCTAGCATGGCTCTTCTTCTTCCTTCTCGCTTGAATCGCTCTCATCAAAGGAAGCTTTGAGAGCTATTCTAAGCTTCTTCTTTTTACTCTCTTTCTTCTTCACTTTCTTCTCTTCTTTCTTCTTCCATTCCTTGCTCTATAATCTCATGAGTAATGAGGGATCCAACAAGAGCATCAAGCTTGAGAGTCTTCAAATCTCTAGCTTCGATGATTGTTGTTCTTTTGCTATCCCATGATTCCGGAAGAGAGTAGATGAGCTTCTGAACTAACTTGTCTTCGAGAATGATCTTACCGAAGCCCTTGAGACCATTTACGATGACAGAGAAGCGGTCGAACATCTTCGTTATGCTCTCAATGGCTTCCATCTTAAAATTCTCATAACTAAGATTGAGAAGCCTGATCTTCGTCTCCTTGAAATCATTTGTCCCTTCATAGGTTGTCTCAAGTGTGTCCCATACTTCTTTTGCACTTGAGATTGATGACACTTTCGAGTAGATGTCCGGTCCAAGAGAGCAAAATGACATGTGCAAGGCCTTGTCATTGACTTGCAATCTCTTTTGATCATCTTTACTCATTTCTACCTTTGTCTTTGGGATGAGTCTTCCTTCTCCATCTCTCTTCATAGGATTGTTGGTCCATCTTCTACCACATCCCAAAGTAAGTAATCGTTGGACTTGATGAAGAGCCTCATCTTATTCTTCCAATAGAGATAGTTATCTCCATTGAAGAATGGTGGTTTGGTGATTGATTGTGACTCGTACATGCTTGGTCCGGAGGTGGATGTCATTGCTTGATGTCGGTTGATTGAACTTTTTTAAGGATCTTCTCAAGAGGGTGTTAATCCTTCTAGTGAGTATAGCTCTGATACCAATTGTTGAGTTGATCAAATGATGGCAAATCACCAAGATGGGGTGAATTAGTAGTTTAAAAATTGAAGGGTGCAAAAAGAAAATTGGAAATTAAAGACACAAAGATTTTAGAGTGGTTCAAGCTTTGAACAAGCTCTACATCCACTACCCTAGCACCCTACTGAGGATTTCAATAAATCACTAACTAGAATTCTTCCCCTTTTCTCGGCTTAGGAGGAAACTGTTACAAACGATCAATCTTTCTACCCAAAGATTGATCCACTTCACTCTTTACAAAGAGAAATAGGCAAACAATAAATAACCTCTCAAATAGTGGATTTTTGCCCAATTACAATATATCACACTCCCCAAATTGACAAAATATAGAATAATGAAAATACACTTAATTAGGGTTACAAGTACTTGACTCCTTAGCTCAAGAAGGTTTGGATTTTGCTTAAATGTGCTTGGAAGTTGATTAGTTAGTTGTTGTAGCTTCAGATGCTTGTATTTATACCTTTTCATTGATTTTTAACCGTTGGGTGGTTGGGAACATAAATATAAACGTTGAGCTGCTTTTTCCCACCATAAATGCACTTTTACAACCACTCGTATCGGTACACGAACAGTCGTATTGATATTTGTCTTAAATAGAAAGAGCCGTTGTGTACAATTTATGCAGGGGGTATCGATACGCTTCATTGCGTATCGGTACGGTCTCAATGTAGAATAAAGGGACGTATCGATACGGGCAAGGCCGTATCGATGCAATTTTGCTCACTTGAGCTACTAACTGAACCTGTATTGGTACGCCTTGAGGGTGTATCGAAATAGGTCCAACGGCATTTTAAAATTGGTATTTCCCAATAACTGACTCTAACGGCTAAGTTATTAAATACTGATATTTGACAAAATCTTTGAAGTGTATCGAAACTCTTAGTGACGTATCGGTATGCTGTGCTTAAATCTTAAACCTAGTATGAAGGCCGTATCGAAACGAATAGAACCGTATCGAAACGTCTGAGTAAAATACTTAGCCCATATAAAGGTCGTATTGATACGGATGGAACCATATCGAAACAGATGCTTGCAGTGGCCAATGTTCTAAAAATTGTATCGATACACTCATGGGCGTATCGATACGTCTGGGCTTATTTTAATAGTTTGGTCTTTAAAACACTTAGAAAATTTTAGGGCTTTAAGTTTTTGACTTAGAATCAAATATGCTTTAAAATATTTGTCAGTTTGGGACACTTTAAAATACAATTAAGTCCTTTGTTATATCAAAATCAACATAGGTTTTACACTCATCCTTACCTCTCCAAAAGCGGGATACGTTCATAATTTCTAGTCACTATAACACCAATAGGTATAGTAGTCTGTAGTAGATCACCAAGATGTTCTACATTACAACCCCTCACCCCCTTATCCATAGTACCTATCTGCCTATTGAAGAAATGAATGAGTTCACTACCTATGCCTTTAAAAGAAGTTACCATATTCCCTAAGTCATCTAGTAAATACTAAATAATATTCTTCTTTCTCTTCATAGCAACAGTGGAATGAAAGAATTTAGTCCCCTGATCTTCCTATGCAACCAATCCACCTTAGCCTTCTACTGATAGAACTGAGATTCTGCTTTTTCCAGATCCAATAATTCAATATGCAGCTGCTTTTCACTTTCAATTCTATCTCTATCAAATGTCTCTAACAGATTCAGAAGTTGTTGAGTTTCAAGCTGCTGCCTCTTCTCTTTCACTCTCTTGGAAATATTGGTATAATATGGAGTGTTGAGAGCCTTCAGCTTAAGTTTCAGCCTCTTAAGCTTGACAAAAAAAATCTGAAGAGGATTGCTCTCTACAGGTTCAATCCATGAATCAGCCACAATTCTTCCAAAATCAAGGTGTTGGGTCCAGAAATTTAAAAATTTAAATGGCTTGGGCTTATGAATAGGGGCCTCGACATGTAAGTTCATAATCCCAGGGCTATGATCAGACACACCAGAGGTTAAAAATTCCACAAATGAAGAAAAAACTCAATAAACCACTGAACAGTAACAAGCACACGATCAAGTTTTCTTGCCAAAAAATTTCCTTCCTGTTTGTTGGACCAGGTGAAAAATGGTCCCAAATAAGGGTGATCACATAACCTACTATCACTGGGGCGTCTCTAAAATCCTCCATGTCTGAAGTGAGCTGAGTCCCTAGGTTACAGTCAGAGTTCTTAGAGACACTACAAGTCACATTAAAATACCCCCCACAATCCAAGGGAGAATACCAACAAATCCTTCAACATGTCTGAGTTGATGCCAAAGCTCCATACGCATTCCACTATCATTGCTCTCATAAACTACAAAAATCAATACTAGCTTGCCATCCAAGTTGCCCTTAACAGTGACAACTTGAGATGCAGAGAAAACCAAAGAAAAATCCAGAACTTTCTTGCACAGGACCCAGATTTTGCCAAAATCTATAGAACTATAGTTTTTGTAACAAGACCACTCATTTGATAGAGGAGCAAAAATTCCAACAAAGTTTTGCTCCCTTACTCTAGTTTCAACTAAGCACAAAACCTTAATCTGCAAGTTTTCCATACGTTTGAACACCTTCCTCTGCTTGCTAGGGTTGTTAAACCCTCTTACATTCCAGAAGGCTATAGTCATTGAGATAAGGTTGAACCAACACCCCTTGGATCCACAACCTCTGGCACCTTGGATTTAACTTTCTCTAATTTTTAGCTTTCATCTCTTGGAGTAAAGTAGCGACACCCAAAGAAGCCACTCTAGGCTTTCTAACATCTTCCAGAGACTCGAATTCAACTCTTTGCAAGGCTTCAAACTTATTTTTGGAGGTAATTTATGCACCTCGACCTCTTCCCTTCCTCTTTCTTTTCTTAATCTCAAGACTCTGCAAAGGTGAGAACTCTTCTTCAGTAACTAGTCCAAAAGTTGAAATAAGCACATCTCCCACAACAACAGTAGGGTTTTCAATAGCAACCCCCTTAACTATAGTCTGAAAAGTAGTAATGGTGCCTCGGAAGAAACCAGCTCGACATTAGTACTACTCTCCTTGCCAGTATCACTAATGGCCTCAGTTAAAACTAGCTCAACATTAGTCATACTGGCTCCAACCTTGCCATTACTGGCCTCAGCAGCTGCTAGCTCAACAATATTAGTACTAGCCTCAGCAGCTGCTATCACAACAGTATTGGCAGCAGTAACACAATCGTTGGCTTGGGCTAGCTTAACATTAAGTGCACTAATGGCCTCAGCACCAGCTAATTCAGAAAAAGTATTAGTATTCCTAACTGTAAGGACATCCTTAGCTCTCCACTCAACAACCTACTCTTTTACACCCACCCGCACTTCAGTACACAGCTTGTTTGAGTGCCCAAATGTCTTACAAGAAGAACAACTAGCAGGCATCCAAGAAAATTTAACTTTCACTGTGACTATAGACTTGTCCTTCATTTTGACAGGGATAGTACGAGGCAGTCTAGTACCGACAGTTACTTCAACATACACCTTAGCGAATTCAAGTCTTTCTCGAGAAGCGGTGATTGAGTCCATATACAAAGGTATACCCAAGCCACTAGCTATATAGCTTAATCCTAATCTAGAATACAATTCAAGAGGAATATTATACAGTTGTACCCAAACTGACATTCGAGCCAAATCAAAATCTAGCCTCTACAAGTTTGGCTCCCATTTTCGAAGTATCAAAGGTTTGTGCTGAATGTGTCAGAGAACGTTTTCAAGAACCCAATCCCTGACAGTGACATTTGCAAATGAGAACACATAAAGGTTAGAACCAACAAGGCTCACCTTGGTTAAAGCGTTCCACCCCCCCCCCCCCCAAGCGCTTCCACGATTTTCTTGAGAGCTATGAAGTTAGGAGCATCCCCGATGAATTGCCCAACCAATGAGTGCCTCCAATCAGAAAAGCCCTCATTGAATATCTCAGTAGGTGGATTGATTTCTAAGGAGTTGTTGCAGACCACCGACGAGAAAAAATATGGAGTTTGCTCGTCTCCGCCCCCCCCCCCCAAAAAAAAAAAATTCTCTCCCAGTCCACCGTTGTCATGCATTTAGCTCAGCCTAGAGGTAACATAACAAAACCAGGAAAATCTAACAAGAATCAGCGAAAATCTACCGAGAATCAACAGAAAAAATGTTCAATGGAGAAGGTAAAATGAGGAATCCTCAAGGGCCGTTAGGCCTGCTAACGTGCGCCTGTAGAGAAAAAACCGCCCTTATTTTTGTCGTTAAATTCGTATTTAGGGTTATTTTTAAAATTTTTAGTAGAAAATTTTTATCTAACAATATCACTATCGGATCAAACAGTATCTTCAAAAGCGAAAACATTATGGGAAAATTACATTAATATTACATTTTATTTTATTTATTCTTAAAATAGAGTACCCCACAAATTATTTCCAACATTAGGACGGTTTACTATTAAAACAATGAAGACTAAGTATTCACCCCGAGTTTAAACAGGAATTTCCCTTTGTTGTACTGTTCAAAGGCGGATTCTCCACTGCCTGACTTCAAACAGTAGACGGGTCACACATAGCTGCCACGTGGTGCACTAGGGGCTACCGGACACTGTTCAAAGACGGGTAGAGCACCCTCCAACTTTAAATAGTGCTCGGCATGGGGGTGGTAGCCTTGGCAGGCCTGGCATGCTGGTGAAGTCCCTTGGCATGCATGCAGCAGCCTCGGGGTAGTATTTTTTTTTTGGTTTTAAGTTTGATTGGATAAATGGTAGGTGGGTTGGGTGGTTGAAATTTAAAGTGGTTGGGGTTAAATAAGGGTTGTGATGAAATGGTAGGTGAAGATAGAAGAGAAAGATTTAGAAGAAATGGTATGTATTTTATTTGAGAAAATTATGTTAAATTAATATTTTTATTTGTAATGTAATGTATGTATTTTTTGTAGTTACGATTTTTTATTATTTTTTCAGTTTAATTTTTCTAATTTTATGTCTTTATATTTGTTGGAAATTTTGAAGTTGATGTTTGAATTTTTGAAATTTTTGTCTAAAATAGGTTGTCGAGGAGAAGAAATTTTGTGAAGAGTTTGAGTAAAGAAAGGAAGATTTGAAGAAATATAGTAAGTATGACGAAATTTTAATTTGGTGGTTGAATTTTTTAAATCTGTGAAGAGATTAAGTTGTTGTTGTTGTTTTTTTTAATTTTGAAGTTGATGTTTGAAAATTTTTATGTTTGAATATTTGTATTGTTGTTAATTGTTTGTTAGTTTTATAATGATTTTTGAAAGAAAAAAAACGAGTATATTGGGAATAAAATGAGTATATTTTGAGTTGAATGAAAAAATTAGTAAATTAGTGACTAGTTCGTAATAATCTTAAAGTTGAGGGGTTTTAAAGTTATATTAGTAGTAGTGTAGTAAAAAACATTTTTTTTAAATTTCATTTGTAATTTTGAAAAAAAAATAACTTAGGAGTTGGCAATTAGTAAAAAAAATATTAATGTTTTTTAATTTAGGAGCTTTTTAAAAATTTTATGTATATACCGATTGTAATTAGGGTATTTATTATAAGTAAATTAGTGACTAGTTTGTAAAAATCTTAAAATTGAAGGGTTATGAAGCAAAAGTAGTAAATTAGTGAGTAGTTTGTAAAATCTTAAAGTTGAAGGGTTTTAAAGGAAAATTGGTGAATGATATAGGGACTAAGGATTAAAGTTATATTAGTAGTAAAAATATTTTTTAAATTTTATTTGTAATTTTGAAGAAATTGTTTTATTTAGGAGTTGGCAATTAGTAAAAAAATATTAATGTTTTTTAATATGGAAGTTTTTTAAAAATTAGTGACTAGTTTGTAAAAATCTTAAAATCAACGGGTTTTGAAGGGAAATTGAAAATTAGTGACTAGTTTGTAAAAATCTTAAAATTGTATGTAGTAAAAAATATAGATGTTATTAGTCTTTTAATAGTAGTGTAGTTGAATTGAAATTTAAACAAAATTAATTTATAATATCTTTAGTCTAGTTTTATTTTTAATTTGGTAAAATTCAACGAAATTTAAATTCTGAGCATTTAGTTAGTTAGTGTAATAAATGTAGTAAAGGGAAATTTAAATTTCATAGAATTTTAGCAAATTTAAACTAAACTAAAGATATTATAAATTTTGTTTGCAAAGTTTAGTTGATTATTTTTATTGGCAAATTATATTTTAAAGTAGTAGATTAGTCTCAGGTTGTAATATATTCTTACTTATCCTGTAGGATGGCTGAGCAAGCTCCTCTATTAAGATTCAAGGATCAACACATTAGTAGTCTGCCGGTTCCTGAGATGGTACAATTTTGTTAATAATTGATTTGTTTATTTATTAAAAATTCAATTATGTTAATAATAATATTTATTATTATTATTATTAATTGGGTATATTTATTTATTTATTGATGTATTAATTACATGATTTTGAGGATACATTTAAGCATCACCTGACCATGGCGAAAAATCCTCCGCGCGATCGAATCACTGAATGGTTACAACAGTCTGGATTTTATCATGAGACATTCATTCGGGGGTACAAGTTGGTGCCCGGGTTGATTGTCGCTCTGATTGAGCGTTGGAGGCCGGAAACCTATACGTTCCATATGTCGTGTGAGGAATGCACAATTACACTTGAAGACGTGGTCATGCTTATTGGGGTGTCGGTAAACAAGGCATCATTGATCGGGGCACCGTTGACCGGGGAACCTTCGATCGACTAGACGAAAGCTACACCTGAAGCACTTTGTGGTTATTTCCTTAGGAAGGTACCAGGCCAATCAAATTTGAAGGGAGGTCGTGTGAAACTGAGTTGGTTGCAAAAGGAATTCCAACTCAGTGGATATAGTTCAATTGATACGGTTTATAAAGCCAATCGAGCTTATATTCTGCAGTTCATTGGCGGTATATTAATGTCAGATAAATTTGGCAATTTCGTTCATACACGGTATCTACGTTTTTTGAGGTATCCCTGGGAAGCTGCTAAATATAATTAGTGATCGGTCATATTAGCGTTCTTGCATCGTGAGCTGTGCAAGGGCGCTAAAATAGAGAATGGTCAAAAAGTTGGGGGTATTGGTGGATGTTTGTTGTTGCTGCAAGCATGAGCTTGGCAGCGACTTCCGTTCTGGATACCGATTACTCGAACACCGGTACAGTTCCCTCTTGTCGCCAGGTAATTATCCTGATTTTGAGTTCAATTTTTTGTGGTAATTTTATTTATTATTAAAACATTATTTGTGATTTGTATGCAGATGGTGCGAGAAAAAAACGCAAACGGGATTGGCGACCAACTTCATCACGCGATAACTTATTACACTTGAGTCCAATTTGGTGTGGTCGTGGTCGATGGATGTTCGTAAGCATGTGTTATCGTCGTTGTACTTTGTGACCTCCCATCGATCCATCTTCTTACACTTCATTACACGAATCTTCCAGTTGCACCCTTCTCCGTATTTTACACATTTCGCAAAGAAAGTCCCCGTGTTGGATTCTGCAACCGCGTAGTCCACATGCTGCATGATGCTATACTCTTTAATTGCCAATATAACTTCATCCTTTTTATTAAATTGCAGCCCCTCAAACAATTCAACATGCTGACTCGAAGTTAATTGGGGCATATTTGGGAATTGCGGTGCCCTCATTGCATCGAAATCCACCGAGTTCATGTGAGTAGGAGCTTCATATAATGTTATGTCACCCCCGGTCGGAACAAATTCTCGAACACCGAAATTAGGGGCTTCACCAACGTCATCCGAGAACAAATCAAGATCCTCAATATCTTCATCTTCGCTGGAATCTTCAAGTGATTCTCCCCATCGACCTCGTAGGTTCTCAATATTTGCATCAACAGTCGGCCCGTATGATGTTGCATATGTCGACGGCCCACCTTCATGAAATCCTAGATGTCCCAGTTGCCAACATTGCAACAAAACTGCCTTCGGGCATATCAAATTCGTTACCGAACCCCATTTGACTAGATTCCCCAACTGCGTTTCTGGAGGGACCGAGAATATCACGCACCTCAGCAAACAACTCGACATTTCGAATTCCCATAGACTCATGCTCTGCGATCATTATTCCCACATTTGTATTATCTTCGAGAGCTATTGCGGAATATCTAACTGGATTCAGACATGTTGGCCACCGATACCACAAACCATGAAACTGAGCTCCAATTTTCTCCGATATCTTCTCTTTCAATACTCGAAGCGTGATTTCTTTGTTAAATCTCATCTTCGTAGGGCTCTCAGAATCAAATACGATACCGGCATCAGATTTTACCATTTGTCCATTGTAATGGACAATCACCACAAAGCTGTTGTTGCTTATTTTCTCTGCATGTTCGAAAAAATATTTTCAATAATAATACACAAATCAAAACAAAAAGCTACAATGTCACTAAACCTGATTTTAAACTATAAATAACAATAATTTTAGAACATAATACTTATTTACGGAAGTATTTCGAATATACTTTAATATCTATACTAATTTCCCAAAAATACTAATTACGGTTTTTTTGCACTACTATAATCTTAAACAAAAATAAAACATTCATCGTTCTAACATATTTCAAACAACATCAAAGTTATACAGATAAAAAAATTAAAATTTTAAACCGACTTACAATTTTTTCCTACAACTTTCTTCTTCTACTACTTCTTCTTCTCCCTCTTTGCTCAAATTTTTACTCAAACGTTTTCTATCAAATTATCTTCTTCAACACTAACATAATCTATTTAAAAAAACTAGAATTTTTCCCTAGAATACCCCTACACGAAAATTAATATTCACTAATAGGTTTCAAATAAAAAAATTACACTACCCCTATATAATTTAAAGCTAATATAACAATTAAAAAATTTTATTACCACCCTACACCTGCACATACACCACCAATTCATCACATCACTGCAACCCTATATGAATTAAACTCCGTCGGGGCTGTTGCATGCAACACACCACGTCCACCAGGCCTGCCAAGGCTGTCACCCCCATGCCGAGCACTGTTTGAAGTCGGAGGGTGCTCTACCCGTCTTTGAACAGTGTCCGACAGCCCCCAGTGCACTACGTGGCAGCTATGTGTGATCCGTCTACTGTTTGAAGTCGAGTAGTGAATAATCTACCTTTAAACAGTACAACAGACAGGGGGTGAATACTCAATCTTCATTAGTTTAACAATAAACCGCCCTAATGTTAGAAATAATTTGTGGGTACCCTATTTTGAGAATAAATAAAATAAAATATAATATTAATGTAATTTTGCCTCCCATTATAGCCATTCGCGAATGCACCCGCAGCTCTATTCCTCCTCCTCCTCTCTCTCTCTCTCGATGAGATTTCAGGACCTGATTATTTCTTTTCTCTCTTCAATCTTTCCTATTAAAACCCTTTTTGTTTCTTCAATTTGTTTTTTGTTTTGGGTTAGTGCGAGAATCTCTCTTCGTTTTTAACTTAAACGTGGCATTAAAGAGCTCCCCGAGTCATTATTGAGTCTCGAATATCGAGCTCCCTGAAACTGCAGGGGGGGGAAAGAGAAAGAAATACTAAGAAATATAACCCTCTGATTTCTGGGAGCATTAAATTTATGTTTCTCTGTACGGTAAACTCGAAAACTCGTTTATTGTTGTTGATCATTAATCTCTCTGACTCGCTCGTTTTACTCTGTTTTTCGAAAGAAAAGAAATGGAAGAAGAAAAGCTGCTGATGAATTTATTAGTATTTCATTGTTTAGTTCTTAAAATCTGACAAATCATAAAATGTAATTTTGAATGTAATCTGTTTTTGATTTTTAACAGAGGGCTTCTTGGTTTTCTAAGAATTTGAAAAAAAAAACTACCATGCTGACGTGCATAGCTCGTTTGAAGCAACCCGGCGATGACTCAGTGAGTCAACAAGAGGAAATGGACTCTTCCAGTTCCACCACTCCTAGCACTAAGCACAACCAAGCTATTAAGTCCCTTACTTCTCAGGTAATTTAATTCTCAATTTTACAACGTCGAGATTTTTTTTGTGTTCTTTGGTCTTTGTTTGGCTTTAATGGTTTTCTTTTTGGGTGTGTGATTTAGTTGAAGGACATGGCGTTGAAGGCGTCGGGGGCGTACAGGCACTGTAAACCCTGCACGGCGCAGAGTCGATTGAGGAACTCGGGCGAGTCCGACGCGGACTCAGACAGATTGAGATGGACGTATCGTAGGACGGGGAGTTCGAGCTCGGCGACACCGAGGACCTGGGGGAAGGAAATGGAAGCGAGGTTGAAAGGGATGTCGAGTTCGAGCGGAGAAGCGACTCCGAAATCGTTGAGTGGGCGCCGAGTCGACACGGTCGTGTTCGTCGAAGAAAATGAGCCTAAAGAGTGGGTGGCTCAGGTGGAGCCCGGCGTACTTATCACCTTTGTTTCACTTCCCAGCGGCGGCAACGATCTTAAGAGGATACGGTTCAGGTACGCCGCGCCGTTGGTTTCCCGGTTTTCTATTTCGATGGTTCTAATTTGTTTTTCGTGCGTCAGATTTTTTTAGGGCCACAAACGAACAAATCGTTCAATGAACGAACCGTTCGTTGTCCGTTCGAAGAAAAATTTGTTTATGTTCGTTTTTTTATTAAACAAGCGAATATAAATACGATTTTTTGTTCGTTTAGTTAAATGAATGAACACGAACAAAAGAATCGTTCGTTCATTTACGTTCGGTAATCCGTTCGTTTATGTTCATTTAAATTAATTTACATATGCCCATTTATATTTATTATTTTTCATAACAAAATTATTATATTAAAAAAATTATTCACATATGTTTATTCGTTTAAATTTATTCACATATGTCCTCTTATATTCGTTCGTTTGTGTTCGTTTATATTGTTTATTATTTTAACGAACATATATGAACAAACATGAACAAGTTACATTCCTTAACGAACACGAACAAGAAATTGCATTCGTTTAGTTGTTTGTGTTCGTTCATTTGTTCGGTTAAAAATAAACAAATGAACATGAACATACCCTCGTCCGTGTTCATTCGGTTCGTTTACAAACCTAAATTTTTATTTAAAGCTTATAATCCTATTAATCGAATATAAATAATAATAATAATAATAATATATATATATATTTTTTTATTTAAGGCTTACTTTCTATATTTCTCATATTATAAAATTTTGCGAATAAACAATGGATCAAATAATGTCACATCAATTGAACCCGTAGAGTGGTCCAAATGGTATATGGTGATGTATTTTATCCAGCTGACATGGGTATGAGCACCATGTATGCACAATATGTGTGCTTTATTAAAATACTAAAAATTAAACAAATATTATCTTGTAATCATGCTAGCATATTCAAAAAATTAATATCACATCATTATATTTTTTAAAACTAAAATTCAAGTGAATTTGTGTTTTGAATGACACTATCATCTAATATCAACCCATAAATAATTATATATATCGAACAATCAGTTGATCTAATAAGACGATGTATTAAATTCTTGAAACAATGTCAAAGATTAGATTTTTAACGTTATGAAAGAAGCAAATTAGGTTTGGTGGGTTGTCTCTGTAATAAGCCTTTGTAATACTCAATATAGATTATTAAGCCAATAAATTGAATATAAGTGATTATAAAAAAATTGATGCGTATAAATTTTGACAAAATAGTTTATGTTGTGCATGTATACAATCTCAAAATGTATTTGAAATGCATCAAAATTAGTTACATGTAGTGCTATGGGTTTGGTTATTTCCACTAATTCATTAACTTGCGAGAAATATAGTACTGAAAATTTATATTTATATACAGATAGATTTGTCTGTTTGTCTTTTTATAATTATTGATATCAAATTTATTAATTAATTAATTTAATTGTTTTATTTACATCATAAAATTTTTAAACTCTGAAACCAATCACTGCCTATCAACCTCGGCAGTAAAAGCAAGAATTTTTGTAGGTGAGGGACCAAGGGGGTGTCACAGTAGGCTTTCAATCCTAATGAAAAGCAATCCCATAAAAGTCCAAAAGCAGAACTCATTGTGCCTCATCAATGGTGGGTGGGACACCATTGATTGTGTTGGCAAAACAAGCTTTTTCACTCACCCCTTGTCGTCTTGTCGACGAAGCTCTCTTTTTTCCTTCAAACCAAAACAAATTCCCCTTCACGCCTGATTCTCCGTGCCATTGGCTTCTTCCCTTGTTCTTCTAATGACCCATTTCTTGTCATTTTCTCACTCAAAAAACAAAAGCTACATGCAAAACACAAAATTTGACCCCTTTTTTTAAGCTTAATATTTGGCAACACTCGAAAGACCATGTCTTCAATGGATAGTGACAGGAGTTATCAGTCATTTTATCAAGGGAACATTGATGTTGCCTCTTCGCCTCATTGACCTTTACTTTTTCTGATTCTAGAAAATTTTGGTTTTAATTGGTCTCTTAATTGACCGTATTTTTCCATCACCACTTTCATATTCATGGTGATAGTATCTGATTTAATGCTTTGCTTAAGCTCCAAAGATTAGACACATCCCAATACATCAAACACACGGCATGAGCAAGCATATTTCGTTAGTTAACCAAGATGTTCATATTTGTTTCCTTTCATTTCTTTAGGTCATGAGTTTTAGACCCACTTGAAGCATTCTCTTTCTTCCCCTAGAGTCTTGAAGTAGGATTGGGATTTGTAAAAAAAATAATTAAACACTCGGACGCCACTTAGAGAATCATAATATTTCTTTCTCATTATCTTAGGCTGGTTGGTAGCTTATTTTATTGTCCTAACTAATAATGGGGAATTCTTACTCACCAGATGTATACGAGCCAACCTAGTGGCCCCAATATTATTAAAAATTTCCATTCACATTAAACGGTACAGGTGCATTTATATAGTTCATGGTTGGTTTCAAGTTATTGACTTGTGGATAATGGAAGGAACGGACGCATGATTTTATGTTTGGATGTGAGCTTTTATATTTAGTAAATTTATATAGGAATTTGAAATTTTCAAGGGTGAGAAATTAGACAATCAATATAAAATATAAAGAAAATTTAAAACTTTTAGGGGCGCGACCACCTCTAGAATCTCTAGGTCCATCCCATAATAAGGGTAATAGCATGGTATAGTTATCAGGGACGAAGGCATGTATAGCTTGTTCCCTCCCAAATTTTTTTGATATAATAGCATTTGAGGTCCTTTTCAGTTTAAATAGTAGTGAAATAAGATCTTTGCCCCTCCCAAATTTTAGATTTAAAGCTTAATAAACCTTTGCCCCTCCCAATGTTTGATCCTAGCTCCGTCATTGGTCGTTATTTTTGTGTTTTCTTATGATTTTAACCAAAACTTTGGTGCTTGACTTCCCTAATGCATGTGACTGTATTGCTCCATTTTAGCACATGCATATCATGAACCTCTAGTTTCTGATTTCTGGTAATGTTAATCTCATGAACATCATGAGTGCTGAAACATACTTTGTTTTCTTTGACTAGTCGAGAAGTGTTTAACAAATGGCAAGCTCAAAGATGGTGGGCAGAGAATTACGATAGGGTCATGGAACTTTACAATGTTCAGAGGTTTAACCGCCAGGCATTCCCACTACCAACACCCCCTAGATCTGAAGATGAGGCAAGTTGTTACTTTGTTGCCTGCTTAACATAGCGTGAACGAACCTATGTTACTCGGACTCTGGTTTGAGTGTTGGATATGGTTAGATTTTCTAAAGTTATCCCCATGTCCATGTATTGAACACGAATCTGGAACATGAGTGCTTCAAGAACAATGAAGAGTCTGAGTAACATAGGAATGAAACTTTGAACGTTGATAACATCATTGTTGTGGTTTCTTACAGAGCTCAAAAATGGAATCAGCAGAAGAAAGGCCTGTAACACCACCAATGACTAAAGAACGTTTACCTCGTAATCTATGTCATCCAACTGGGATGGGAATGGCTTATTCATCGTCAGATTCACTTGATCAACACCCAATGCAGGCTCGGCATTATTGTGACTCCGTTCTTACCTCAACCCCAAAACTTTCCAGTATTAGTGGTACCAAGACAGAGATATCATCCATGGATGCCTCTATGAGGAGCAGTTCTTCAAGAGAGGCTGATCGCTCTGGAGAGCTATCAATTAGCAATGTCAGTGTTCTTGAGACCGAGTGGGTTGAACAAGACGAACCAGGGGTTTACATTACTATCAGAGCCTTCATGGGGGGGAAAAGAGAGCTTAGGCGAGTTAGATTCAGGTATGGTTCCATGACATTTTTGAAACTTGCAACATATCAAAGTGGTAAATATAGCAGTTTGTAGTTTTAATCCTTGCAGTCATTGCAAGTTCATCTTACAAGCTACGAGTTGCTGAACCGAATATAGATTAGTTCATATGCCTAATGTCTGCATTCCTTAAAATTCTGTGAGCCTAATAACAATTGCACCATTTGCTGAAAATATGATCCAGGCACAAGTTGCATCATCGTAGAAAGAATACTGATTTGAATTACCAATCCTCAGAAACTGAATTTTAAGGCTGTAAATCCTTTTTCTACAGCATAATTACCGAGCCACTTATGCTTAGAAAAATCCAGCATGAACTATTCACTGATGAAATGTGATTCTGTATCGTGCAGCCGGGAAAGATTTGGAGAGATGCATGCGAGACTGTGGTGGGAAGAGAACCGAGCCAGGATACACAAACAATACTTGTAATCTAGTGCACGAAGGAGACTAGCGGCTTGCTGGCGCGTTTCTAAATCGCGGGGGTCTTTATTTTTGTCACTTTCTTCTGCCATACTTGTGGAATCCCTTCAACAAAGATCCAAAGCAGGTGTTTCCGGTTTCTACCTACTGTCACCTGTTGCTAAGTTTTTTTTCCAGCTTCATAGTAGCTGTTAGAACTTAGAAATATGATGGTGGGATTTTATAGTACTAGTTTCTTTAAAATCAAAAGTTGGTAGGTAAAGAGCATCAAATGTGTATTTGGGTGATGGTACAAATGGCAAACCAATATCAATGAAAAATCCTTTCTTCCTTCTATGGTTTTTACCACTAGTGTCCTCATCTGTTTTATGGTTTTACCACTATTTTCTTTCAACAATGATCACTCCAAGATTCGAACGAACGATAATCGCTACAGGTTTCGAGCATGTTGGTAGTGGACCAACATATCATCAGTTCAGGAACCAAAACTCAGCCCACATTTAGCACTTTTTGGAGTAGTAAATTGAGAAGACCTATTGGGATGAACATGTTGGTAGTGGGCCAAGCATTCACTTGTGTTGAATCAAAATGGTCTAATTCTTGTTTTAGTTCTGCATCTAAAATTTTGGATTTAGTTGGTGTCGTTAAAGTGATGACTTGTTTTTCTATTGCCATTTGGTCACATAGTTATGGTATCGTGAAAATCACAACTATAACTAATAACATTATAAAAGTATATGACCAAATTATGGCAAATTAAAGTCAAGGGATTAAGCCGATGAGACCTGGTGGAGTTGACAAAAGTTGAGACTTTAGATATCTAGATTCGACTTTCATCATATGTAAACCGTATAAGGATTGTCTCCAGATTTATTCGAGTTTAAATCTCACTATTTGTGGATCTTTTTCACATTCATTCTATTCTAGTTATCAGTCCAATTGTGGTTTGTAGATGGATTTGTACCTTATAACTTCAAAAAAAATTAAGGGTTTAGATCCAATGTTTCGATATAGGAGAGGGGCTAAAACCATAATTAGGCCAACCAAAACCAGAAAGCTAAATGAAGTTTTGCTTTTCTGATTGAGGAGCTAAAAACTGGGAGATAAGAATTACAAATTACTGGAAGAAAAGTGAAAGGAGAAAATGACCGGACATTACGCACTTCATTGATGTGTGATTGGCTGTTGGCTGACAATTTAACCCCCAACAAAGAAAAAGAATTCACTTTAGTCCTTAGAAGTTCGAAAACATCATCAAACCAAGTAAAAACTAAAATAAAAACAAAATATAAAGTTACCCTAACAATCAAACCTGCAACACCCTGCCCAGGCACCCCCACCCGCACGCGCGGCACTCTCAGCTTTTTCCCCCCGGTTAACATCATCAACAAAGTACACAATTCTCCCTTTTTCTTTACTCTGCCTTTTGTTCGGTTTAATTGCACCAACATCCCTACACTATGATCTAAATTATAGTCTAGTCACTTAACTTCAAGTTTATATCAGTTGAGAGAAATAACAAAAACTATGACTTCAAGATTGGAAACAAACCTATTAAAGAGTAGAGTAAATTACGAATTTTATCACTCAACTTTCTTCTCACTTTTATTTTTAATCACCGAAGTCTAAACTTTCGGTTTATTTTTATTGGTCACTATGTCGTTAAATACTTAACTGTGTTATAATTAGTCATCTTTATTTTTAAATACTTACAAATCATGGTTTTCATATTCTCTTTGATTTTTTTACAAATTCCAATGGTGGGAGGTGAAGAAGGAAGAGGCGAGTTGTATATTTTTATTTTTATTTAAAAAATTATGATTTGTGAGTTTTGGGTTAAGTTTTGCGAATTTTAAAGTAATTTTAGAAAAAATCTTAACCAATAAAGTGGAAATAGGCGATGAGCCAAACTTTTTGATGTCTTCAGTGATCAGGAAAGACACTGAAAAATGATGATTTTAGCACTAATGTGACCAAGACGAAATTGTAAAATTTTTATCTCCGAAGAAAGAAAATAAAATAAAGAAAGAAAGAAAAAGAGAATATGACATGAATGACATATGATTGTCCTGACAACAAAAATTCGTCCATGTGAACACGTGTGGCTGTCAAGTTACTATTCTATTTCTGATTTAATGTCCGAGTGGTCAACATAGGAAAAAACTAAAAGTTCAATGATTAAATTGAGAAAATAAAATAAACTTTCATAACTAAAAATAAGAATGATATCAAAATTGAGTGATGAAATTTATAATTTATCTAAAAAAGTAAAAGAACTAGAAATGATCAAACTATCATGCAAGGATTAAACCCATTAAAATACATAATGTAAGGTCCTTTAATAAATTTGACCCTTTTCCCCCGCAGTTTAAATCCCCTCCATGCTTCAAACTTGTTTATGCTTGTCATTATTCAGTGCCATACACAAATAGAAAACAAATATTATACTATATAATATACCGGTACTGAAACTTAACAGTCCAGTTCATATGAAAGAATTCTTTTCCCTCTTTCTTTGTTCCTCGTTTCACATGATCTACTTGTTTATTTCTACTTAATCTGTGTTTTTACAGCTTTTGACACTCTGTAAGTAGACATTAAAGCTTTAAATTAACCCTTCACTGTCCCTTTTCTTTTGTTCCCCTGTTTTTTCCCTGTATAAATCTCTGTTTCCCCTGTTTTTGTTCTCTGCTTGTGTGTTGTGTATGCAAAAAAAAAAAAAAAAACAATATGCATACAGTTCCTCATAGAAGAAGAACCCCTTCTTTCTCTTCAACTCTTCTCGATGCTATTTATCGTTCCATCGACGATTCGGGAAACAGAAACGAGCCGGCATTGTGCAATTACCGGGAGAACACAAGTGCAAACCTTGTTAAGAAACAGAGCAGTGGTTCCATGGAAAAGGCTTCAAGTCTAAAACGGGCTATCATGATTGAAAAATGGGGTGAAAAGTAGAGCAATTATAGCTCAGCTGTTCGTTTCAACTCGGCTTCGAGCTCCTTGGATTCCAGCAACGGTGGAACTGGAATCTTCTCGTCGTCGAAATCGAGAAGATCCAAGCTGGTTAAGTACGAGCCGAGAAACTCCGACGACAAGAACAACAAGCAAGGAAAGGCCAAGCGAGATAGTGGCGGAGGGTTCACAAAGACCAAGCTCAAGGCATTGGAAATCTATGGTGAATTGAAGAAAGTGAAGCAACCGATTTCGCCCGGTGGTCATATCACTAGCTTCTTGAACTCCATTTTCAATGCCAATGCCAAGAAAGTGAAGATGTGCTCTAATGGTGGCTCGGCCGATGCGAATTTTCGTCGAAAATCGAAATCGACAGCTTCATCACCCACTGCATTTTCCAGGTCTTGTTTGAGCAAAACAGGTAATAACAATAAGTACAGTAATGGCAATAAAAGGTCAGTCAAATTTTGTCCAGTTAGTGTCATTGTTGATGAAGATTGCAGACCTTGTGGCCATAAATGCACCTATGAAGAAGATCCCAGATTAATGTCCACTTCAATTGTTCGAAAGAATCTTAAATTTTCTTCGAAAAATGAGGAATTGAAGAAACAAGAATCTGCAGTTTGCAGTAAAGAAAGTGATTATCTAAGGAGTTGTCAAAGAAAGGGTATTGGGAAGCTGGATTTGAGAGGGTTTATCGAAGATTATGATGACGAAGATGATGATGCGATGAGTTGTTCGAGTTCGGATCTTTTCGAGTTGGATCATCTGATCGGAATCGGAAGCTATAGAGAGGAACTTCCGGTGTATGAAACTACTAGGTTGAGAAACAATCAAGCCATTGTTAATGACTTCATGTTGTAAGCTCATTTTTTTTAAAAAAAATTGTAATTATTTGCTTTGGGGGTTTCAATTTGAAAAATTCAAAGTTATTTGAATGATTATGGTGATTGATTGTTTATATTTACTAATTTTATGAGTGATAGGATCAATATCTAGGGACTAAGGCCCCGGGAGGGGTCATGCCCTAATCTCATTTTTTTTTTATCTTTGTTACATTGATTTTTTTTTTTAAATCATGACTCCGTCTTATCGGTATCGGTTCTCACAAGGAAAATAAAAGGGTGAAGTACACAAATTGTCATTAAACTATTATTAAAAATATAAAGTGGTCACTAAACTTTTAAAAGTTACATAATGGTCATTAAATTTTAATTTTTATTATAAAATGGTCACTGAGCCGTTAACTATCGTTAACTGAGAGACGTGATAGTTACAAAAATTTGTATAATAGCATATTTAATCCTTAATATTTACACATTCAATCAATTTAAACATCAATAGTGATGGTTAAATTATGAATAAATTGATTAAATGTGTAAATAAGGAGGATTAAATGTTATATTATTCAATTTTTTTTTACTGTCACGTCACCCAATTAATGACCGTTAATGGCTCAGTGACCATTTTGCAATAAAAACTAAAGTTTAATACCCATTATATAATATTTAAAATTTTTAATGATTATTTTATATTTTTTAAAATAGTTTAATAACCATTTTTATACTTTACCCAAAAATAAATATATAAAATCGACACAACAAAGGGAAAACATTAGAAAAAAGTGAAAAAGGAGAAGCCAACAATCTTCTCCCCACGAGAGGAGGAAGAAAGTGAAAACTATTTGCTTTTTCACATGGCCTCAACATCCCAACATAAATCAATTACCCTTTAGAGTCACAAAATTAAAAAATAAAAAAAAACTCAATAAAAATTATGTTTTCACATATGTTCGTATTCGAACTTCAAATTTATCAGATTACTTATATACATCGAACTAAATTTTGGGTTCACATTTAATATATCATCGCTCACTTTTTTTTATTATACATGTAACTTTGCATTGCATTAAACAAATAATCATATTTAAGGGTAAACAAAACTCGATTCAATTCAATCGAATTCTCGACTATCACATCAATGCCTACATTTTCTTGGACAGATGCCATGGTCATCACATTGAATATATGGACCTTTGAATACTGAAAAACAGTTGGACAGAAGTGACAACCGGATGCTTTGACAAATTGCCAAAGCCAACCGTTGGCTTTGCATAAATTCTGTCTGTCTTGACCTTCTACTTGTACCATCAATTCATCATCATAAAAACAGAGTGGAATCGATATGACCAGTTCTTGATTTGTTGTCATAGGACCGAAGAGCTGAGAATTATATTATTACAAACATCTTCGTGGTGTTCTTTTTCCTCTACGATAATTAAAAGATATCAAACTTCTTATCATTTACGATATTACAATCTATGAACAATTTCGATGTTCGATATCATAAGTAGGGTCTCATAAGGAATCTCAGAAGTCAAAAAGGTTTGGGAGCAACAATGGAATCCTTTGGGGGTGATGAAATGGGGCAGGAGAGACTGGCCACCATAGTTGACCTCATTGTCATTATATCAATATTATTTCCATAAAGAGAAATAAATGGAGAAAACTCAGGAAAGAAAAACTGACAATCATTTAAAAGGGTTAAATCATTTCACCTCATCAACAACCATAATCCAATTTCGTCGACGATTTTAATTTTATAGAGTTTTTTATTTTAAAATTCGGATTTGTTTTTCATCTAACAGAAAAAGTAAATAACGATCTTAAGAAATAAAAATTAAATTCTAAAAAATAATTTAAAAATTCAAGAAAACTCAATAATAGAGGAAATTATATATATATATATATATATATCCATAATATACACATAATTTGCCAGAAAGTATAAAGTGGAGCATGTTTCTCAACAACCAAACACGAATTTGTGTTATGCAACATAGTAGGTTACTTCAATAGTATTGTAACAAATGCATGTGGAACAAGCAATGCCCTAACCATTAGCCAATTGGTTTAGTATCGTTAGCTAAGACTTAAGACAATGACAACTTCCCCAGCTATATCAAGTCCCATGCCTCTGCTTTTGTCTTAGTGGAACCATGCATGTCTTGTCACTAGTTAGTGTTCAAAATATGAAAGGCCATCCTTGCACTATTACAGAACAGATATCGTCTGCCTTTTTTTTAGTGTCTTTATGTGTGCTCCAACAATAAAATATAAGTTTAATGTTTAAGATTAAAGTTTAGAGTCAGAGTTTAGAGTATATGATGTATGATTTAAGATTGAAGTATACACAGAAACACTGAAAAAGGACAGATGGTTTTTATTCACCATCCCCGCACTACACCCTAAAAATGTAAGATATAAAAATTGTATATTTATCTAACAAGATAAAGTGTTTGGTGTTTTAAACAAGTTTTAGGGTTTAGATCCTAATATTAATAATGGAGTATATTTATATACAATTTTTTCTCAAGTGATAATCTTCACATTTTTTACTGTTAATCTCATCTAATGGCCATGAATTAGTGTAAAACTAAATGAGTTTTATACCATGTAACTTGATCCTATCTCTTTAAAAAATCTATATGATTTTACTTTAGATATTCAAACTATTTTTTTTTCCATATTGCACATAGCTTGAAAGTTTGTTGTCTTTATTGTACACATCAATTTGTTAAGATGTACTAACTCTGCTTATTCGGATCCAATCGCTGCCTGTAAATGCACCATCAGGAGCCGTTGCGGCACCAGCTGCAAAGGGTAAGGTTGCACAGGCGGCGGAAGCGGAAAGATGACGGCGGGATAGATAGCGACTTGCAGGCAAGGTTAAACAATTTGAGAAGGATGCATGTAGAGCTCCTAATTACTTGTGTATAAATATCAAACATCCTCCTCTATGTTGGAACATTTCGGATTTTAAAATACATGGAAATTACAATAATTACTTTTTGTAAATTTATTCATGCTTGAATGCGGTAAATAGGTTTTGTATTTGCTCTGTTTGGAGTTGCCAAGTCTCAAAAAGACTCGATTACTCTCAGTTATGAATCAAGTTTTATACGACCTCGCATCGATAGGACAAAGTATTATACGGAATACGGATACTTAATTCAAAGCTTTAGTTCTGGTCGATTTTATTCAACTATACAAAGCATAAAGACGCTGATGATCGTAAACTCAGGTTTGATTTGATTTTTACCTGTTCACCATGTGCTTATTTTAGCCACCGTTGATATAAACTTGTACCAAGTCCAAATCCTCAATATTTCAAGACAAAGATCTCCGTGATTGCCGGTGTCTACCCTTGTATGGGCCACCAGAATGTGAATGATTAGTTATGGAACTCGTTGATATAGGTCGGTTGCTTACTAATAGTGAGGGTTTTCGTTGTGGTTCGACTGCGAATAGCTCCTATTCAGCTTGGTCATGCAGAGGAGGATAACTTGCATATGCTTCACGATTGTTGCTTTGCATGAATGATATGGACTCAGTTGATGCCAAGCAGACGCTGTTTTGATTTCTTTACCGTCTTTGATCCTTTGGTTGCAGGCTAATCTAAATAGCTCTTGGAAGATTGATTTACCGGAGTTCAAATGACAACATTTATTCGCATGTACGAGCGTCGAACGTATGAAAACATCGTAATAATTTTGTCTTCTGTTGAACGGAAGGGATGACCGGTCGGTTAACGACAAGGAAAAGACTCCAATACTATGTGGAACTAATCAGCATACAATTTTGTAACTAATCCAAGACAACCAAATGATGGCTAATGTACCTAAACAATGGTAAAAAAACTGAAGTAACTGTAAAATCCAATCGAAAAAACCAGCAACTGTTTTGCATATTTTCTGTTGTATTTTCAACTTTAGACCTTACCCTTATAGCTAAGTAACTGTTGCATGCAGTATGTATTCTGTTCTTAACTGGTACCCTTCCTTTAATCAATGAGCATGCACAAGAAGGTTGCTAACTCTGCTTTCTGCCTGCCAAAGGCGAAGAGGAACCTGTTTCGGAGTTGCTTTGTTCAGCTTCACCGGCGTGCTCCCATGGATGACTGTGGAACATGCCGATGCCTGAGGTGCTCCTCCCATGGATGCCAGTGGAACCTACATCCGGGACCTCCAACATCTGTTGCAGCGGCTGAACTTCCCGTTCATCTGTGAGAATAAACATTTGTGCCAGAGGGTTAGACTTGAAGAGCAATTTAATGTGTCACATTGACAAAACAAGAGAAGATAATTGGCACAAACCGGCAGAGGGGAAGTCTCGAGGATCATCTGTGAGATATCGAGGACTTTGCAAAGCCGGAGATGATGGTTGTCCTTTTATCATCATTTGCATTGGCCTTGGTCCAGAAGATGAACCAGTCAACTGCTGATTGTAATTTACTGCTGCTGAATTTCTGTATGGAGCTGGTGCTCGAATCGGTGGTCTATTCGACTGCTGATAGATATTCACTGGTGCTGCACTTGTATACAGAGCTGATGCTCGAATCGGTTGTCCAGTCAACTGCTGATTGATATTCAATGGTACTGCACTTGTATACAGAGCTGATGCTCGAATCGGTTGTTCAGTCAACTGCTGATTGATATTTACTGGTACTGAAGTTGCACACGGAGCTGATGCTCGAATCGGTTGTCTAGTCAACTGCTGATTGATATTCACTGTTTCTGAACTTGTATACAGAGCTGATGGTCTAATCCATTGGCTCATCATCTGCTGGTTGTTATTCACCGGTGCTGAACTTGTACACGGAACTGATGCTTGAATCCATTGTGATGGATATTGTTCCCCTCTCAAACTCGACACGGGACTCGCTCTTTCAGATGGAGTCGGTGGATTCCGTCCTACTAACCCTTGCATGGGATGTTGTCCAGCAGATGAACTTGAAGGAGAATCTGCCAAAACAGAAACATGAAACTAAGGCCGACCCGAAATCCAGTCGATAGCTAACCGAACATTAAGAAAACGAGTTTGTAAATACTCACTGGTTAGGAAACTGCAGAGCATGGTTTCTATGTCATACAACAGTTGCATATAAATGCAATATAGGTCCACATCTCTAAAATTTTCATCAATTGTAGCACAAACTTCTGGCAGTCTTCCTTCCCTTGTAACCTGCATTAATAAAGCCATTAAAACAGACACGAAACGAAGAGCTGCTTATAGTCATCTTACCTTAAGTATGCCACCTCTAGAAGTAACTTCGGCGAAAATTCGGTGCAGGCTCAGTTCTTTTTCATGGAATACAGGAACCCTGTAATTTGCACGGAGGAAAGGGAAGTTGGTAAAACCAAGCACAGAGTAAAATAGGAACAAAAGGGTGAAAGAACAAGCACAAAGGGCTTACATGTGATGTCTATTTTTCGCCTTTGATAGCCATTCCAGAAGCGAATTAAAGTATTTGGGATTTTTCAATGCATATTCATATTGAAATCGATCCATAGATGGTACATTTACGCTGCTTGAAGCATCCATCATTCTAGGAAATTGGCTCTGGAAGGTCGTTGAAGGGCGAGGCGGCAACGACTTCCGTTCTGTAGCCAGATAGAACTAGTTGCAGTGACGGCATAGAACAATGTGGTTCATGATAATCATAGAGCATTCCTTCTCCTTCTTGCACACGGGGCAAACAGCGGTAAAAGATGATCGGTTTCGAACAGACGGTGCAGGAAGAACGGCTGCTTGACCAGAATTCGACATTGTAGCATTGCTAGCGATGGCATTGTTGGAGCAGCCTGTGGCCTGAACATCACGCTCCTTCCTTTTACCACGGGCTATGCTTTGTCTATGATCTTTCTCGCCTTGATCACCGCCGGCCATCGGTCCTCGTAATCTTGTTCGAAATCTTGCGTACAAGAAACGAAGCAAATGAGAAAACTGGGAAACCAATTGCTTGCTCGAGAAACTTGGTTTGTTTAGAACCAGAGAAAAGGAAAGATCAAACAAAGAACTCCAAAATTTATTCATTCATGAGGGAAAATCCTATGCAAAAGAATGAAGAACATTGCAAAGAACTTACTTGCAGTTTTCTTGAGAAGGAATTGAGTTGAATTGGACTTTTGTTTGCAGAGTTTGTTTACTAACAGGTTTTGATTTCTGCTGTCCAAGTTATTAAAATTGTTAACATTTATAATTGAGTTAATTGCACCTTACGTCCTCAAACTATGGTCCACTTTTTAAATAGGTCCTTAAACTTTTAAATATTTTAATTTGATACCCAAACTATGGTTCTCATTCTAAATTAGACCCCAAACTTTTGCATGTTCCATTTTTATCCCTAAACTATGGTTCTCATTCTAAATTGGTCCCCAAACTTTCTGAATATTCTAATTTCATCATCAAATTATCGTCTATACCATATCATATTATTACATAATACACATTAGTCTTTTGTGATAATTAACAATTTTTATAACAGTTTTATTAACATAAATATAATTAACATATATTGATAATTTGGGTATGGAATTAGAACGTTCAAAAAGTTTGAAGACTAATTTAGAATGAGAGTCGTAGTTTGAGGATGAGATTGGAATAAATTCAAGTTTAGGGACCAATTTAGAATGAGTATTATTGTTTGGGGGACTTGTGGTGCAATTAACTCTTTATAATTAGATTATCTCTAAGGTAACAGAATAATAAAATAATGGTTCTTTGAGAAAAAAAAATATTAAATTATATTTAAATGATAATTACGCCTTAAAAAGAAAGAATATCATTTTAACGACAATGAGATAATATTATCGTATTTACATTTTAAATTTTATATACATAACAAAAAGATAATATCATTTCTTATCACAATTTATTATATATATAATATATATAACACATATAAATTGGTAATGGGTTTCAAAATTTTGTTACTCAATATTTGTTTGAGCCAAACCCAAATTCAATATTAAAGCCCAAATTTAATGAATTCTAATATTAATTTTCTAAATTATTAAGCACAAATGTAATATTAAAATTCTTTTTTATATAGATGCAATATTAAAAGGGTAAAACTTTGATACACAGGCTGTGTAAAATTAATTTTACACAAGACGACTGTGATTTACACTATAAAAACCCAAATCCTAAATTCCTAACCCTAATCCTAAAAAACTAAACCTCACACTCTAAATACTAACCTTAAATTCTAAACACTACAACATAAACCCCTAATCTTAAACCCTAAACTAAAACTAAAAGGCACGTGTAAACAAAAGTTTGAAAAAACCAGGTAAAAAATGGAAGATTTTACTTTTTATTGAGCCCGGGGCGTTTATTTGCATCATGGGGTTTCTTGTTGCTAGTTTGACATTGAACAAGCTTGAAAAAACCAGGATTTGGAGCCTTGAATTGTGGAAATGGTGTGTGCTGGTTTTGGTTATTTTCTGTGGCAGATTGTTTACTGAATGGATGATGAACATTGTTGTGTTTTTGATTGAAAAGAACTATTTTCTTATGAAGAAAGTTTTGTACTTTGTTTTCGGATTGAATGGGAGTGTTAGGCTATTTGTTTGGTTGGGTTTGGTCCTTTTGTCTTGGGGTTTGTTGTTTAGCCGTGGGGTTAAGAGATCAAAGGAGGCCAATAGGGTTCTAAATTATATCACTAGGGCTCTTGCTTCATGTCTCATTGGTTCGGCTATATGGTTGACCAAGACCCTTTTTGTTAAGCTATTGGCTTCTTCTTTCCAATGTACCAGATTCTTCGATCGGATTCAAGAGTATTTTTCATCAGTACATCCTCCAAGCTCTATCGGGACCTCCGGTTATGGAGATGGCCGAGGACGTCAAGAGTGGTAATAGCATCGGTCAGTTGAGTTTCAAGAATTTGATGAAGGAAAAAGCAGGGGAAAAGCAAGAGGTGATTGATGTGGATAGGCTTAAGAAAATGAAGCAGGAGAAAGTATCTGCTTGGACCGTGAAAGGATTAATCAATGTGATAAGTGGTTCGGGGCTATCTACCATTGCTAATTACATCAAAGATGTCGACGATGACGAGAACGAACACATGGATAAGGAGATAACGAGTGAGTGGGAAGCAAAGGCCGCCGCTTATAGCATCTTCAAGAATGTAGCAAAGCCCGGTGACAAGTGAGCAATTAAGCATAAATAACTTGTAACTATTCAATACTTTGATTGTTTGTTCTGTAATTTACTTGTTTCTCTGTTATTAACGAAATAGTTACATCGAAGAGGACGATCTTTTGCGCTTCATGAAAAGGGAGGAAGTTGACAATGTGCTTCCGTTGTTCGAAGGAGCTGTAGGAACCGGAAAGATCAAGAGATCAACTTTCGAGAATTGGCTGGTAATTCGTATGATCTTTCTTCATATACGCCTTCTTTAGTATGTTCATATCTGCTTTCTTGTTTCCAGGTGAATGTTTACTTAGAACGCAAGTCATTGGCACATTCCTTGAATGACACCAAGACGGAAATCGAGGAGCTTAACAAGCTCATCTCGGTGGCGGTGCTCATCGTGACGATCATCGTGTGGTTACTCATGATGGGATTCTTATCGACCCAAGTGCTCGTTTTCATCTCATCTCAGCTATTACTCGTGGCATTCATGTTTGGTAACACCGCAAGGACAGTATTCGAAGCCATCATATTCGTATTTGTGATGCACCCTTTCGACGTCGGGGACCGTTGTGTCATCGATGGAATACAAATGGTTGTCGAGGAGATGAACATCCTGACTACCGTGTTTCTGCGATACGGCAACGAGAAGATATTCTATCCGAATTCTGTTCTAGCAACCAAACCAATCAGCAACTATTATAGGAGTCCGGAGATGAGTGATTCCGTAGAGTTCACGGTCGATGTTTCGACATCAATAGAGCAAATCGGAGAGTTGAAAGCTAAAATAAAAGAGTACCTGGAGAGTAGGCCTCAGCATTGGCGAGCTGGACATAGTGTGCAAGTGAAGGACATTGAGAATGTGAATAAGATGAAAATGGCTCTTTATATGACACACACCATCAAGCTGGTGTTGGAACTGAAGAGAATTTTCGAAGGTTTGAATATTAAATACCATCTTTTGCCTCAAGAAGTTCAGGTCACCTATGTTGGTTCAGCTGCATATGCAGTTCATCAACCAGCTCGATGATGGTTGCATTTCGGATTGAAAAAAAAGGAAAGAAAATGCTCGAGTTTTCCTACGTGTTTAGTTCAATTTTTCCTTTTGTGGTTATGATGTTGTAAATTCAGCCCTGCTCCAATAAAGAAATATCTTTAAATCTTGCCTTTGGCCCATCAAATGTACAATAGAACTTTTATAAATTAATAGTTTTTTTTAAATAATAATTTTTCGGTCCCAATTTAGGCGGATGTCTAAATTAATAATTTCGATAAATTAATAAGATAATAATTTTTCGAAAGATATCTTATATAAATTTATGGTCCCTTCAATATTGTAAATTAATAATTCTATAAAGTTATAAATATAACTAGGATAACTTAATAAAATATGATTCTATTATTGTTTGTTTCTTCTTAAAATTTAAATCTAGTTGTAATTCGAACCCAACAAGTGTCCCAGTAGAAAAGCGGATGATGTTCATCTTAGGAGACACGGGTTCAAATCACCTTGTCTACAAAGTGTATGCGCATTGTCAAAGGGTTAAGAATATCTATGAACATATATTACCTTGTAATCACCTTTAGACCATTAAAAAAAACTTTTCTTACTGCATTCAAAAGTTTTGATGTTGTTTATATAGTGGTTCATTTCCTTACCATACATGAACTTGCATTAAGTTTTAACTACAATGAGCTTTGTTTTTAGGGGTATGTATTATATTTAATTAATCACATTATACATAAACATCATTCAATTAGCTTGGGCAACTGATTGTGTCTTGGATTTTGTATCAGAATCTATCATAGTTTAATGTACTTTTTTCCTCCAATTAGGTTTAAGGAGATTTTTAATGAGGCACACAATTTAGATTTTGTATCGAAATCTATCCTAGTTGTGATGTACTCATTCAACAATGTAGGTTCGAGTTCATTGAATCAGAAAAATCCCTTTAAATTAATAAATTATTAATTTATTAATTAATTAAATAATTTTTAAATTAATAAAATTACATGGTCTCAATGTTAATAATTTATAGAGGTTTTACTGTACATCCAAATCTTTTAACTGAATGAGTCGGTTCAATTAAAAATGGTTACATTATATAATTTTTTAGACTTTAATTTATATTACACAAATTGTATATCAAAATATAACTCATGTTATATTCTCTTAATTAAATATCATAATCTTATTTCCCTACCAAATAAACTAAATGAGTAATATTACATCCTAAAAATTCTATTGTCCTTTCACAGAAAAAGAATTTTGTTACAAATAAAAGAATGAAGCAATAAGAAGAAGAAAAAGGAAGAGGGATCTATGAGAATAAGTAGAAGAAATACTATTATTTTCTCGGTATATACAATGTTTTTTCTAAACTCTATATTTATATATATAAAGAGTAATTATCACGAGGAATTGTAACCCTAACCAATATTAAAGTCCTAATAATATATTATATTAAAATCTTATTTAATACATGAAGTTATAATGATAATAACTATCCATATAAACAAATATTCATAACAAATTTTAATTTTAAAAATAATTGTCCGTAAACTATATTAACTTTTTAGATATTAAGAATTCAAATCATGAGGAAAATTATGTGAAATTGACAGAAAAGAACTTTAGTGCTTTGATTAATTATCTTTAATTTCTCATTTTTAAAATTGACAAATGTCTAAATTGCTCTCTTTTTTTAGATGACTTATTCATTCTGTTTTAAAATTGAAAGTACTTAAAGTTCTTTTCATCAAAAAGTTGACATAGGTACTGAATAAAAATTTTCAATCTTTTTAGTCTTTACGTATGGTCTAACACTAAAAAATTAAACTTTAAATCATAATTTTAAATTCTTAAAACTAAACATGCACTATAAATTCTAATCATTAACATTAACCTTAAACATTAATTATAAATCTAACTCTTTAATATTGCATTGAAAACACCAAAAATGCTACATAAAATTTCTGTTCTCCCAAATCAACCAAATTGCTAAGACCCCTTTTTTTCTAATGTTGTTGTCTCTAACGCTCGTTTACCGACTACAACAACTCTAAACGGTTACTAATTTAGTCTTAACGAGCGTTTGTCAACTATTTTTAGAACCACAAAAATAGATATTGAAAAAAAATCAGACTTTGTGGTTTAAATGAGTGGCCTAGGCCAACCATGAAAATTCTTTCCAATATCACAAACTTGATGGGGATTGGACCAATAAGATAACCTTATCCATTGATCAGAGCTTGAGAAGCTGCCACTTAGGAACACAGATAGACCTGATATCCTCAAATTCCCGCCTCTCAAAAACACATACTTTAGCACCCAATCTTCATTTCCACACCAAAATTTCCAATCAAAAGGTGTTGGCTTTTAGACAAAGAGTGAACGGAGAAGAAACAATCCAACAATGGCTTCTACTTCAGCTGTTTCAATGGCTCTGCCATTAACCGGTGCCACCCAGAAGAAGGTGGTCGGTTCCCAGGCTTTGTTTAAGCCACTGCCGGTGAAGCCGTCGAGGGCAATGGCGGGTAAGAAGTCCAATGCAAGGCTCCAAGTCAAGGCTTCTTCTTCTTCTTCTTCTTCGTTCAGTGAGAAGGTGGTGACTGGATTGACGGCTGCTGCTCTGACGACATCCATGGTGATCCCCGAGGTGGCTCAAGCTGCAGATGGCTTTACGCCGTCGCTCAAGAACTTCTTGCTTAGCATCGCGGCTGGTGGTGTTGTGGCTGTTGCCATTATCGGAGCCGTTATTGGTGTGTCCAACTTCGACCCTGTTAAACGGAGCTGAGCCATTAATTTTCTTAGTGCTGTGATTTTTTCTTCCCTTTATGTGTCTGTTTTGATATGTTTCTAGTTGCACGCGCTCGTAGTAATCTTAAAAATTGTAATGGTGCGATCGTTTGTAATAATCTTCAAATTTATTGCGATTACAAACCGTAATTTAATAATATGAGACCCTATTAAAAAAAAACACCGGGCACTTGCATAATCGAAAGAAAAAAAATCAAATGAATACAAACCTCACATCCCCTGACGCTACTCTCACGAGTGAATAGTATATGTTATGTCCGCAACTGCGATAAAGCACCGCATGAACACCATTTTGATTATCAACTGAATTTGAAGTTGCAACCATAGCAAGTTCACGAATCCAAACCGAAGCCCTAATATACATACAGGAAGAGATCAAATCATCATTGACAAAATACATCATCCTAATTGTAAATGTGGGAAAACCAGAGAATTTCAAACAGAACTATTGGGTCATTAACACCAACAATTGTTCTATACCCTAAGGTTACTGCATGAAATATATTACAAAAAAAATATTGCAGATTGAAATGGACAATAAACATGGCATTACCAACAATTGTTCTATGCCCTAAGGTTACTCTCCGACCACTTGTTACTCATTTTGTCTCATCTTGTATTCCTAACACACAAGAATTCTTTAAATCAAGTTGCGGCCTGAAAAGTTACATATTCTGTATTGTTTTAAATCTTGTACTCCTAATACAAAGAATGCAATAAGGATGCTCGTTTTATCTCATCTTGTATGAGTTTGAATCTTGACACGAGAATTAATATATATACTTAATGAAAAATATATTTTTTAAAACCTAAAATTTTAACTTTTCCAAAAGCATCTCAACTTATTTATCCTTGTTTATATCGTCAATTCTTTTATATTTTTAAAAATGATATCTAAAATAAACACTTTACTTTCTTAAAATTATTTTTTGACAATAATACTAATCACTTATAATTTAAACCAAACAACACGTAGTTAATCTTTAAAAATACTTTTTCATCGTACTTTTTTAAAAAAATATCAAATTAAACATAGGTGGGTTTCATAGTTTCTAGCTTTTTGTTAGTGGGTTTTGGGCTTGGAAAACACACACAGAGGAGGAAGAAATGAAAGAGAAAAAATGGATCATCCACCCGAAGAAGATCCATTTACCCATTAACGGGCCTACATCTTCACACATTTATTCTTTATTCTCTCGTCCTGACTTGACAGGTTTGTGGGAAAGCTCCATTCCGTGTCAAATGACATATTCCTTGGCTCTCATTAGCGCATTAGAGGGGGCGGATCTAAAATTTTATGTTATAGGTATAAATATTAAAAAAATTATATTAAAAATTTAAAAATATAAAATTTTAAAAATGTGAACTTAGATAATCGATAAAAATTATAAATATATATAAACACAAACTATAGAGAAATAAATTTTTTAAGGATATGACTGCCCCATCAGTGTTCATTGTTCCATCCCTGCCAGGGCAGCAGAGATCTTAAGAACCGTGGACCTTGTGTTTGTTTGGGCACTTAACCTAACTTCGTTTAGGTTTCAGTCTTGTGTTTATCTATTGCTAACATTTATTTATAAAGGTAAAATACACATGTCACTTAATTATAAGTTTAATAATAAATATATTATTTTTTAAAAAAAGTTTAAATTTAGTTTATTAATTAAAATTTTGTTATTAATAAGTCATTGTGACGTTAAAATTAAAACATGAGTTGGTATAATAATAGTTTCAGTGCTCAAAACTTATGGATTTTATTAATTTTGTCATAATTAAAAAAAATCAATAAATTTAACCATTCATATTTAAAAGCTTCAACGTTGCGCACTCCTAACACACTCTCCAACCACTTTTTGCATTCTATGTTATTGTCTATCGGCTCGTTAACCAATATATGTGATAACTCGATAAACAAAGTTACTTCACTACATGATGATTGACAAATGGAACGAGCTCATTATGACCTTAACGTTGTCTGCTAATAGGCATAGTCATTTCACTACTGAAATTTTAAATATGAAAGGTTAAATTTATTGAATTATTTCGAATTAAGACTCAATTAATAGAATGTATAAATTTCGAAACTAATATTATTATTATACCAAGTCGTCTGTTTCAAATTTAACGGTAGAGTAACATGTTTGTAACAAAATTTTAATTGAATGAATAAATTGTAACTTGTTAAATTATTAAATTATTAATTTTTAAATAAGCAATTTAAGGGTATGACTTAACCGTTAAACTCAATCATTAGATTAATTTTTTAGTTTTAGTAAAATATTAGCGAAATATTGTATGCACTAGCGGTAAAAAATTTATTTTTAGAAGTGGGTCTAATTCAAGGTTTAGATTTAAATGTTAAGGTTATAATTTAGGTTTTAGAGTTTAGAAGATATGGTGTAGGATTTGGAGTTTTATGTTTAGGGATTTAAATTTTAGTTTTCAGAGTGAAATTTAACAAGTAATATTTTTTCACCATAGATGGAATAATAACCCAAAATATAATAATCAAAATTTGATAACCTTGAAAAATTAGCTTATCAATTTTTAGAAATAAATAATAAAATCTCTTTTTTTTAAAAAAAAAGTCACTAATTTTATTAAAAGGAAAAAATATCCAAAATTATAATGAGAGCTTATAACCATAAGCATAAACTAAACATTTAATCTGAACAGTTTCCTATAACAATTAAAACAAAAACAGTCCACTTGAGATGATACAAGGGCCATATAATGAAATGTTTAAAAACTCAACCAAAATAGTTGAACAATACCAAAAATCAACGATGAAGGATAAAGCCGTCAACACTAACATCAAACAAATGCATATAACTCTTATGGTACATTGAAAAAACGAGTCGTTACTACAATTTAATTGCGAACAAGAAATGGTGATTGTGAACATGTATCTAAATTCAGTCCGAGAGTCCAAAGCATGAATAATCAGCAGAATAACAAATAAACGTCATCTTAATCAGTTGCGTCATCGTCAAATCCATTCTTAAAAACATAAAAAGCAAATAACGTCCAAACGACCGAAAAACAAAAAAAAATACTAAAATATAAAAAAATGTGTCGATAATTAATGACTAATATTAAAATTAATGTAGTCGTCAGTCAAGCACAAATAAAAAAAATGAAACAATAATTTGAGAGAAAAATTAAGATTTTTTAAATAATAAAAATCTAAAGATAATTGTATTAATTTAGAATCGCATAAATGTCAGTCTCTTAGATTATATGCAAACCTTATTTGCTTTTTACAAATTTAGTTGATATTGTACTTACATGTCACCCTTTGATAGAGACATTTTACCAATATATAAATAATTGCCATTATCAACATAAATGCTCCTTAAGGATTAGATTCTTTCTTTTCTTTATTCATTATATATATTACATGGTGGTCATACATTTGTCGTAAATCTTCATATGTAATATTAAACAAGATTTTTCACATAATGCCAGTTGTTTCTTTCCCCCCACAAGCTCTAATACAATGGTTGTTAGCCGCCATTTTTCGTGTAAGACCGCACAATAAGAGTGTTTATGGTTAACCAATATATTACAACAGGTAAATCTGTAAGTTTTGTTTTTAATGTAATTAGATGATAATTAAATAATAATATTTAAAAATAATTTATTTATCTTATTGTGGTTAATCAAAATACTACAACGGTCAACTATGAACACCTCTACTACTCAATATTTTGATTAATTTAGTGTAACAATAATTTACATTTTATTGCAAGTTCATTAAAGGTGTTGTTTTAAACCCTAAAAAGTTGGTGGAAAAGAATCTAACCATGACTCCATGACCTTATAATAATAGCAATATACTTAAGTGACTTGGATGTATGCTTTTTAATGATCTAAAGCACAATCAAAATTGGGGGTAGGGAAAAAACTAAGTTTTCATATATTTTGAGTTCTGTTAATATTGTAGTGATGTCTCTCTCACTAAAAAAAACAAGTTTTCAAAGTGTTTGTAGTTGTCTTTCGGGTATTAAAATATTCATTCCGTGGGGTTTTAAAAATCGCGTTTTATTTAAAAATTGGAGTCGCGACCGGCCACTTAGGTAGGCCGGACACCATAAAACCAGAGATTCGAAAACTGTTGGGTTCGGGAGTCGGTTATGGATGTGGAAGGATTAGCACCCCCACACCGCCCAAAATTGCTACTTTAATAATTACCGCTTTATTAATGTTAGATTTTCCGGATTAAAGTGACGATTGAGTTAAGATTCGGTTATAAGTGCGAGTGAATTTTAAAGGCCCCGTTATCCGAGAGTAAACGCCCAACCACTATCACTACGCCTGATACTGGCCCCGTTTACGCTCGGATAAAAGGGCACCGCATTGACATTATATATTCCATTATGCAAACTTAGTGAGCAAAATATAAAATATGGCAAATAATTTAAATACAATACAAATAAATATTAACATAATAGAATACTAATCTAACATAAATAAAATACTAATCTAAAACATACATTTAAAATATACAAACTAAAAAATAAGAATACAATTTTAAATTAACTAATACTTCATTAAATTATAAAAACTACAATACAAATAAAAAGGGGAGAAAATATACCTAACTATGAGCTCGAATAACGAACTCCGACTGAACCCCACCGACATCTACCACGACCTCTCCAAAAATATTAACTAGATCGGACCTAAAATAGGACCCCGACCGAACCGGTTAGGACCGGGAGCAGTACCGAGAGCATAGCTCCCTTATTGGCAGCCACTGCCGATTGCCCATTTTTTTCCATTCCCCCCCCCCATGCCTTTATATAGGCAATTGGGGTGGGTTTAAGGGCGACGTGGTCATCCCAAAACCACCTTTTTTTTGCTTTTTAATTTTTTATATTATATTTTTATTATTTTTTTTACTTTTTATTAATTTTATATTATTATTATTATTATTAAAATAATAATAATAACACTAAAACCCGGTCAAAAATGAGTAATTACAAATATATATAGGTTTAATTGATTAAGTATTCATTAGTATTTTTGACTGATATCATAACTAAATTCTTATTAATAGTTTCATTTAACGGGTATTATATAAGTAGGAAAAATATCTCATGCATCGATGATAAAAACGAAAAATTTCCACAAACATTTTATTTTTATAGTTTAGGGACCTGATTTAAGGTTTAGGGTTTAAGGGTTTAAGTGTATGAGTTTAGAATTTAGGGTTTATAGTTAGAATTTAGAGTTTAGAAGTTAGGGTTTAGTTTTAGGGCAATATGGTTAACTGATATCAGAATTCAATTCTCATTAATAGTTTCATTTAACGGGTATTATATAAGTAGGAAAAATATCTTATGCATTGACGATAGAAACAAAAAATTTCCACAAACATCTTATTTTTATAGTTTAGGGGCCTGATTTAAGGTTTAGGGATTTAAGTGTGTGAGTTTAGAATTTAGGGTTTATGGTTAAAATTTAGAGTTTAGAAATCAGGGTTTAGTTTTAGGGCAATATGGTTAAGGATTTAGGTTTTAACCTATAAACCCTAAATTTTAACCATAAACCTAAATTCTAACCACACACTAAATTCAAATTTCGTACACTTAAACCCCTATACATTAAACCTAAACAAAATCTATGAACCTAAAACGAAGGTACTTATAGAAACTTTGTTTCCACAAGCGTTTGTGCATGAAATAATTACACATATAAGTATACTTTCAATTGTTCAAGAGACTGGTAGCCCATTATAATTTTAACTTTCTCCCACACATATACATTATGTGTAAAAAAATTATACAATCTCATCATATTTTAACTATACAATTTAAAATTTAAATCCACAATCTTAAATTCTAAACTGTAAACCATATACTATGAAATTAAACTCTAAATTCTAAATTTTAAACTAAATATCTAACCCTAAACTTGACAAATTTATATAAACTTTAATTTATATAATTTTTTTTCATTCTATAAGTATATTTATATATAATATGTCTCCATCAACAAAAAACAACTGTTAGCTATGAAAGGAATCTATCATAAAACACATTTATTACATAGAGAGAATAACATATGGGGGAAATATATAATATATAGTTAAAGAAAAATAACTAAGTAGGAAGAGAAAGGGGATAAGCATGGAGAACTTCAATTTTTTTGACTTATTTGTAATGCTTTATTTTAAACTGTTTTTTATACAATAATACTTTATTTTTGGCTTTACCCAATACCATCCAAGAAATTGTCAATTTGCCATTGGTTGATTGAGAAAGAGATTAAAGCAGATAGAAAAAAAACAAGTCAAAAGCTCATCAATCTCTTATCTGAGATTCTGTTCTCTTTGGTGTTTGTGTGATTGGGGGAAGTGGGAACCAAAAAGGGTTTAAATCTAAAGCTGCTTTGCCTTCATTATTATCATCATCACCATCTTTCTCTTTTTAAGATCATTTTCTCCGGAGAATGTACGCACCAGTTCAGAAACGGACGTAAGATTTTATGTAAAAAGTGCGAATTATTAGAAGACTATATTAGAAATATAAGAGGTATAAAATTATAAAAATTTAAGAGGTGCGAAATTAGATTATCAACAGAAAATACAAAAAAAAACATCTAAACTAGAGGGTGAGACTGCCCTTAGCATTCCTCGGTCCATCCTTGCACGAGTTTGCTTTTAGTTCTCCCAGTAAATGAAAACACAGTTCCTTTCCATCTAAAAGTTGATAATGAACCTTCATGGCCAAGAATATATACACACATACATACATGCAAAACAGTTTAGCACCCATTACAGATATCATCCTTTTTGACAAAGAGGGAAAGAAGTTGGGATAAACTAAAAGCTCCAAACCTTTTCTTTTTCATTATTAAAAGTTACCAACAAGTGTTATTGCACTCGCGAGGTTCGAACCTTAAAGACAATATTATTATTAAGAGGGACAACCCTAAAACCGGACAGTTAATAAAGTTTTAATAATCTAAAGACAGTTTTGAGATACAGAAACTGACCATTTTTCTACAAACCTCAAACAAAAGCTATGAAATTTTATCTCCATACTTGCCAATTCCATGCAAAAGAATCAGTAATGGAACCCCAAAATCATGCAGGTCGGTTCCTTTTATTACCACCTTTGGCACCAACGCCATTGGAGTCGCCTTCAGACGAGGCAATATCAGTGGATCTAGAGACAGAACTGGAGAGATCAGCATAAAGGTCAACTACTCTTCTTATGTTGTTGTTCAGCTCCCTAATCAACCCAACATTCCTTCCTAGGTTGTCAGGGATCTTGGACTCATGGTTCTGGTTTATCTCGTTGATCAGCAGCCTATTCTGGTCCAATATATTCTGGACCTGAACAAAGCTCTTCTGAATTGTCTGCACCACTTTGCCATCCATCTGACCACCATTGCCGAGCCTAAATGTGTCACCCTCCATTCCCTTCTTCCCTTATTTTCCAACTCAGTACAGTTCTATCAAATCCAAAGAAACCAGACATGGATCCGAAAAACACAACAGATATGAGAACAACAGATGAGACAGCAGCAATTGGAAACTAAATAATGTAATAACCATAATCATACCATGCATATAGTTATATTATTTATTCTTGGATGAGATGTTAAAAAGCAGATCTGTATCCATAAAAGAGAACTTTTCTTTTTCAAAATATACTCAGAAAATATTCACAAAAGCACAGATAAGATTAGTCTCCTTGGAGAGTACTATGCTGCAGACAGACAGCATTATATAAGTATATATATGTATATATATAAGCAAAAAGGGGGAAATTGCATCAAATTCAGGGAATAAGAAAAACCCTCATTAGTTCTACTAAACAGGAGGCAAAATTACAAAGACAAACAGATATGATTGCTATATATATATATATAGCAATCATATAGTATTTACTTTCACATACGTACCTTGGTGGAGCATGATATTTTCTGGGAATTAGACACAGATTCAAAGAAGGAAACAGTGTTTCAGGAACCCCAAAAAACAATGAATTATTGAGAGTTTTTAGAGAGAAAAAAAGAGAGAGAACAATATATTTTGAGTTCTATATATACATAGACATATAGTGTGTGTGTATATATATACACACAACTTTTTTTCTTTTGGTTTTTGGGGGATTGAGTGGGGGATGAGATTGGTTTGTGTGTGTTATGGTCAGATCCGGGGGGCATGATAAGTGATTAGAGCAAGGTGTTCATGAATAGCCACGTGGCATTTGGACATTGATAGAAAATCCCCCATCTATCAGTGGGAAGGGTCCCTCAATCCCAATATATATTTATAAAAAAAAAACTAGTTTAATTTGTAATATTCATTCATGTTTTTTCCTTTTTTGCTTTGGTAGATGGATATATTTAATATTATGATTTATTATTATAATACTAAAGTAGAGTTTGATGTTTGATTATTTTGTGGGATTGTTTAGCATTGCAGAAGGAATATTTTCAACTTTTTTTAATAAATAAATAAATGGTTTGATATGGGATAAGTGAATGGAAAGATAATCATCTAATTATTTTTGTAAGGAATATTACTACATATTATCCAAAGTTTCAAACCCTAACCTTTAAATCTTAAAATTAGAAAACGTAAACAAATTTGTGTATCAAAGTACTTTCTATAATTTAATATAAATATATTTTTATGTGAAATACTTTCTTTCGCACATCGTGTGACAAAATTTAACTAATACTTATACAAATTGCTTAAATATATTATATTCTGAAAATTAAATTCAATTACTAATCGAAATTGAATGATAATCAGGCGATGAAATTGAACCTGGATGTGCAAGATATATGCATAAAATTGCAATTGGGCCATGTCCACGTGTAACACAAATAAGTTTCTAACAGGGCTAAGCACCCAACAAAAGACAATACATTCATCGGCCTGCTCTTTGGCAACTGGCAAGATATTGTTTTTCAAGTACATGGGGAGTTTTTCTTATCATTCGATCCGAATACAACATATTATATGTGCTCGGTTTTAAATTTAGATAAATTTACACACATACAAATTATATTATTTGTATATGAATCATTTAAATAAAACACAGCTTATTTTATTACTGGAACCAGGATAGAACCGACAAAAATCGCTTGGCCACTTTGCATGCTTTACTTCAGGTACTTGTTCATTTCAATCATTGTATAGCCTTAGGTTCTAGGTTCTATGAACTTACTAGTCTAACTGATTCAAATAGTAGTCCGTTATTGTAATAGTAGCCGTTATATAACGGTAGTGACACTTTTCAAAATCGTTATTATAAAAAATAAGTCCGTAATAATCATAATAACATTTGTTACGTCCACTATCGTAATAAAACGCTATAATCGAAAATACAAATGCAACCACAATTTAAATTCCTGATCCAACACTAAACCTTCAATCAAATTCTGCACAAGATTTTCTCAAGTGTTTTCCAGCAGTTGCACATAAGATCAAACCAAACGGAAATTCATACAGCACTGGTAAATTTATCTATCTTCTGCACTTGCACATGATGTTTGTCAGTGAGGACTGTGACAACTGATGATCATGATAGTTAGGAGGCGTATGTTCCCGGACGATGATGGTAGAAGACCCTCCTTGGCTAAACAAGGATTTAGTAGAGGGGCATAGTGGTTTTCCTCGACGGTTAAGGCGATTAAAATATATTATATCAGTTAATTATTGATTCAAATTTTTATAATTTATAATTTTTTAACCTACCCGTCCTCTCTCAAATTTCTGTCGCCCTTTTCTTCCTTTGGTTGACAGTCGACAATCAATTTTAGTATTGGTTGTCGATCACCGGGTCTATTATTTTTCTTGTTTTTTATGTTTTAATAAGAATCTATGCCTTTGAGGTACACGTTTCATCTGTCCTTGTGGCATGATTTCAGCATACCTTAGCGGTCGGTTGATGCTTATATAGAGATCTTCACGACGCTAATCTCTGATTATGCTTTTGTCGGTGGTCTTAGAAAGATAGATCCTCACTCGGTTGATGGTTGGTTGCCGATGTAATCAGACTTGGACAGCTTGGTTCGCTCACCACTCCTCACCCCGTAAAGCGCCTCGTTTGGATAGGGACAAGGAGATTTTAAGAAGGTTTATGAATTTTGGTATACTAATCTCGATGGAAGTATCTGTTTTTCTTTGCACCATTGTAAGAAACTTTTAGTAGACTCGTCCCTTTTTTTCTTTTTTTGATGTATTATACTGTATTATCTTTCATAATTATTAATAAAATTCAGATTCATTTTTTTTATAAATTTATATTAAAATAAACTTTAAAAGATGTAAAATCAATCAAATTATCTTCAATAAAAAATATTTGAACTATATGAAAATTTAAAAATTTCAAACCGCACCCGTGTCCCTTGCATTACTTTCATAACCATTACATACGATATGGTGAAAGTCTAAAAGCATACAATTTCACTGTGACCGCAGATTCTATTTCTAGATGGTACAAGGCAGTCAATATCCCAAGACCGTTAGATAATCAGGCAGATGAAACCAATACTTTGGTCCCCAAATCTGAATGTACCATTGCCGGAGACGGCTCGCGAAGTTCGGCCAGTTACGACGATGATAATTCGATTAGTCCAATTATTCTCATCTTAATCGAGAATCTTGAAATGGTGTAGACTTTGGTTAGGGTTTTACCCATAAAGAATACAAGGATATGTACCTATGCAAGCCAATTGATGGAAGCAAATAATAATAATAATAATTATTATTATTTTATTTTATTTTTTAAGGAAAATTATAATTTTACTGGATTGGAGTTATAGATTTACCTGTACTAATTTAATTGAAAATTTTTAAAGTAAAATTTAAATTATAAAATATTATTCTCTTTGTACTATTAAAATTGTCAAATCTATTATTTTTGTAGTCAAGTTTTTTAAACCCCGGTTATTATTATTATTATTATTATTGTTGTTGTTGTTGTTATTATTATATATTTAAAAATTACTTCTTCTCAATGAGAGAACTTAAGTTCGAACCTTGGAGATGACATTATTAGGAGAGAGCGCTACAGATCTTGAACATGGACATGAACTATACCGAAATATAAAAACTTCTTGAATGGAATTTGTTAAAATATATATATTTTTAAAATTCTTTTTCTTTAAAAGAAATAATTTAGAAAAATAAGATAATAAGTTATAACAATTAAATTTTACAGAAAAAAATGATTGTATTATTATCATTATTATTTGGTTTTTATTTATCATGTAGTTTTCTTTGCTTCCTCGTATTTTTCGATTGATAGATAAAGATTAAAAGGTTTATTTTTTTAAGTTTATCGTAAAGCTAATATAGTGGCGGATGGTTTGACAAAGAACGACTTAGATATTGTGCAAGGGCACAAGTGTTTTTGCAACCACCTGATTTTGTTCTCGCAAATTTCCGTGCGGATTTTAGTGCTTCACCGAGTTGATTTATGATAATTTTTAGTGTGCTTTGTTTTATTAAATCTATGTAAGTTACTACGGATACTCTTTTACTTCCATTAGGCTTAGTGAGTTTTTAACCAAACACGTAATACACTCATTTTCTCTTTATAGAAAAACAGAAAAAAAATATCATAATCAGTAAAATAATAAATACAGCAAATGCAGCAGTAATGAAGGGGACGTGGACGGTTCAAGTTGAATGTGGCAGGATACAATATGGTTTTTTTTTCTTTCAATTTTTCAATTTCAATTTAATATTTTTGGATATTTGTGTCAAATTGAAAAATATAAGTATAGTGTGGGGACACTGTCGCATCCGGAATTTTTGCCAATTGGTCACCTGCGTATTCAATTAGGGCTAAAGCAGCCTGTGGGTGCCTTTCGCTTAATTAGGTTTTGCAACAAACTTTTCAACCCATGCATGAATCAAGAACGTTAGATTCAAGTTTGATTTTATTTATAATTTTTAATAGTTTTAAGGTGATTAAAATATAATATTTAACTATTCATTCATATTTTTTTAACTTTTTGATAAGGCGCACGCATATTGTATACAAGGTTGTTTGAACGATAGGCGAATGATAACAAGGTCAGTGGGAGCCTTGGCCCCCAAACTTTTAAAATTCTATTATTTAGTTTTTAATATTTTGAATTTTTTTAATTTGACCCCTTCAAAAATTTAAAATATTCTTACTATATTTCAATTTTTTGAATATTTTTAATTAAGTATCCTCCTTAAATTTCTAAAAAAATTCTCTTAAAGTATTATTTTTTTTGAAAATTTTAGTTTGACTCCAAAATTTAAAAAAATTAAATTAAACCCATCAAAATCTTTGAAAATTTTAATTTAAACATTCAAATATTTTAAAAATTTTAAGTAGGCCCCCTCAAACTCCAACTCCAAGATATGCCCCTAGTTCGAATTCTAATCTCTTAAAATGAACATCATCATCTTTTTCACTAAGACCACGAGTTTGATTATATTTATAGTTGAATTATGGTATTTGAATGAAAGTAATATGTACCGACATTATTTTCCATACAAAAAATCCGAACATAAAACGTTATTTAAAGGTGCAAAGCTCAAATATGAGAGCAAAGTTAGAAGTTTGATTTTTTTTCAGGGTTGGGTTTAACATCGTAGCTCCAATCGGTGTTTATTTAGTTATTGTGCTGATTTATTTTTGATTTGGAATATTGGCTTGAATCTCCCATATTGATAGGTGCTCATAATCATTCATATACATCGTGCTTGAGTTGTGATAAAGTCAGTCATCAATTTACCATCATCGATATATTTATTTTTATGTTCAATGTTGATGGAGTTATTCTTTAGCGCTGAAAGTGACGTTTATTCGCATCTTATATTTTTTTCGAGTTGTTTGGTTAAGTTTATTTTAACTATATTCTTATATAGTTATATTTTAATTATTTAGTGATTAGTTTGTGCCCTCGTTGATTTTAGCGGAAATTATCGGTTATTATGGTTAATTTACTCTAATTTTTGTAGACTTTTTTTTTAGATTATGATTTTATGTATTTTCTTTTTTACTTATTCAATAAAATTAACCTGTCGTAATAGTTGAAAATTGTTTGGTGTATAATTTTTTTATTAATGACAAAACATGCTGTACTATAAATTTCTCCAACTTGGCTTAATTTACAAAAGATGATTACACTTTTAATCGAAAATATTATTATTGTCCCTTATTATTCAAATATTATTGTTTCTTTAATTACACTTTAAAACATGCTGCACTATAAATTTATCCAACTTGGCTTAATATACAAAAGATAAGTACACTTTTTATGTCGAGCAATTTTTTTTATTATTTATAAAAATATGATATGGGTATTTCTAGATCCATATATTTCACATAGTACAAGACACCGATAACTAGATCTATTTTTTGGTGCAATAATGTATCTAATTTATTGGTCGATTAATTCAGATGAATATTAAATAGATATATTATAAAGACTTGTTAATTGTCAACAATCTCTAGAGCAAGTGGTTAAAGCTCTCAATTGACACTCTCTCCTTTCTCCTAGGTTGTGGGTTCTAAACTCATTAAGAGCAATTGCTCATTTCCCCCTCCTTAGGTAAAAATTGTTCAAAAAAATAAAGACCCTACCAACTAGGGGTGTTCAAAACTGACTCAATGGGTATTCAGTGGCCCAATAAGCTCATAATCCAAGTTAAAAATACGAAATAGATGATGAAACATAGTAATAATATAGTAGTGATATTAGATTTATTGGGCAGCTGAGTATCCATTGGGCCGATTTTGAACACCTCTACTGCCAACTAAATATGTTTTTAATTAAAAATAACATGGGCTAAATTCATGAAATTAGAGTAAGTTCATTAACTAAAAAATACAATTGACAGAGTTTGAAAAAAAAAACAATTTCAATCTATAACCTACACTAAATACTTTTGGAGGGTTTTTTTATTTTCTATATTAAAGATTGAGGAAAAGGAAATTTGTACTTATATTCTTCTTGAGAATAATTATGATTTTAAATGCAATTGAGGTTTGTGGTGCTGCGACGAACTTAAAAACTGTTACAATGCAGATGTTAGGTTGTGTTCCGGCGGCAATTTAATTACGTGCTTATATTGTGGTAATGCAGATGGTCTTTGATAGCTGGGAGGCTTCCTGGCCGAACAGACAATGAAATAAAGAATTACTGGAAGACAAACCTAAGTAAAAGAGTCGACGAGTGCCGCCGAAAGTCGGCTGCCGGAGCTTCGAAGAACAGCAAATCCAAACAGGCAACCGGTGCTGGTGGTAATGATAATGGTAATGGTACTTTTTCGGCAAACGTTGTACGGACAAGGGCAACGAGGTGCTCCAAGGTTTTCATAAACCCTGACCTTCGTTACATGAACGGAGAGGCAAAGCCTCCGGCTTCTTCAAAGATTAATGGGTTGTTGCCGCCGGTCATGTCTGAATCCGACAACGAAGGGACCGATCCTGTTTCGTTGGATTTTACGCTTGACTTCAACGTGGGAGAATTCTGTTTATCGGATCTTTTGAGTTCCGATTTCTGTTATGTGGATGAGCTTAGTTACGGTCATGGTTTTGGTTCGTCACCTTCACCTGAATCAACCTCTGACATTCTCCGACGAGATGCTAAACTGTGGGTTTGAATCTCCGGTCGTGTGCAAAATAAAGATTGAAAAAGAAAAGTGATGTAAAGTAAATAATCGACCGTCCTTGGATAATTCTCTAATGACTGTGTTTCCGATGAATTCTCCGACGTGGAAATGGTTGTTTGTGTCATATCAACTTGTTGAATTAAATATATAATAATAATATCGAACTTATAATTTTAAAATGAATTCTAGATTTTACAACTAAATATCTATAATCTAAACAGTAATTTAAATTCTTAAACTCTAAAACAAAAAAAAATTATATAATTTAAAAATTGGACAAAAATCTGCTACCTTTTCTATGTCTCTTTTTATGCTTAACACTAAAAAATTAAATTCTAAGCCTTAATTCTATCCCTAAATTCTAAATCTTAAACCATAAATCCTAAAAAATATACCCTATCCATAATTCCCTAAATTATAACCCTAAACTCTAACCTTAAACATTAATCCTAAACTCAAATCTAATTTTCTAGTGTGCTTAGGAACACCGAAGATAAATGATTTCTATTCCTAAAAACTATACCTAACTTATATCAATTCTTTTCTAAAATAAAATATAATAATTCAATATCAACAATCAATCTTATACCATAAATATAATATAATATCTGAGTATTCTCATTGCCTTCATATCTTTGAGTAAATTCCTTAAGTTAGTGTTAAGTTTATGAATATATAATATGTATGGTCAAGAAGATGGCCATATATCTTTAAATAAGATGTCATTATAATTGTAATTATAATTAATACAATCTATTTTTATATAAATAAATTAATAATTAGGATTCATTTAAACAAATATTCTATATATTATGAGATTAAAATAAAATAAATTGGTAAAATTAAAAAGAGAAAAATATTTATTTGAAATTATTTAAAGATAAAAAACCTATTTTTAGTAATTTTACTCAAATATGTAAAAGCTGAATTTTTTATTAAATAGAGAGATTATTATATATTTTTTTGTTTAAGATAAATCGAAATTCAAACTCATATAAGATAAAATATCATGAAGGAAATTTCTATAACGTGCGATGAACACCGCTGAACACCACTAACGTTGAACACCGTTGAACATCATTAAATTGATTAATAAAGATTAAAAATTTCAAGGATTCAACATACAATTATAAATTATTTAAAGTAGAATTTCAATTAAATTATTTTTCATATATATTATATATACATTTTTTTAAATAATTAGATTAAATACCAACCTTAGTCAGTTTTAAAAAATAAAACTCGTAAAATCGAAACCTAAACTCAAAACCTTAAACAGTAAACATGAACTCCTAAACTTTAAATCCTAAACCCTAAATTTGTTGAAAGCTTCGTTTGATGCACTGAACATTCTACTTTCTTCTCCTCTCCTAATCTCTTACTCAATTTTATGAAAATAATATTTATAAAAAATTTAAAAAATATAATATATATGAAAATAATTTAATTAAAATTTTATTTTAAATAGTTTATAATTATTTATTGAGTTATTGAAATTTTTATTTTTTATTAATTAATTTAATAAGATTCAGTAATATTCAACTTAATAATATTTAACGATATTTATCGAGCGTAATAAACTCATCCTAATATAAATATCTTTATTCGAATTTAGATCGTTTTCTTTGTTTATATGGTAGTGAATAATAGTCCAAATTTGGTTGGCTTTAGGAGGTAGGACATATCTACTTTCCGTTTTTGTTGATGTCTTAATAGCTTCATCGTACGATCAATCATCAAAGTCAATTGGCCCCTGGCTTGGCCCCTCACGTGATCTTCTCCAAATCTTCATTCACCTTTGTCACTCTGTTTTTATTAAAGATATATTTAATAATGTGTCCGAGCTTCGTTAATTGGTCGAGTAATAAAAACTTTATGTTGTTTTATTTTATATAAATTTTAATCTTAATATTTACGTTAAAAATGTAATTATTTCTCTATTTAATAAAAAATTTAATTAGTGTTTGCTCTTATTTGGGCTAGCGAAATGATTAATTATTGAAATCGCTCTAGTAGATATATTAGAAAACTGAAGATATATTTAATAAAAGTATTGAAAATTTTAATTTTTTTGAAAAAAAATTAAATTATGTTTGGTGAACAAATTAATTTATTGCTCAATACATTTTTCCAAAAAAATATTGAACTTATAAACATATAGATAGCTACTTAGCAATTAATATTATTAATTAGGCTTAATGTCAAAATAAGTGCTCAAATTATCATATTTTTTAGGTGTTTAAACTATTTTTTATCCTTTTTAAGTGCTCAAATTATCTCGTTTTTCCCTTTTATGTGCCTAAACTTTTTTGTCCCTTTTAGGTGTCCAAACCATCACTTTTTTTTATCAAAGTAGGTGCACAAACTATCATATATATTTTTTTGTCAAAGTAGTGCCTCAATTTGAGCTTAAAATGGACAAAAATAATAGTTTGGGCATTTAAAAAGGGCGAAAATAGTTTAGGCACCTAAAGGGAAAAATATGATAGTTTTGGCACTTATTTTGGCATTAAGCCAATTAATTATTAAGTTGATTTTATTTGTTTTTTAAAATTTGAAATAAATTACTTTCTTATTCAATTTATAACTCAAGATTTGGATCGTTACATAATTTAGTTTTTAGGGTTAGAATTTTGGTTTGAGAGTAATATGATACATATTGGGGATTCGTGGCTCTCCCTCTAACAATATCGTCTCCAAGGTTCAACTCTAATTCTCTCCTTGAGAGAACAATGTGTCTTATCATTGCACCCAACCGTTGTTGGTACCCAACATAATATACTAATAAATAATGGAATTTTAAATCAATATTAAATGATATATTAATATAGGACGATACTCTCAACTCATTGGACCAATTGATTATCGGTAATTAATATTAAATGATTTAGTTACTAGGTATGAATAGTGGAACAGATCCTTAGGGACCAACAAGCATTTAATGAATGAAATGGTACAATATCAGATTCCATTGTCAATTGTTTTCAATGCCTTTCAATGCGGTAGGTTTCCCTAATTTGAAGGGCACCTCCTTCCCAAAGTTATTGGGGATGGGCAGATATGGTCCAGCACAATACAAATGTCATTTGGTCCCGTCCATGTGATATGCTTTAGGCATACATATTCTCTATCTTGCTAGATTTACGTAGATGCATGTAACGATTTCTGTACGCGTAAATCTTTTTTGACAAATCTTAATTTTAATTCTAATTAGAGGGAAAAAGTGATTTTAGGAAAAAGAATGGAAGTGCCCTTAGTAAGTCTAGAACTCGTAATCTAAAAAATATGAGAAAATAAAGATGAATAATTTAACCAACTGGCCAAATATGCTTAATGTACAAAGTTAAAATATAAAATATGTATTGTTAAGAGACTAAGCTAAAATAGTTTGATTTTGTCAGAAAAATGGGCCACATGAACTAAGTTTCTTACATTAATGTATGTAATAAAGTCCGGTGACCGTGGACCGACGATGCATACTTCGTTTCTCCATACTTTCATTTCCTTTTCAATAGAAATTTCCATTTAATGGTTTATTTATTTTAAAATTTAACAAGTGTCATAGTGAAAAAGCGGATGACAATTATTTCAAAAGACACGGGTTCAATCATAATGTTTGCAAAGAATATATTATCTTATAAGCATTTTTAGACTATTCAAAAAATAATTTATTTATTTTAATGCTTGTGTAGTTGTGTATCTTAATTTTAAAAGGGAGAGAAGAATTTATTTTTACAAATCTTAATTATTCAAAAAATAATTTCCTTTTCAATAGAAATTTCCATTTAATGGTTTATTTATTTTAAAATTTAACAAGTGTCATAGTGAAAAAGCGGATGACAATTATTTCAAAAGACACGGGTTCAATCATAATGTTTGCAAAGAATATATTATCTTATAAGCATTTTTAGACTATTCAAAAAATAATTTATTTATTTTAATACTTGTGTAGTTGTGTATCTTAATTTTAAAAGGGAGAGAAGAATTTATTTTTACAAATCTTAATTTTAATCGTAATTCTGCCTAAACTGAAGGGGAGGGGAAACTTTAAGAGAAGAAAGAGGACGTTCCTAATGAGCCTAAAATTTAAGGACGGACGCAGAACTTTACGTTAGGAGGCGAGTTTATAAAATTTTAAGAGGCGAAAATAAAATTTTTAATAAAAAATACATAAAAAAATTCTAAAAAATTTCTACATCCTATAAAAATTTTAAATTTTTAAGAGGGACGACCGCCCCTCCAGCCCAGTCCATCCATGCTAAAAACCCATGACTGGGTCATCGGTCCGTTTCAAAGTTTGTCATATGGACCCAATAAAAACCGTAAGAAATGCAAGTTCCCAACGAATCCAACTCACCACTTTGATCCGCCAATGCAAGATACATTGCTAAAGGTAATCGAGATATATTTATTATCGGATATTATATTTTTCTTAAAAGATTTATATATCTAATAAAATGTGCAACGCCATAAATTATACGACCCAATAATTCCCATTTTCTTTTTAATATGAAATTAATGCATTTTGACTTCCTCTTTCCATTAGTTTTAACAAATGAACCCTTGACAAACTGCAATCACCTCTTTGGCATTGGCCCCAATATACATAATGGTTCAGAGTTTAATCAGTAATTTTGGGTCACACAAATTTATAGGCGTAAATAAACCGAACTTGAACAAACATGGATTTATTTGTGTTTATTTATTTATTTTTAAAAGTGTTCATGTTCGTTTAAATTTTTAATATCATGTCCGTGCTTGTTTGTTTATTTTTTAAATGTGTTCATGTTCGTTTGTTTAACATTTGTGAACATGTTCATTTAATCTCACGAATATATTCGTTTGTTTATTTTTTAAATGTGTTAATGCTCGTTTGTTTAACGTTTGTGAACATGTTCATTTAACGCTCACGGATATATTCTTTTACATGTTCGTCGAAATGATAAAATTACACCACTAGTCCTTAAGCTCATTAGACTTTACAGTTTGAACTCCAAAGTTCACCATGTGTTTAATTTAACCCCAACCTTCACCAATATCAAAAATGTAAAGAAGAAAGGAAAAGAGAAACGAATAAACGAGTCAATAAACGAGCTTGTTCGTAAACATAAACAAACCGAACACATTAATTCGCGTTCGTTCTCTTATTAAATGAACATAAAAAAAATTTATTCATACTCATTTATTTAACTTAATAAATGAACGTTTCACGAACGGTTCACGAACAGTTCACCGAACGCTCTGTTCATTTACACCCTTATACACAATGTTTACCAGTACGAAATAGAAAGTGGACACGAAAGAGCTAGCAATGCCTTGTACGCTTGGCTATGCCATAACAGTAGAAAATGAACATTGATACGGGGCTAAATGCTTGAAAAAACATGGCAACATTGGAGCATTTGGGCACACATTGTATCCTTCATTAAAAACAAATTTTACAAAGGAAGGCAAAACTGCCAAAATTCATTGAAACAAGTGTTCCCAAGTCCCAACCAAACCACATTCTTCACCTCCACTGCAAAAGATCCACCGCTGGACATTATTTTACTCAAACATCTGCAAAGAACAAGAAACCAGTTAAGTGTCTTAAATTACATAAACCAATGGCTTGGAAGTTAAAACTATACCATTGTGAGCTCTTGAATTGAAGATGGGGAAGTCATTTGAAGTGGAAGGGATGGATATCGAGAGCCTAGTTGTCGAAACCGGTGAGCTGTTGGATGATTTATCATCACCCAAATCAAGCCATGAACCTCTATGTTTCGGTGGCCATTCATCAAAGAAACGATGAACTGTCCTTTGAGGTTCACCGTTCTTGGTTTGAAGCTGCAGGTAAGAGTATTCACTCTGTTTTGAAGAAGATGAGCTCATTGTTAATGGTGTAAGTTGCCATGAATTGGCCATGGATGGACCTGAGAAGCTCCTCATTTGCTCATCAACCTCTTCTTTCACCCCATAAACATGACTATTCCTCCTTGATAAAAACCAGAAGAAAGCAAAACTTTAGGCCATGCACAAAATGCAAGGGAAAACAATCAACAGTTGAAACTAAATCTTTGTAAATCCAACCTGTAATCCATGTTGGGATCCACAGGCTTTCTTGAACGGTTCTTGCCTCTATGCATGTGTCTTTCACAGTACTTGGAATCCGGGTAGGCCTCTTTTGAGCATCTCCATTTCTTCCCATCTGTTCTCCTACACCTCCCTGGCTCGGGGTCCACTTTTCTCCCCAGTCCCTCCTGGAAACAGTTCCATCCAACTGCAGAAATACATTGTTAAAATCACCCAAATGGGGGGAAAATGTAGTTTTGGGGGATTTTACCATGTGGAGGAGGAGGCTGGCGAGAGAAAAGCCTGGTGTCAAAGCAACTTCTCTTGATGGAGAAGAGGAGATCAGGTGGTATAGGAATGCCTGAGGCCAAATACTTGAAGATTAGAGCTTGTTGTTCAAGTTCTTGCCACTGAGTTGCAGTAAAAGGAAACCTGTTTCTTCCATTCATCTTTGTTGAAACTTGAAAAGAATGGAAAGGGTTGGTTTCTCTGCAAGTGTGTGTTAGAGTGGTCTATTTAACTCCACGGAAGCCCATAGACTAAAGGGTGAGTGGGTTAAAAAGAAAGAATCAATTATTAACTACAAGACTTGGAGCCTGAAACTCTGAAACCAAATGCCTGCTTCCTGAGGAGCTTGTACGGTTTTGAGCTTTTACTGCTACACTAACTCCTTTACTTCTTGTTATGTTCCTTTACCCCAGCTCAGTCCCTAGTATCCACCCACCATTTACATCCTGTTCTTTTTACTTTGTCTCTAAGTTTCGAATCTAAATTCTATTGATTTTATAACAGCAATGGGTGACAAAGCTGTATGTATGAACAGTTTCTTGTGATACTTTTTTTCTCCATGTAGTTTGGGACTAATTGTATAGTTTTATATATTACAATGGGGCTGTCTATTTTGTTTGGTTGCATTGAATTCCCGGGGCACTATGCTTGTATTATAAGCTTGTCAGGTGTAGTACAAAGTTGTATGGACGCTTTGGCACTCTTCACTGAGGTTGTCCTTTTCCCCTGGCTGGTTCAAACACATGCAAATGTATCATTTCTCGAAATAAATTCCCTTTCCAAGCTTTTCCCTAAGCATAGTTTTATCTGAGTCCGTCAACCGACAAGATACCTCGTTTTTTCTGTCATCAAATACCCTACAAGTACTACGTTCGAGCTCGAATCCAAGACCTTGTTCAAATAACATCCAAGAGATCCTAAATTCGAACCGCTAAACATCCAACTCAAAGTCATGGTCAACTCATTTTCATCAGTATAATAGTCAATGATAAAATAAAACCAGGGGAGAGCTTCATAAAATCTCGTACCGACAGGAGATACAACATTAAAACCAAGCATGTTAGCTTGCAGAGCCACTGTTGTTTTTTGCTAAATGTTTGGTTAAGATGAAGCAAAAGCCTTGAAAGCTGCTTCATCTACACAGGTGCGCTGTTTAAATTGAAAACTTCAGCTACCACCTGTGGAAAGCACTTATGATTCAAACTTGAAGCCAGCTTTATTTACAGTTCAAACATCTTCATAAATATCTGATTTAATCATCTTACTTTTTTAACTTTCAAGTTGCCAAGTAGAAAATGGCAAGATGCAGGGCAATGGGATGGAGGAAAGATGAATACTTTCACAAACCTGTAAAATTTTCGCCTTGTTTTTTATGATATAATTTTCACATTTTACATTGCTGAACTTAAGTTCGAGTTATGACAGTACATTGTGAGGTTATCTTTTGATGATTGTGGTTCTATTCCTTCTGGATAAATGAGAGCACGAGATCCGAATGCATAGAAAATAGTTGTGTGTCCACGAACAGCTGAGCATAAGGGGAAAACGTATGTTTTCAGTTGTTAGCATTATAGCACTTTTTAGATTGACTATTTAACATAAGGTTACCGTTAAAAGGTAAATATGAAAATAGACGACCTCCAAGAACGAAAAACATAAAACGGGGGAAAACAAGGATCGATAGATTCAAATTAAGGGACTCGCCTTCATAAATGGACGATCACGATAAGGGAATGAGCCGATGAAACTCTCTTTTAAAAGCAATGATACCTGGACATAGAAAACATCAGAATGGGTAGGTTTGCTAGCAATTTTGAACATAAATCCTTTGGAAATTTCCTCAACCAAAGTGTAGGACCCCCCGCAACTGATATAGTGCATGACAAAAGCAGGAACATGGTCAGTTTGTTTGAACACCAAAAGAACAACCCAAACAATATTGCTTTGCCAAAAAAAATTCTAGTTCAAAAAAATACAAACCTTATCATTGTTGGATTGTACATTCGTAATTGTGTGTGACCGCATGTTAGAGCAAAGAGAATCCAAATATGATCTTAACACTGATAGAAAACCTTTTGCAGCTTCAACCTATACATTATCAATAAACACACATGAACAACGATTAGTGACCTAGAACAATAACTACAGAAAATGAAATCATGATTTCAGATGATTAAATGATTCATATGGATAATTTTCCAGCCAGACGAACATATATAATAAAAATTCAGAATACATTGTTAGTCTAGATCAACTCATATAGTTTCTAGTTAGCCCTCAAAATACAAAAGAATAGCAAATCTCTATATGATTTTATTATCATACTTTTTTACGTCATTCATAATACAAGGAAGCGGTGTCAAATTACAATCTCACTAGTCAATATCAGCAGCATGGTGTCAGAGGAATGAGTTCATTTTATATGGATCCGACATGAACCACACCCGTGAATGTTTGAATTGCTTAATTGGATACAATTGTATGTGAAGTGAATTTGTCAGGAAAAGCTCTTAGGGGGTTAAGGATTTCATGGGAAAAGTGAACCTCAAATATCAATGGCAAAAGCATACCTGCATGTTTGAACACTCATATATTGGTCTTTTCTTCCCCAAATAACTTTCCCCAACCAGCTTTGCATGATAAGGACTTAAGGATGCAAACAACTCCCTACGTTGGGGCAGTTGTGGTATTCCCGATGCTTTTATCTATCATCGTGCAATGAGAGTTATAACAGGAACTGAAATAACATTATTACGCCATATTTTAACTCTAAGAAAACAAAAATAATACATGGTCATTATAAAAAGTTCATAGTATACACAAAGTTAATAAGTAACAAATGTAAACATATGAAAAGATGCAAACCTGGTTCTTATTAGCATCAACCAGAACGGCATTGGCTAACTTCGACTGCACTTCACTGGTTTTGTTCTTCACACCAACCTACATCCGAGTAAAATTTTATTAGCCAGTACAATGTCAGAGAAAACCAGCTTAAAAAAACAATAACAATGATAATGAATGAAGGTTGCATTAAAATCTATTGTCCACAATACCAATGTTAATGTTCAAATCTACCTTTTATTGAAATGTATTAATAAACAAATTTATGACATGATTTCCTTTGAATTTAAATAAGTCGAGCATGCCAACATCGAGATACTTTTTCTTAAGAAATGGAGAAACTTCACAAGAATTGGGTTCAAAAACTTACTATGTAAGGAACAGGTGCATCTAAAAAGTCCAGCATAGCATCTGGCAAAACCTGAAAATTTATGGAATTATTAACAGTATAATAACGATTCAGAAATCTGAAGAGATCGTTACGAAATATACCGGCATTAGAAGGCTTTGCCATTGGTATGGACGGATCAGAGGGACAATTGACAAAACTATAGCCGATAATATTCCCTGCAAATGGTTTCAAATTTAAAATAAATGCAGAAGCTCTACACTTTGTAACTACCAACAAGTGAAGAACATAAACACAATATAATCGGATATCATTCAAATATAACTGTATGAGCGTCAAACATAAAAAGCTCAAAATACAGATTCGCATCTATGCTGCTAAACAACCACAATTAGCTAAGCTGGATGTAACCTACCAAGTTCGAACAAACAATCACAATCTGTTTCTCCAGCAATGCTCCAGCAATGATCCTTAACACCTGCAGGGTAGAAAAAATCAATCCGGTAACTTCTCCATAGCCCGTACAATTAACTTAGAGGAAAAATCTAAGACAGAAAACAGCATGTTATGCTTACATGTTCAAGCCGCAGAGATCCACACATGCACGCAACAGCCCACGTTGACAGAGAGGTTGCTTCTTCTTCTGCCAAAAGGGCAATTTTTGCCTGATAAAAGCAGACAATATGAGACACAATCGAACAACCAAGTCTGAAATGAGAAATGCAACATTTTCCGTCCTATGAAACTACTAATAGTCATGGTTACCTCAGCTAATTCAAGACTTGTACTGCAAGATCTCAAATCAATGGTTGAACCAGCAATATGCAAAACTTGTTCATCCGGTCTATGATATTCCAGTGGATGAAGGTGCTCCAAAGGATGAAACCTAAGTGTTTTACCCCTTGCAGGGCAAGGTGAGCAATAATATTCACATAATATCTGTAGTGATCCATGGTTGTTTGCCTGGAAATTGGGAGGAATAAGTTTTTCCAAGATGTCAGAAAACTGGTATGCCATGCTATAAAGTTCTGATTAAAACCTTAAATCAACCCCAAGAAAGACATATCTAAACCTTGGCCCATTCAAGGATATCAAGATGAACACGGGAATTTTCCTGGCCAGAAATAGAGGCCTCTTCTGTTTCCGTATCATCAACATCGCTCCTCAAGTTCCTATCTTCACAAGGCGAACCCTGAGAACTGCATAGACACGTAAATGTCGCATTTTGATCAGAAAACAATTGGCTGAGTCACTTCAAATTCGAAAAGTGAATGTGTGCATAAACATGTAAACACATGTACTAGATGAAAAAGGAAGACATACATTTACATTGATCACTGAAAAACAAATGCAAATCATATTAAGATTTGCTCACCATATAAGCATCCATTGAAATGAGTAACCAACTAAACAAATAAAATCACTGCACAAGTTCTACCTGCAAGAAGATTCAGAGCTTTCATACTGATAGTAGCGCAGAAGAGGCAAAACAGCATTTGGCAAAACATCTTTCGGCCATTTGCTTATTTGTTGTGAAATCATCAACATCAATATCACAATCTTCATGATTCGTGTCACTAGATTCTTTTTTGCTTGAAAACATCTCAGTTTCCGGGTCAGCAGTCTTTTTTTCGAAGTCCCTCTCAAGAAATTGATGGTCCAGGTTATTCCCCTTGCCATCTCCAGGTTTAGAACTTCCAGAAATTGACTCGGAAGTTTCAGTCCTCGTGTTCTGCATGTCCTCTAGGGTTCCTTGATCTGTTGATACATCATCTAGATTGACTTCATTGCTATAACCCGCTGACAATTCTAAATCTATGTCACCAATACTTTTTGTTAACCGTTCCAACCTTTCTTCATCAAACATGCTGCATAAAAAATTTATTGATAACTAGTGAGATTAACTAAAAGTCTAAAAACAATATTGCCAGCAACAAATCATAAAGTTTTAAGCACAAAAAGTTTATTAAGTGGGATTTTCTTCACAAATGCATGAATTTAAGCGGATATTTCTCAGGAGAAATAAAAGATTCAATAGTGTAAGACCAAATAAAGCAACAGTTGGCACTTAATAATGATGATAATAATAATAAAAACAAGTTAACCAGAGAGGTTTACAAGCGATCCTCATCATCATTTGTTGTATTTGATGTGTAATACAGCATACCTATTCAGCACAGCAAAGTGCAAATCAAAGAACGGCAGCCTTGATAGAATGCAATAACATCTGCGAGTGGTCATCACATAACGGCTCAGAGACAGGTATGCAGGTTGTCTATCTGAGACCAAGGAAAGCAATCCAGAAGGCTTTTGTACTATTTCATCAACCAACACACAGCAGCCATACAAAGTGGAATTATCAGCAACCTAGAGGTAAAAAGAAAACAAGTCATAAAAAATTAAGAATTACAAGAAAGCTACCATAACAAATGACCGAAAGGTCCAATGAAAGAAATGCACCATAATTAAAAAATTAATGAAGACATGAAGAAAAAAACAAAATGAGTCTTATTATTAAAGAATCAAAATGATGAGAATTTAGAGACAAAAACCATAAAGATCAAGTCAGTTCACCAAAGTTTCAAGATTAGACTAACCTCGAAATCTACTGGCAGAGCTCTAGCAAGAAAGATGAAGATTAAAAAAGAGACCAAGTCAGCTTCCAAAGTTTCAGATTAGACTCCTCTATATCTATCTCAGCAGGAAGAAACAAGAACACCATGAAAAGAGAAGATTTCAACTGTAGAGAACCAAATAGCATAATATTTCAAAGGTTACCTGTAACCGGAATACAAATGACAGGTCACTTTGTTTTAGGTGTTCCTGCAAGACAAGCATCGTGATGAAAAGGATTAGCATTTCATAAATTCAACTTTCATTATGCAACAACACATGTGCATATGGATGCTTATATAAGTCTCGAACGTTAAAATTGAAATGTAAACAAAAAACAAATGTATGGGCCAGATTTAGAAATATATAGCACAAGGATACAATACAAGTGATGCTAAAATTAAAAATAGACCTCAATACAAATGTTATTGCTCCAGTTTGGCATCAGTGTAAAAACGGAACCAATTTACATTGTCAATCATGTCTAAATAATCATCATCAAGTGGAAGAGCATTAACATCACATCTTAGCATAAATACCTGTGAAAGAAGAATTTCATTCAGCTCACTCATTGAAGGAGTTTTCTCAACAGCATGAACCTAAAATAACACAAACCAATTTTAAAAATAGCATCAAAAGGGCACATGTATGTTGCAGATACATATTTACATGGCAGAGAAAAAATTGAATTGACAAAATCTCTTAACTGGACATTCAAATTACAGCGTGAAGCAAGCTTTGAGCTAAGCATTACAAAGAAAAAAGTAGGAACCAATAGCCAACCTCTACACCTCCAGGGAAGCAAAATGAAACAAGATCCTTGTGTTTAAGTGGAAGCTGCTTTTCTGGGGGATAAACAAATAGGACCTGAAAGTAGAGGATAAGCAATCAACATCCAAAGACACAACCACCACCACCACCCTCGCTCTCCCTTGGCAACATCCAAGAAAACACCCTTCAAGTTACAACAAAAGAACAACTTCTATGAACACCCACCTGGGGTTCAAGGTTAGGTTCGATAGGTGAACCATTTTGATAACTTAGAGCACTTCGCAGCTTCCCAGAGCCTTCAAACTTTCTGGTGACATATTTCCTTTGAAGTGCCTGAATATCACAATTGGGAGGAAGTCCAACAACAACCATGCTCTCAAACAGCGACGATGGTTCTTTCCAAGATCTATGATCCTGCACACTTAACAGCAAAATGTTATGAAAACACTTTGAAATTTTCTTTGTATCTATTAGATTTACAAAGATATAAAAACTAAAATGCAAGGATTATCAGACATCATATCAGGACTCGCAATATAGAGTGAACACAAAGAAAAAGGCAGATATAAGTCGCCAACAAAAACATGTCGACTTAAATAAAGTACCATACCAAGTATTGCATATGAAAACTTGTCCATTGACGCTTTTGGCTAGTCAGAACTTCAGGATTGTAAGTTCCACTTCCCATTTCAAGGGGCTGAGAGAAGCCTTTCAAAACCCTTGAAACATGATGCTGTAGCTTCTGAAAATGGCTACCACCATTTTCATCTTTCGATGAATAAGCAGCAGCAACTGCTCTTGCTACTTCCTCCGTTGTCTGCATGAAAAACGATACACTCCATCCAGGACTGCCAGAATCTTCGCTCTTAGACATCCTTAAAGAATCCCAACTGTTAACATACACAAAACAGAGAGTAAACAAAAAGTTTGCCAAAAAAATTGAACTTCTGATTAAACTTGACCAAAGTTGCCAGCTTGATCACTTCCAACCTTTCAAATTGAAAAATAACAAAAACCCTTTTTTCAACAATCAGTAATCAATCATCTATAAATTGGTTTACTAGTTTAATCGACAAAAACAAGTTCAAGAAATTACTGAAATCAACCTTTACATTCGAACAAGTTATAAAGTGAAAATTAAACGTCTGTATGAGTTGAAAATTTTATTCAGTTACTTCCTTCCTATTAAAAGCATGTCAGTTACAAGTTACAACTTACAGCCAGCTTTGAGAAGGGAGCGGGGGAGCAAGCTAGAATATGAAATAAATATAAAATCTGTCAATTTCTCCAAAAAAAAACAGTAATTCACACATAACTTTGCAGAAATATTGAAACTCAAGCATAAAAAAAACCCAATCAACAATCCAATAGAAACTTCGAATACAAGAAGGTCAGCGCTTAAAAGCAAAGGGACAAAAGAACAGCTTTTGATACAAACATGGGTACTCAAAGTTACAAACAAAGACCATAAAAACTGCAGAAAAATTGAAACTTACCTTAAAACTCGGTGTGTAGCCGCTACAAAGCAAAAAAAAAATCCCTTTTTTTCCTCCTTTAAATTCAACTTCAAAAAGTGATAAATTAAGGGGAAGGAGGAGGAAAAAAGAACAAAATTAGCAAAGACAGAAAGAAAACAGATAAGGGAGTTCAAGCAGTCGCCATAAAAACACTCTGCTTAAGAGGGAAAAAGAGAAAGGGGTTTATTTTAATTGCGTCGAGGAAGAAAAGATACTATTTTTGTAAGATACACAACAAGAGCAAAGAAGCAATTGATTAGTGCTTCTCTTCTGGGGTTTGTTTTGGCGTGCTGTTATGCAAATGTACACGTTTTGCTTAGGTTAATAACTTCAAGACTTGACCAAATTTTGGACGGTTTGAGATTATGATTTGTTTATTCAATTATTAATGAATACAACATTAGTATTAGTGAAAAGCAGATGTATTCGTTTGAGGAAATATAAGTTCAAATTACTTTATTTACATAGCGTATGTACTTTGTCAAATGATTAAGAATATCTATGAACAAATATTATTTTGTCATTACTTTTAATTATTCAAAAAAATTATTAATAAATCCTAAAAATTATATTTTCAGTGTTTGGTAATAAATTAGGGAGGGTCAAATTACTCGGTCTCGTCGAGACTTATCTGATTCAACTTGACTCAATAAAAGTTAATTTTTTAAAAAAATTGAGTTCTGGGTGAGACGAGTTTTAAAAAAATCAAAGAGTTTAGGTTGAAAATTTCCTGACCCGACCTAATATATTTACTATTTTTATATACTATACTTAATATTTTTACTAAACTTTTCGAGGCGAGGCGGGTTTTTTGTTAAAATTTTGGAGACGGGTCAGAGTCGAATTATATTTTTATTATGTCGGATAAGGTCGAGATAAAATATATTAAACTCGAGTCGAATCGAAATATTTAAATTCTGAGTTGAAAAAAAAATGTATTGTCTCGTTGTTATCCCTAAAACAATATATGTGAAATTATTTCATGTAATGGTAGTGTAATTTTATTTACAAGTGAATTTTTAATGTTGTTGTGTATTTCTTTAAGATTTTGGGTTTTAAAATTTAAGTTTATATTTTATAATTTTGAGTTTAGGAATTAGAGTTTAAGAGCTAAAGTCCTTAAAATATAACACACGACAATATTAGAGGTTTGTTTGCATAAAAAAGTTATTTTTTTATAGATCATGTTCAAGATTTAGGATTTGGGATTCTTCTTTCTTACAACGTGATCTCTATAGTTCAAACATGAGATCTCTCATTGGGAATGCAACGTGTGTTGTCATTGCACCCAATATTTGCTGATAAAAAAATTAGGCTTAAGAGTTTAATAAGCTCTTAAACTTTTGTAAAAAAAATAAATTAAGCCCCTAATTTTTTTTGCAATAATTAAGCTCTTAAACTCAAGAAAAAAAATCAATTTGGCCTTTTGACCAACGTTGACCGTTAACTTTAACGTTTTTGTACACGTGTCGTTACAGGATAATACCACTTGTTATTTTTAGGAATTTTTAATTTTTAAAATTTAAAAAATATATGAAAATCAGAAAAAAAAAATCTGAAAAATTATTAAAAAAATCTTAAAATTCTAAAAATTATTTGAAAATATAAAAAAATATTTTTTAGTTTCAAAATTTATTCAAAAATAATAAATAATCATTTTTCAAAAGATTAAAATATCTTAAAAAATTAAAATAATAAATATTATTACAAAATTATAAAAAAATTGAAAATATTAAACAATAAAAGTTATTTTGATTTTTAAAATATAAAACAATAAAAGTTATTTTAGAAACCAAAATAACTTTTTATTGTTTTATATTTTTTCAATTTATTTTTTATAATTGTATAATAATATTTAATATTTTATTTTTAAAAAATATTTTAATCTTTTGAAAAATTATTATTTATTATTTTTAAATAAATTTTGGAATTAAAATATATTTTTATATTTTTAAAATAATTTTAAATTTTTTTTTGGATTTTTATATATTTTTTAAAGATTAAAAAACCATTAAAGTTAATCGTCAATGTTGGTCAAAGAGCCAAATTATTATTTTTTTGCAAATGTTTAAGGGGTTATTTAACCCTTAAGCCAAAAAGTTATTGTTAATGACTTAATGCATTGAATAATCATCTTAAATATATTACCAATTATACGAGTAGTAGTTTTTTTTATACACTTGTAAAAAAAATTACACAAGCTTACATATTTACTCTTTAAAATCTAAATATAAATCTCTAAAACTCGAATTGTAACAATAAACTCTAAATTTTCTAAATACAAATTATCCATTAAACTTTAAACCCTAAACTAAATGCATAATCCATAAAACAAAAACCATTGTGTAGTCTAAATACAATAGTTGTGTATCAAAAAATTTCTCATAGATTATTTATAGTATACACTGGTGGTAGAATAAAATTACTTCACAATCGGAGTTATTTAGGATATAAGAGCTTAGTTTAATGTTTAGAGTTTAAATTACGAGGCTTAAGGCTAGAAATTGGAGTTAATGGATTGCGATTTAGGATTACGAACTTAGATTTTAAATTTTAAAGTTAAAATAGACGTATTTAGTTGTTTGTGTAAATTTTTTATACTTATACACTAACACTTTATTAAATAATAACTCATATATTATAACAATTATAGTACATTATTTCATTAAAAGATTTAACAAGTTCTTAATAAAAAAACTATTTGAGTTCTTATGAATATAAATCAAACACTTGTTGGGTCAAAAGAATATAAATCAAACATTTTGGTTTTTTATTCTTTGAAAACATAAGTTTGGGTCAAGAAATAATTTAATTACAGTATGAATATTTTTTTTATTAAATAAACGTGAAATGTGTGGACCGAGTGCTGTTTAATTATAATTAGTCATTTTTTACGAGTGATACGTCGATTATCTTAAGTGGACGAGGAAGAAGTACGTTGATTTTTTTAATATATTAATGTAATTATATGATAGTATTTTTTGTATTTTTTTGTCAACATAAACATATTTTGTATGAGAAATTATTACATGGTCCCGACTCATCATGTTATCTGTGGTCCTCATCTAATAAAAATTAATCAGTTATTTTTTTGTTTTTCATGTCATTTTTCTTTTTAATTAATTTTTATGTAACCACACACTCCCTATTTACATAGCAAAAAGTGAAGATTCATCTTTGAAAAAAATGACATGAAAAATAAAGAAATTAGTTGTTTGTTTTTTTAGTGGATGACATGATGAGCTCATATAATAATTTTTTCACCTTGTACATACATGCGTTCGAACCTAAATCTCTTTAAATTAAATATTATCATCTTTTTCACTGAAACCGCTCATTAAGTTCTAACGTTAAAATTTTCCAAAGCTCTCAAGTCGACACGTTGAATTACGGGGAACTGACTCAGTCATACTATGGAAATCAACAACGACTATAGATATCAAAATTGTTAAAAGAAAGTTGACTCGGTTACCATTTACATTTGGAAGGCGTTTATGCATTTAAGTTTGACGTCTATTTTATTAAAATTATATATGAACCAATAATCGGTTGATTTAATAAGATAAGATGTTAATTTTTTTAAATAAATTTAGTTCGAATCTTAATATTATAAATCAAAAAAAATAGATTAAAAAATTGTCTTATAATAAATCTCTACAAAATCTCATCCGAATTTGTTTAGTAACTGAACAACGTCGTAAAACTATGAATTAATAGTAAGAACAAAAAGAAAAATGTATAACACAAATGAGAGGTGAGAATAATTTTTTATTGCTTTTCTTTATTACTAGATAATGCATGCCTTTTTACAATACTTTTTTGTGCATTTCATAATATAATAGGGTTGGTCCGCGGAACAACATCTTACTTTAAAATTAAAAATTATTTTTTATAATATTTTAAATTATTTTTATATTTTTTCTTAAATTTATAAACTTGTCAAAAAAATTAGCAACCTAAAAAACCAAGTTTTGAAATTTATTGACTTAAAATGTTATAAAAAAGTATAACTTAAATTTCTAAATAAAATTTTAAACTCGCCTTTTTTAGCCTTGAATTAGACTGTCGTTCTTTAGACTCGACCTAATACAATGTACCACAATAATACATGAATATAACAAATAAAGAAAGGGCATAAAGTCAAAAGTTGTCTCCAACGTTTGATCTTTTAATTATTTTAGCCCCTATTTTTTGGTACAAACAATCACCTAACGTTTTATTTTTGTTCAAATTTGACACTCGTTGGATGGAAACCGTTAGTCAACTAATAGCCAACGTCTGATGTTGACGTGGCATGTCTGCACGACATGTGGAGAGCACACGGCAATGTCGTGTGGCACTTTACTGACGCGACATCATATTTTAAAAAAAATTAAAAAAAATTATTTTTATTTATTTTAACCAATCAGATGATGCCACATGACACTTTGTTGTCGTGACATCATCTGATTGGTTGAAAATATATATTTTAAAAAAATATTTTTATAAAAAAATAACCTCAAATTTTCTAAATTTCACAAAATAGCCTTCAAATTTCGAAATTTATTTAAAAAAATATTTTTTTAAAAAAAATAGCACTAAATTTTTTCGATTTCACAAAAATAGCCCCCAAATTTCAAAATCTCTAACTCCCCCAAATCCAAACCCCGATTTGAGTCGATTCGATCGTCGATTGCCACGCTGCCGCCCACCATATCGGTCGTTGGACCATTACAATTATTTACCCCACTTTCCTGTCTCTGGAAATCGACTGATGTTGTGTGAAACGTCGGACTAAAGCGAAATCGTCGAATGGTTCATTTAAATGATTCGTGACAAACGAGCGGCGAATGGTGTGTGGGTCGTTCGGCGAAGGGAGGACGCTTCATTCTATCGCCGGCAACGCAGCCATCGCCGACGGGAGTGGCTGAATTTGGGGTTTAGGGATTTGCGGACTATTTTGGAAATATTTAAAAATTTCAAGATATTTTGTTTTTTAAAAAATATAAAAATATAAAACAATAATAAAATTTTAAATATTTTTAACCAATCGAATGTTGTCACGTTAATAAAGTGCAACGTGGCATCATCCGATTGGTTAAAAATATATTTTTTAAAAGTACTTATTTAATTTTTTAAAAATGCCACGTCAGTAAAGTATCACGTGACATTACCACGTCATTTTCCCATGCCTTGCAGACATGCCACTTCAGCCTCAGACGCTGAACGTTAGTTAACTAACAGTTTCCATCAACAAAGATGAAATTTAAACGAAAATAAAACATTAAGCAATTTTTTGTACTAAAAAATAAAGGCTACAATAACTAAAAAGATCAAACGTTGGGCTACTTTTCACCTTTTTGCCCAAAAAAAGGGACAAATCTACGTACTTCATGCAAAATGCATGCATGAACCTCCACCATTAATTAGTTTATAACAAACAATTATATGTATAATATTTATTGCCATATTTGTTGCCATATATACTCCTGCACAGTCAAACTCACCGCCGGCTGTTACATATCTGTATCAACAGTTTCAAAATTTAAACTCTCCTTACAAGATGGGAAACTTCAATCTTTCTCACAGGTTTGTTTGTTTTTGTTGTCTATGTTCTCCGTGTATTGGTTTTTGCATCAGGTTCCGTGATCTCAGAATTCCGACATGTTCGGACAAGGCCAGGGACAGATACAGAAGGTTGATTCTGTAACTTTGGCTTGTGTTTGATGATGGCAGGGGAGTGGTGACTAGATGCAGGGCGTTGAATGGAATTCCGGGGTCGGCGCTCGCCGAATATTATGTGCAGAGGTCGACCCCCGGCGGCCTTCTCATCAGCGAAGGGACAGTGGTGTCCGACACTGCGGCAGGGTAATTTTGCAACTTAATTACTGTCTTATGGACAAATGTAATAATTTTGTATCTAAAATTTGATTAGTACCAGATACAATCATGTTGGTTTAAGGTTGTTTGTCACATTGTCTAATGTTGCAATAATGTTGAATCAGGTTCCCACATGTTCCTGGGATTTACAAAGAAGAACAGGTGGAAGCATGGAAGAAGATTGTGGATGCTGTTCATGCAAAAGGAAGCATCTTTTTCTGTCAACTCTGGCACGTCGGCCACGCTTCAAGTTCCGGTAACTTAATCGTCGATATCGTTCGTTCGTATTGTTATTCATAGCCTTGATTTGGTTACTTGAGTAATGAAATAGTGTATCAACCCCGTGGAGCTGCACCGATATCATCATCAAACAAACCTATCTCAAATAGGCGGAGAAATCTTATGCCTGATGGGAGCCATGGCATATATCCGAAACCTCGAGCTCTAGAGATACTGGAGATACAAGAGGTCGTTGAACACTTCCGCGTGGCAGCCTTGAATGCCATTCGAGCCGGTTAGATTAACTATTAATCTCCACTTTCTATTGGCACAATGTTCTGAAGCAGAATTCAGTTCAATTTACTGTTATTTTATTAATTAAAACTTGTAGGTTTTGATGGGGTCGAGATTCATGGAGCACATGGATATCTCATCGACCAATTTTTGAAAGATGGGATCAACGATCGCACGGATGAGTACGGTGGATCATTGGCGAACCGGTGTAGATTCTTGATGCAAATCGTTCAAGCGGTAGCTGAAGCCATCGGTGCAGATAGAGTAGCTGTCCGACTTTCACCTGCAATCGATCACCTCAACGCCATCGACTCTAATCCGCTCAAACTAGGCTTGGCAGTGACCGAGAGACTTAACAAGCTTCAGCTACAGTTGGGGTCGAAACTCGCTTACCTTCACGTGACACGGCCTCGTTATTATGCTCACAAGCAAACCGAACAAGGCAGGCACAGTAGCGAAGATGAGGAAGCCTATTTTTTTAGGACTCTGAAGAGGAGTTACCAGGGAACTTTTATGTCCACCGGTGGATTCACGAGGGAGCTCGGAATGCAAGCAGTGGCCGAGGGCGACGTGGATCTGGTATCGTATGGCCGGCTTTTTATCTCCAACCCTGACCTGGCTTTGAGGTTCAAGGTGAACGCACCATTAAATAAGTACATTAGGAAGACATTTTATACTCAGGATCCTGTCGTGGGATACACAGATTATCCCTTCCTGGTAGCACAATCTCGCCTTTGATCTGCAGCCGTCGTGTTACGGTGTTGTTTTAATATCTTATATTTGCCATTCAAGTTGTGAACCTATGTTTTTTCATGCCTAAATAAATTCCTGACTTCGCGGCTGTTAGACCGGTACATATACGAACATGACACGAAATATATAACGCTTTAAAAACGATTATCTGTACAGCACTAGTTGGACCAAGAATTAAATTTTCAATATACTTAGAGCCTAAGGAAGTTGAAAATTCATGTTGGTGAGCCAAATTGTATATATATTTGGCAAATTGCAAATAAAAAAGCAAGCTTTAACACATTCAAAATGGTCCAAATCTGATCTAATCCAGCAAATTCTTAACAGCTAAGAAGACCCAACCATCCCTTCACATCCTCATTGATTTCTTCAAAAATTTCCCAACTCAATCTGATTTTCTTTTGCTAAAACTTAATCAAATTATAATTATATATTTCTTCTTCTTTCATACCAATCATTTGAAACCGATCCTCTGGTTAAAAATAATATAAAAAAAAGTAAAAAAAGCCAGGTAAGCAGGGGTGTGGACCCTGTCTGCTCTGGCTTCTGGATATGCTCTGTTCTGTTCTTTAACTGAACTTTAAAAGACAGAGTCTCGCTGTCTTTTCCAGTCTGTCATTTTTTTTTTTATATTAATTTAATGTTTTTTTCTTATTTTAATTACCAAAAACCTTTCTCTCCTCTCCATTTCTTTATATATATATTTTATAAAACCATATACGGATTTTTTGTTTCCTTTATCCTCTGTTTCCACCATTTTTATAGGTTTTAAGCTTTTAACACAGAAAAACTTCAGAGTTCATCATTTTCCATGAGTCTTTTCGGCCTCGGTAGCAGGTTCGCACCATTACAATAACCCAAATCTCTTTTTTATCCCAAAGTTTTTGTGTGAATTATATTGAATTCATATTCATGAAAATTGATTCATATATATGGTATCTTTTTTTTCCATTATGCAGAAACCAGAAGACATTTAGGCCAAAGAAGAATGCTCCATCAGGAAGCAAGGTTTGAGAGCTGCTTCCCCTGTTCTGTTTTTAGATTTTAATGTTTATATAAAGTTGATATGCAGCAATTTTCCATGAAAATGAATCTTGCAGGGTGCTCAGCTTCAAAGGCACATAGATGCAACCTTGGGTAGTGGGAACTTGAGAGAAGCTGTTAGGCTACCACCTGGTGAAGATATCAACGAGTGGTTGGCTGTAAATAGTAAGAATCTGGTTTAAAATCTTGTTTGCTGGAGATTCATATCATCTAGAACTGATTTTCTCTCCATTTTTTGTCATTCAGCTGTGGATTTCTTCAATCAAGTGAATATCCTGTACGGTACACTAACTGAGTTCTGCACTGCAAACAATTGTCCAACTATGTCAGCAGGACCAAGGTATGATACACTCAAAAATCAAAATCACTTATTATAGTTTGCTTGAGAATTTAGCTTTGATCACTTGTCGATGATGATCGATGTCGGCAGATATGAGTATCGGTGGGCTGATGGGGTTACTGTAAAGAAGCCTATAGAGGTATCAGCTCCTAAATATGTTGAGTATCTAATGGACTGGATTGAAGCTCAGCTGGATGATGAAGCCATTTTCCCACAAAAACTAGGTTAGTAACTTGCTAGACTATCATGCAATCATGAAATGAACTTAAAAACGGAAGCTTTTGTTCGAATACAGGGGCACCAGTTCCACCGAACTTTCGAGACGTCGTGAAGACATATTTAAGAGATTGTTCAGAGTATATGCACACATTTACCACTCACATTTCCAGAAGATTGTGAGCTTGAAAGAGGAAGCTCATTTGAATACTTGCTTTAAGCATTTTGTTCTGTTCACTTGGGTAAGTTTTCTTCTTGTTTTCTCAAAGTCCCATGTGGTTAAGACATGATTATGAGGGGCCTCCTCCATACCTGAAACACTGTCATTTATGCAGGAATTTCGGTTGATCGACAAAGGAGAACTTGCACCTTTGTCTGATCTTGTGGACTCTATTTTGCAGTTGTAGACCAATAAATTTCCCCCCTTTTTATTACATTTTCTCTGTATGTGTTTCATAAACACATACATTTCTTGTGAGCCTTCTATTTGCTTGTCTGGTGTTTCTTTTTCAGATGTAATACAATTCAACCAGAATTCTATCCTCTCCCAAGTTCTTTTAGACATAACCTAAACCAATTATTTAGAAAAAAAAATGTGTTTTTTTTTTCTAATAAATAATAATATAATTTATTTCTCACTGTATTTTTAACATCAAAGAATAAGCATGAAAGAAATCCATGGCATTTACAGATTTGAATTTGGAAACAAGCACAGATAATCTCCCCTGAGCAGTAATGGCAGGGGTACATTCTTGGGGGACTAAATCCTAATATTTCCCCATTTTCAATCATTCAAAAACCTCAGAAGATTACAAAGCTGTACGTGAAGGGTTTCTTTTTTTCATTCTAAAAAAGAGAAAAAGAAAACCTGGATCTGTGTTTCAACAGGAATTTTATGTCTTAAAACAAAGCAAGTACATCTGCTGCTTTAACAATTGAGAGTTTGCCATTTCAACCATCTGATGATGAATGCAAACTGTATGTCAGCCTCAGGTGAAAACCTAAAGAGCATGAAATGAAATCAGAGAGTAAAATTCGAGTGGATTAAATGGTATTACCTTGAAACCGATCTTTTTGTACAGTTCAAGAGCAGGTTCGTTGTTTCTATGAACATGCACGTGAAACTGGTTCCACACCTGCAAACAAATGATTAACTTAGAAAGGGAATTTTTCCTACTGGTTGCATCAGATGAGGTGCATGTAAAGGAAAAGTTTGTAATTTTTTACCCTTTGATCTTGCTGATTCAATAACAAAATACAACATATTGCTAGCAATGCTCTGTCGACGGGCTGATTTCGCCACACATAAGTTGGAAACATAAAAATATTTATTCAGGTTTGTCCTGCTGATGCTGCAGAACATATGCTTTTCACGTTCCTGCAAGAGGTTAGATTCACAATTATCTAACACAATCAATGAGAGAAGATAGCAGTTTGAATAAAAAGAATGTGCACGTACCCCAGGAAAAGACTCTCCATGCAACAAATGTCGAATGCTGAAATCAAGGGTTCCGACCACACTTTTCAGCACTGTGCGCTTGACATTCCTCTCCTCCTTCCTAACCTGATAATTTGATACAGAAGAAGCAATAAGACACTTCATCTAAAGAAAAACACAACATAGCACAGGAGCTTTATGCATCTAAATAACTGAATTGAAATAGAGATTGTCACAATCCTCACCCAAAAGATATAACAAACACATAAAAAGCAATAAGAATCTGGGAAAAGATGTCCTGTAAGAACATCATACCGTGACAACACATGTATATGTCTGCCCATGTTGCCCACTGTATCGCCTTTTTATGGCATTGAACTCCTACAAGGTAAGGAAACTTTCTAACATACATGTGACCAAATTCCAAACAATTAAGAGAAGAACACTAATCTCTCCTACCTGCTCAGCAAATTGCCTTTTGAAGTTATCGACGTATCTGTATAATCAGGAATAGCAAAAATCAGTATCTGTAATCAGGAATAGCAAAAATCAAGAGTATCCACATATAAACATTAGCAAAAACAAAAAAGCATTGTTTTGAGAAAGCTGCATTTGCTAAGAGAAGTGGGAATTGAATCAAATCCATTGTCAAAATCTTAACAGAATAATCTTCCTTTAAACCTGATAGACTTTCAAGTTTCAACAGTAAAACTTTGAAACAATTAATTCACACCAATCAAATATTTCCATAGTTAGGTCAAAATTTTGTTTCTTTGCATAAAAGAGCTACTCCTCTGCATCATTATCTCACTATACCAAAAATAGCTACCAAATAAGGACTCAATGGTTAATTTCTTTAGATAAGTTCAAAAATACCAAAAAAAAAAAAAAAAACAAATGGGTATTATTCCCAATTCCTGTTTACTTGAAGAAAAAAAGTTGAGAAATTTAATCCGTACCTTTCACCTGGTCGATCCTCCCAGTGAGTTTCAGCTCTCAGCCATGCCGCAGTCTATTACAAAATCAAAACAAAATTTTCATCAGCATCAAAAGGAAAAATTGATCAAACAAACAGGAGATAAAAAAGAATTAAAGGTTAAAAAGGGGGTATACCCAGAATTCTTCATCAAGAACAGCCTCTCTTGCAACGAATCTTCCGAATTCTAATCTGTGATCTTGATCCAGCTCCTGATCCGACGGTTGCAGCCGATCAAACCTTAGATTAGAGGGTCTCGGGTTTTTAAGCTGGGGAATTGGCGACGTTTGCAGCTGTATTGAAGGTTCTTCCTTTTTCACCCTTTCGAATGATTTAGAATCCATTTTCCTAATCAATCAATCAAAAAAAAGTCATTAAATCTCTAAAAAAGTACGATGCAAAAACATTTTTTTCAAAAGAAACTGAAAATCCCCAATTAAAAACAAAACTCACACAGCGGGAGAAAGGGAAGTCTTTGAAGTTTGCGGCGGCGTATGGATCCATGGGTAGGGAAAGTCAGGAATTCAGTTCTGTAAATGGTGACGGTTGACATAGCAGAGCTATGAGTTTTCCCTTGAAAAAACTTTCCCGGAAAATATGTACGGGCTTTCCTTGTTTATTTGAAAAGAGGATAAAAAGGGGTGAAAAATATATATTAAAAATGCAATAAAAAGAAGGAACCTAAAAACGGCGACGCGCGTTGGGTGTGAAGTAGTGGGTGGGGCCCATTCAAAGAGTGGATAAGACGAAATTTTGTGAAACAGTCTGTGGGTGGAGATCTTGACACGTGGAAGAGGTGTGATGTGGCATTAAGATAAAGGCTCCAATTGATTGGGGGTCTATTATTTATGATTTCATCTTTGTAATTTACTAAAAAATTTTGTAAATTATATCAATTTTAGTAAAATACACAAATCATCACTTAACTATTTTTTCACTCTTATTTTAGTTATTCAACTTTTTTTAAAATTTTACTCTCTTATTTTAGGTAAAAAACTTTTAAAGCGATTTTAGTTTGACCATTGAAATAAATAAAAAATTCATTATAATCAATAAATTTTAATTCATTTCTAATGTCATTGTCATTACTATTAAGAAAATTGAATGATTACGTTAAAATTTTCTTACGAAAAAGTCATTTCAATTTTTTTTTATAAGGCAAAAATTTTGAAAGCACAGTCGTTGGTCAATCTCAAATTTTAGAAAAGTTTTGTTTTTCCATATAATTAATATAATTAGTTTTCAAGTTGATTTGATGATTAATAGTAGTGAATCAAAACTAAAAATCTAATTAAAACAAACATAATTTTTTGATATACCATTGTTAAACGTTGTATCAGTTTGAATACAAACTTTATTAATCTTTTGATCAAACAAATCCTTCTCACTAATGAGATCGATCTTTGTTCATTGACTTTTTAACTTTGCTATAAATTTGGAAAATTTTATTTTTTTTAGAAGACTTAACGTTTCAAGTTACCATTTCTTAACAAAAATAATTATAATAAAAATAAATTAAAAATTTAATGATTATAATGAATAAGAATTAAAAATTTAGTGACTGTAATAGAAAATTTTCAATTTTTAGTGATTTGAGTGAAAACATCTTAAAAGCTCTCAGTGACTACTAGTGTAATTTATTCAAAATTTTAAATATATGTGCGCAAGTAACACCGTTTCAATATTTTTTATAATAAAAATGCACACCGTTTTGATTGACAAAAAAACAACAAATAATTTTTTAATTATTTATCGAGATGACTTCTTTTACACACTTTTCACGAATATTTTAGGATTATATAACAAATAAATATCTGAAATATAATATTTTTTCATTCAAGTACCTAAAATAGGTCAAAATTATCGACGCATAAATTTTTCAAAAATATTATTTTTTTATTTAAAAAGATGTTATATATCATTTTTTTAAGAATTTAAATGAAAAAATATAAATTTTACGTATTTATTTTGAGTAAAAATTATTTAGGTATCCGTTTTAACTAAAAAATATACTTTAAGTATTTATTTTAACAAAAAAATGTTTTAGATACCTAAATTTAACTAAAAATATACTTTAAGTACTTATTTTAAACCAAAAATATACTTTTATCATTAGTAAAATGAAAAAAATTATTAAATGATACTTTAACTATTTTACATCTTTGATTAATATTTTACTTTAAAATCTATATTAACCAAAATCTAAGAGATGAGCATAATCTAAAGGGATATTTTTTATAGGTAAGTAAAAATAAGAATATTATTTTTAGATAATTAAATTTATTTAGTACTATGTCTATATCTTAATGTTAATTAAATTTATTTCGGAAAACATATTATCGTGGAACCATATTAGAATGTCCCAAAAAAAAAATATATTGAGCAGATGATCAACCAGCCACCAAATCACGTTTTATAAAACGTAATTACAAAAGAAAAACCATATTTATACATAAGGTAAGCAAACTCAATGAAAGCAATAGGTTGTTCACAACAACTCCAATGGCCACCACAGCAGTGGCCAACACAATCACTACATGCATTTCCCTCAGCCCTCAAAATCAGTTTTCACCCACTGACAATACTTGCTCTTCATCTTCTCATCGAACTCCTTCGCTTTAAACTCAACGATCCTCGCCGCATTCACCATCGATTCCTCTTGCACTCTGCATTCTCCTGCTCCGTTTCATCTCAGTCGCCTCTCTCTCGGCTTCCAACCATTCGTATTCCCTCACCCAACAATGATGCACCGTGCAGGCCAGCGCCAAGACCAGCAACTGCGTCGCCAGCATCGCCATGAAAATCCCGCACTCCACTCTCACCAGGAGCTTCGCTTCTTTGACGTCCAAAGGGGTTCTCAGCATCGATATGCTTGATTTCTCTCTTGTGAACAAAGACAGTATGCTGAGAACTTGACCGATCAATGAGGCGAATAGAAGAGAAACGTGGGTGATGAAGCAGAAGTGTGTTAACTGAGAGTAGAAGCCTACAAAGGAGGAGAGAAGGGAGATGGAGGAGACCATAAGGAAAGCAAAACCGAGCGAAGTTGGTGGCCATTTTAGGATGATAATGGGCGCAATCGAGGCAGCAGAGAGGATGAAGAGAATGAAGTTTAAGACGGAAAGGAGGAGATTTGGGAAGGAAAAGGAGCTTCTGAGCTTAGAGGAAGTCATCTTCTAGGATGGGATTTTGGCTATGGAGATTTGAAGGAAGTGGAGGATTTGAAATGTTATATATAATGAGTGTTTTAGATGGCCGTTGCAGGATAGAAAAGGTATAACGGCTAGTAGAGAGGGTCCACACTTTTAACCTCCATTGATGATGTTGATCCTGTTGTTGCATTTTTAATTTTTGTTTTTCCCTCTACATGGTTTCAAAACGTTCAAAAAGAAAGATTCTAATACAGTATTTGGCTTTTAAATTTTGAAGTCTGTTTAGTTATTCGAATATAAAAATGATTGCAGTTTCCTATTGAATTTGAAGTCCAAGACGTATTGTTGAGAGGGACAATCACAGATTCCGAGCATTAACCAGAGCATTAACCATAAAAACAGACATGGAAGATAAAAAAATACTTCTAGAAAGCCAAAAACAATGCTAAACACAGCATAGGCAGATCTCTTTGTAGGAAACATTTGAATAATCTCAAACAGTAAAAAACAGCTTGTTTTACCAATAGTTTACGGGGAGACTCGCCGATAGAAGTAATGAACATATGAAAGGAAGATGGGAGAGGAAATAAAACGAGAATAACAGAGCCAACTTCATACATGAACATGCTTTAATTTTGAGGAGAATATTTGAATTCGAAATTCTGGTTTCTTCAACTTAATGCTATACAGAAGAGCCACAACGTTCGTATTTAGTAAGTGTACCTCCATTCGATTTCAGTTCAAGCTGGCCCTGCTAAGATTTAAGTTTTCAAAGAAAAAACTGTTATAAAAGAAAATTCATCTGAATCTAAATGCAGCAAAGCAACACAATGAGGGTCTGTTTTGAAATATAACTCATCATGCTAATGTGAAAAGAAGCATGTTTTGAGAAATAAAGACGGATAGAATTGAAATGCTATAAAAAAATGATGTACAATGTTATATTTTATATTAAATATTTCAAGATTGTTAGTATAAATAACAAAGAGAAAAAAAAATCTTTATATTCTTGGAAATTCCGTATTCCTACAAGTTGTCAGTTATAGCATGTCAAAAGTCACCGTAAATGCTCGAAAAAGGTCTTGAGATAATCATACTCTGATGTTTTGACAACTGATCATGACCGATCAGATGAATGAGTCACAATGGCCTCAACTCTATCTAATGATGCTTGCAATCGCCCTGACTGCAAGTTGAACAATGGTTCATCGGTTCCAAGAGCTCTGTTAAATTCAAGATACTAATGGTAAGCTACAAATAGTCATCACTGGTAAAAGAAGGAATATGTGGAATTACTGAACAATAAATTCTAAAGAAACAAAATGACACTATTAACAAGAAGAAGAAGCATAACAATAACACATTTCATATTTTCCTAGTGAGTTGTTTTTAAAGCATATGAGTAATAACATCAATAAACATTCTAATGAACATTCTATCATCCGTGGGTCAATAGCAAGGAAATAACCTGCAAAATATTCAACAAATTATAGGGGACGATTCGGAAAGCTAACATCAAAAACAACCCTTCTATTAGACACGAGCTTAATGCTTCCTCCATTGTCACAAATCGTTGTTAAACACATATCCAAAGAATATCAAGGAACATACCCTGTTGCTTCCGGAAGAACATAATCCGCCCTCCACCCAAATCGAAAATCCAGGCCGGGAACCAAGCCAAGCGTTGTCTTATTCTGAATCCGAGAAACTCCATCTCCACCCAAACAGGTAGTGAGCTTCCATTTCCATCCAGTTGCATTCATCTTGAAATTATGGCCTATTCCAACCTATTTCAACACGGGGAACAAATAAAGTTACCTACAATAGCCAATATGAATAGATTCCTACATTCCATCACTCATAGAAAAGTTCATCTGATTACCAAGCCAGAAAGATTAAGCACAATAGACCAGACCTGGAGATTAAGAAATTTCGTAACAGGAATCTTTTTCGAAAGAAGGCGAACATCTTGATGTATAGGCTCATAAGCAAACTTCCACTTCCGTTCGGACGACAAAGGCTTTAGCACAAGCTTAGTTTGGAGATCATTGATGGGGGCATTGTAGAACTGAACCAAAACTAAGATGTAAATACTCAACAGGTCAAAATAACAACAATCTCTACAGGATGATACATACATACATACATACAGATACATAGATAGATATATATGATAAACAATTCACATACAAAAAGGGTAAGGAGAATTGCATGGCATATCATATGAATGGAGCAATCTAAGACTGTAAAAAGCAAAAGCAAAGAACAAACAACCTCCAAATTGACACCAACTCGAAACCCCTGAATTTATTTTCTGAATTTGAGGAACAATTCAGATGGAATCAAATTTATGCTGTATAATTCATCCCAAGAAGTGGGTTCTTCACCATTAGGTGCCGGCTCCATTTTCGACCCACCAAAACTGAAAAAATCATTTCCAAAGGGGAACCCACAGGATGAAAGACAACGTTAACTCTCAGTCGGACTTTCAGTACTGGAAAGTTCTGAGGTGAAAGTATACTTACCTATAAGATAGGACAGGATTGTACTAGAAAAGTGCTTCGAGCATACATAAGATGTTTCGTCAAATGTTTTTCGGTCCGGTTTCTGCAACACTTCGGCAATTTTAATGAATGGGATTTTGAGTTCTTGTTGTTGTTGTTGAAGTGTGAATTTCTTATGGTTTTTCTGATTTTAGATTGGGCCAAGCTCTACCTTAATCAATTTCAGTTCATTAGGGTCCAACAGGATTCATTGATGGCACAAGGCCCTAATCAAATGCTATTGATTCCTAAAATGGACAAAATCTTTATGCTTATTTGTATAATTTTGTTTTAAGTTAAATTAATAAGGGAAAACTACACCGGTGGTCACCAAACTATCATCTTTTTTTTCTTTTTATTTTTGATCCCTCAACTAATTTTTTCGTTAAAATCATCCCTCTCATTAGATACATTTCTTGTTTTGGCTCATCTCCGTTAAAAAATCAACATAATCATTGACATGATTTTTTTTATATTTTTATTTTCCTCGTCAGTATATTATAATAATATAATATTTTCAATTATTTCAATCGACCAACCAAGAGGTGACATCCAAATTTTAAACAAATCAAAGGAGAACAATACTTCTTTCTATGGACGTGGAAGGAATCAAACCAGGGATCCCTTACATAAGAAGGGGTTCAATGCTTAACCATTAAATTAGCCCTAAGATTTGATTAAATTTTAACCAAACAAATATTTAAGTTATAAATTCTCAGTCTCAAAAATAAGAAAAAATGCTTATATAGAGATTGAACCAATAACACTTTGAACTAAAAGCTCTATGTTTATCCACTACACTAGGTTAAGAATTTATTATGTGTTCACAAAATTTAATATTTAATTTAAGATTTATTATCACCTAAAAAATCAAAATACTACTAAAATTATTTTTCTAATTTTTTTTGGAAAAAATTAATTATTTAATATTTTAAAATGTGTGAGATCATTTTAAAAATTTTGAATTATTTGAAAATAACTATTTAGATTTAAAATTATTATTTTAATTTTTTTAAAAAATTAGCTTGAAATGTAATTAAAATTGAAGATCAAACTAGAATTATTTTCACTTCGTTTTGAAATAAAAATAATAATTAAATAATTATTTATTTATTTTATAAAATTAATATTAAAATATTTTAAAAATTAAATTTATAATATATATTTAGGATAAAATATAATCTTCTAAATAAAATTTAATTCGTTGACATGTATATGAACACATTATTTTATATTTAATTAATTTTTAGAATGATCTAATATATTTGTATAAAAATAAAAAATTAATTTTTTTCCCAAACGAATTGAAAAAATAATTTTAGATTAATTTTAGTAGCAATGATTTAATTTTGAGGTGATAATACATTTTAAATTAAACATTAAAATTTGACGATATATAGCTTAGTGGTCGAACCTCTTGCTTTTGGCGCAATGTGTTCCTGGTTTAAATCACCACATAAGCAAATTTTTTTATTTTTGATGCTGTGAGTATATAACTTAAATATTTGTTTAGTTAAAATTTAATCAAATCTCAAGTAATTTAATGGTTAAGCATTGGACCCCTTATGCAAGGGCTCGTGGTTTGATTATTCTCGCATGCATAGAAGAGGAGTAATATTCTCCTTTGATTTGTTTGAAATTTGGAAGTGAAATTTGTCACCTCCTGGTTGGTCGATTGAAACGAAGAAAGAGAATGTTGATTTAGAAAATAAAATATAAAAAAAAAAATCCATGTCAGCATGTAATGGGCGATTTTGACGAAAAAATTAATTGGGGGATCAAAATAAAAAAGGGTGATAGTTTGGTGACCACCGGTGTAGTTTTCTCAATTAATAAGTATGAACAAAATCTTACAAACACGAATATAAGTATGTCCGGTTCGTTTATGTTTCACGAACAAGTTCATTTATTGACTCGTTTATTTATCAATGATATTTTCTTATAAAAATATTACAATAATACCTTCTCTATTTTTATATTTGAATTTCAACTCATTTATGTTCACAACTGTTAAACGAAATATAAACGAACATACTCGTAAACGTTAAACGAACATATTCAAAAATGATAAATGAATCAAGCTCGAACACACCAAATAATAAACAAAACTAGGTTCAAGCATAATGTTAAAAATTTAAACGAACACAAACCGAACATGAACAACTTCAAAAATAAACAACTAACTACAAACACGATCTTATTTATTTGAACTTAGTTCATTTACATCCCTACACACCACCATTTCCTGCGAAAGTACTTAATACTAATAGGTCCTCGATTCTGTTATCAGTTTAAATTAGTCTCTCTGTTATTAAATGATTTTTTATATAATCATTGGTAATATAATCATATATGCAAAGGGTCCTTACAAGAACGACCCCTCTGTTATTAGATGAATTAATATAACCTATTTATTGTCTAAAAGATATGACTTTTATTATTTAATAAAGTTGAACCAAAAATGTAAACAAAAAGTAATTTTAACCACACAATTGACAAATATCAATAACCTTAAGGATGAGGGGAGTCTAATGTACAATAAGGTACGGCGTCGACTTGAATATTACAAAATACGAAATTTAAAATATTAACCACCAACCTAAAATATTATACTTTTTTTATAACATTTTATGTTGTGGTCTCGTGACAAGTATCGATACTCATATATTTAATCATCAACCTACAATGTTCAAAAAGTGTAACGTTTTAAATTGGTGGGTAATATTTTAAGTTTTGTGTGTGCCGTACAATAAAGATTCAATCAAGATTCAAGCCACTCTAAAGCACTGATCATAGTACTAAAACACTGATCATAGTACTAAACTAAGAATCCCAGGAAATCAATCAAGATTCAAGCCACTCTAAAGCACTGATCATAGTACTAAAACAATCATTGCAGTAACATAGTGACTCCGATCCGGTAACCAGTATCAAAATCACCGAGAAATAAGACGGTGATGCCAACGTTTTCTGCTTAGGAAGAGAATGTATTTTGATTCTTGTAATGTACAATAAAGCATTCCCATTATCATCTCAAAGCAAACAAGAGAATTCAAAAAATACAGTACAAATGCAGGGATTACTTCACAGAATGCATGGCCATGGTATACCTATAACTACAAGTTAAACCATTCGATCAAAGTAGGAAACGGGAGGTGACGGTCTCCATTCTTGAAAACCGATACCATATGGGTATTTCCAGTTTCATAATTTTGAAAGCAAAACGTGGTTGAGTTCAACACGGTTTGTTGTCATTGTTGCTACTATGAACAGCCATACCAGCTATGTTAGGAGTTGAAGCAGCGGCAACCTGTAGATCAGATAGGAGAAAGACCGACAAGGAGGGTTCGGTCGAGTAGTCGGAGATGATGATCTGATGGCAGTTGATTTTTTATGCTGTGGATGCAGAGGTGGAAGGCTGCTGGACGGCGATGATGAGATCAAGTTGAAGTCGGAGGTGCTCGCAGTAGCTCGAAGAGCCATTGAACTTCGGTTGTGATTTTTCCCCAGAAAAGAACCATGAGCTAATAAGTTCTTCCGTTTCCTGTTATAAGGATCCTCCGGCTTTGCGAAATCTTTAACCGACGGAGCGGCAGCTGCATCGGCTAGACTTGTGTAAGATTTTGATCTGCCATTATAAAAGCTGGATATGCCTCTTCTGAAATAAGCAAAAGCACAACAATAAGAAATTGAAGCACCTAAATGATAAACCATAGAAAATCACAGAAATCCTTTTCAGAAACATTTTCCCGAGATCCAAACAATGCTTACTGGGAAAAATGGGAGTTCTTAATCTTCAAAGATGAATTCACATTATCCTAAGTTGCTTTAAACAGCATTAGAATAACAAAGCATGCAAGTTTAATTTAATAAACCCTAACCATTCATCTAATCTTTCTTACACAATTTTAATAAAATCCATCAACATAGAATCATTATTAGATCAAAACCCAGAAAGAATAAGTTCTCAAAATTGGTGGGTTCTTTTTTCTTTCTTAAAAAAATTACCTCATAGGCAAAGCATCCACTAGAGCATCCATGGAATCCAAGGGTTCTTTAAGCTGGCTTTTCACTTCAGCCTCCGCTGAATCTTCACCGTCCGATGACGATTCACCGGAAACATCACTGTTCCTTCCGATCGACGACGAACTACAAGACCCCAAATAATCATCTTCCCTATCCTCTTCCGACGACAACCTCCCCCGATCCTCCGGCGAACCAGAGGATCTCATTGAACTAGAATCATAATTCATTTTGAAAACGAAAACAACAGATGAAGTAATGGGAGTTGCTTTGAATTATCCAGTGAAGTGCACATGCGGAGGCGATATTCCCTCCATTGTTGATCAAAAGTAGAGGAATTTTAAAGAAAAAAAAGAGGGTTACTTTGGATTTCTGCTGTATTAAATAACTAGATAATGAAATGGTTGAACAGGGAATGGAATAAACGAAGATGGGGAAGCTCTTATCCAGATGGAAAATTCTTTCCTTTTTGTTGAGAAGATAGAAGAAAAGGGATTGGAGAAAGATATTTTGGCTTGTGTAGGAATCAAGAAAGAAAGGGAGGGGGGGGGGGGGGTTGGTTTGCAGAGATTGTTGTCCTAGATTTTGGTCGACTGTTTTGTCACACGTTTGATCAACTGCTGTCTGAAATCCACGGTCAAGATATGTGCTCAGTTATTTATTATTTAGGTAAATTATCTAAATCATCACTGAATTTACTTTTAAACTTATTTTGTTCACTAGAGTTTTTAAACGTTCAATTTACTCGCTAAAGTCAAGACATTGAATATTTTTTTGTCATTTTTTGTTAACTTTTTGACGACGTTCATTTATTATCAAAAAGAGAAATTTCTCTAAAATTCGAGGGGTGAAAAGCTTCATCGACGCGAGAAAAGGGCTTCATGTCTCTATTTAATGATTAATGGGAGAGATCAGTTAGAGAAAAATTAAAAAAAATTGTCCAATTTGTGGACTTCGGACACTTAGGGCGAAATGGAGGTCAGATTTGGATTCAGAGAGTCTGAGACAAAGCGACTAGTGAAAATTGGTACCGAAAAACGATGGTCGTGAACGATGGAATAACAAAAAATGTAACCCCTTAGACCCGCTTATACGTTACACCTGATTCTAGAATGTCACATTAGGGTCACAAGAGCGACCAACAATAAAAACCCAAATAAAAACATTTTCTTTCTAATTAATTTAAATTCGTAAAATAAAAATCTTTGTTACAATATCGTTATAGAAAATCATAAAACAGAAACCCATAAAGTATATTACAGACCCTGAATTAAATAAGACACGTCATACATGCCCACTAATTATACCAGTACCGTACTACACAAGCAGTGCTGAAGGAACTCTCACACTGATGTCGATAACTGCTCAATTTTTAATCTTTTAACCTGCGACGGTAAAAACATCATGAGCTTGGAAAAGCTCAGTAATACATAACTACCAAAAGATGTTAAAGGCACAAGCAAGTATATGTCAAAAGCATAATATTGTCATGGTATTCTGTGCAACATGTTCCAATTGCGATTCAATATCTCAATATAACTTTATATATACAGGTAATAGAGTTATTCATTATTCGGTCACCCGAGTATCAGGCGAGAAGCCTATAATCTAGAGAATCAGAAGCATGATAGATTAAATGAATTGAATTAGGGAGTTTAGTATGTTCTAACAAATGCAGATTGAAACTTACAGAAAGTTTCAAACATTGATAAGTTAGTTCTACAAGGTAGATTTAAAAGAGGCATCAAAGTTTTAATTACCCTCCAATTGAACATCGATATACAGATCCCCAAACTACATCTATAAAAGCTCCAATCCAAGCCCATTGGGTGTAAGTGCCGACCGAAGGGAATGCCTTAGGTCCAGTAGGAATCACCCTATCCGAAGCGTAGGAACCTAGTACAGTAGGAATAACCCTAGCCGAAACATATGGACCTGATACATAAGGAATTACCTTCTCCGAAGCGTAGGAACCTAGTACAGTAGGAATAACCCTAGCCGAAACATATGGACCTGATACATAAGGAATTAGCTTCTCCGAAGTGTAGGAACCTGATACATAAGGGATTACCCTGGCCAAAGCGTAGGAACCTAATATATAAGGAATTACCCTCGCTGAAGTGTAGGAACCTAATACATAAGGAATTACCCTCGCCGAAGCCTAGGAACCTGATACATAAGGGATTAGCCTCGCCGAATAGGAAACTGATACATAAGGGATTACCCTCGCCGAATTGTAGGAACCTGGTACATAAGGAATTACCCTCGTCGAAGCGTAGGAACCTGATACATAAGGGATTACCCTCGTCGAAGCGTAAGAACTTAATACATAAAAGATTACCCTTGCCGAAACGTAGGAACTTGATACATAAGGAATTACCCTCGTCGAAGCGTAAGAACCAAATACATAAGGAATTACCATCACTGAAGCGTAGGAACCTGATACATAAGGGATTACCCTCGTCAAAGTGTAGGAACCTGATACATAAAGGATTACCCTTGCCGAAGCGTAGGAACCTAATACATAAGAAATTACACTTATCGAAGCGTAGAAACCTGATACATAAGGGATTACCCTCGCCGAAGCATAGGAACCTGATACATAATGGATTATCCTCGCTGAAGCGTAGGAACCTGATACATAAGGAATTACCCTCGTCGAAGTGTAAAAACCAGATACATAAGGGATTACCCTCACCGAGGCGTAGGAACTTGATATGTAAAGAGTTACATTCGGACCAGGGCTGAACCTTTAGAGATTTCATATCATAACCCAAGTACCCTAGTGAATTAGTCTAGCCAGTATTACATTGTGCAACAACAAACAATAATAACAGTAAGTAATAAATAGACATTTGTATAAAGATAAACAATAACCAGAGAGCATGCTTGTCATATCGGGTACTAGGGCATATATCAGACATATAATATAATCATGCTTAAGTTCAAAAACATGTTATATTTATGTGAAATCGGGCATGTCAGTCTTGTATACATGATCAGTTTAATAAAGCGTGCAAAACATTATGTAGAACAGTCGTGTAACACACAAGGAACATACTAGATTGCCCAGTTTAATTTTCGGAAGCACTTGATAATTATCGTAAATGGGACATTAAACTTCTGAAAAATTTGAATTGATTTCAAAAATTGGATCCCTAATAAAAGGGGTTCGATAACTAATGGCTCCACCCAAACATTCAGTAATAGTTCTATCATGATCATGCAAGATTCAAATACATCAGGATTTATCCCTTCATTAAGCTTACAATGGCCTTTTAGTCATTTGTCTTCTAGGGGGTATTTAGGTCTTTTTACACGTTAAGGGTATTTTCGTAATTTCTTGCCTAAATATTTCAGACATTAGATCTTATAACAAGAAATAATTGAAATTGAAGGTTTCGAGATTAATTACTTTATTGATTATTTACTGAACTTGGATTTCTTACCGGTCATCAATTTCTTATTCAAGTCACTCAGTCCTAACCAATTTATTATCTTATTACGGTGAACCGTATCATTTTAAAATAATCAACGATAATCATATAACTAATCATATTTATTCATACATTAACCAACTATCAACGAGTTTCGAAAAGCATGAAAAAGGTAGTAAGGTATTACCTCGGCTCTGAGCTGCATTGGTTAACCTTTGATACTCTATTCGATCGCTTTTGAACTCAAACTCGACGTCCCTCAATACCTTGAATACATGGCAAAACAATTTTTATCAGAAACATAACTTAAACACGTAATTAGATTTATCCAGAAGGTCAAATGCTAAATAACAACAAACCGGGTTCGAAATTGGTGAAATAGACTTCAAAAATGAACTCAGGATGTCAAAAATCATAAAATAGGGGTTTTTGGAAAATTTAACTTTTTAGTCAAATCAACACTGACGCCAGCAGTCAAAGTCAACACTGACGTTAGCAGACAAGGTCAGCGTTGGCGTCATCTACTGACGTCAGTAGTCAACAGTCAACTGGGTTGACTAGGACGAGCTGACTCATTGAGTTGACTCAGACGAGTTGACTCACTGAGTTGACTTAGATGAGTTGACTCACTGAGTTAACTAGGATGGGTTAACTTAGTTAATGGGTTAATAGGTTAGGCAGACAGGTCAGATCGGGCCGGATGGGTCGGACTCAAGTTTGGTAGATTGGTTTAGAGTCGAATCGGTTCGATTTATAAGTTAGACGAGTTCATAACCGGTCAGACTGGTCCAGGCCGAGGATTAACCAAAGTGGTCGTCGGAAATCGCCTTTGGTGGCGCGTGAAAGCCAGCGGGGCCAAATCTATCCACAACATCATCGAATAAATGTAAAAAATGTTTTAAACACAACTATTATCTCAACTAACCCATAATCAGGTTAGAACTTTACCAAACTTACCATAACGAAGGAGAAACATTCAGATTTAAAGTAGCTCTAATGAGGCCTCTCCCGGTGTCGGAACGACGGTCGGTTAGAAGGGTTTTACTCTCTTTCTCACGCTGATCACGTCGGAACTGTTGACGCACCTTGCTGGCGACAGAGTCGGCCGTGAATGAAGGAAAATATAAGGTAGTTCTGGGGGAGGTTCGACGAGACTTTAATCGGATCTCCACGGCATCGTCGGTCGTTCACTGCGAGTGATAGCCAGGGACGAGTCATGCGTAAGGCGGCGATCACGTCGACAGTGGCGGTGAAAGCTACGACACGACAATGGGGTAGATCGGAGCCAGAGATAGTGGTGGTTGGGGAAAAAGACTTGAGAGTATTCTCTCCATTTTCATATTCGAATCGCATCCCCCTGGGTAGGTGAGTGGTTAGATCAAATTTATTATTGACACAACTTTACTAAACATTGCATAATGAGAAGCTGGTGCATGATTAGATTAATAGTGTTCTTTAGCCCAAATGGTTAGGATATGGGTTTCCCATCCATAAGCTTAAAGGTTTAAACCCCATAGATAACCATTATTCTGACCAAAATAGGTTTGAGAGTAAAATTTAGTGATGATTTACATAATTTATCCTATTATTTGATATACAAATAACTACATCGTATGTTTCAAAAGTTTCAAACTATAACTCTTATTCTAAATTGATCTTAAAACTATGAAATCATCTTAAATTGGTCCTCAAACTTTCGAAGATTCTAATTCCATCACCATATTATTAGTTCGTTCTATTTTGAATTTGTGTAGTATAATCATAGATATCTAATTTGTTGACTAACTAATTTAGATCGGATACTACACAATTTATAATGAGATAATTCTTTTAATCTAATTGCTCTATTTATTATATCAGAATTCGAACTTGTAATGGATTTAATGCTCATCCCACCGGAGAGTAAAAGGCATGGTTAGATCCGTCTTCGAGTCGGGTACATCCAGAGATGCATGATCCGAAGTCTAGGGCCATGTATGGTTTGGATGTTATGCCTGATGCCTCTTTTTTATGCAGGTTACATCCTTCCATTTGATGTTCTGTTCTCACCCGATTGTAGTCCTGTTTTCTAAACCGGATATGCCAACTTTTATGCAGGTTACATACTGCCCTGACTGTGTGAGAGCATGCAAGTACGGTACCAAAGCAATAATCGGAGGGGGGCGCAACGATTCGAATTCGTAACTTCTTTAATCTTGTGTTTCTGGTTTCTTTCTAAACGAAACTTATTTGTATTGCTATTAAAACTTGTATTAAAGCAGCATTCAAACATAAAAATTTACACCATGTATTTGCTATTGCATCTTATATATCTTTAAACCTTATTGTACATGAACCCATCGGTTTCCACTAAACCATGACCCTGAACACCAACCACAACATTTGTAGACCATAACTAGATGGCTAGGGAACGCCTCGATCCAATACGGTTTGTCAATCGGATTAAGCATCAACAGGGTATGATGCACAAGTTGCCACTCCTGCAACGAAATAATGGGAATGAAATGCTAGTTGTCTGTAGAGATCTAATGGGGTCGAGACTTGAGACTTACCACACATGTTTTTGCCCATCTCCATCTTGAAGTAGCCATTGTCACCCCATTCTGCACCCCATGAGTTCTTAATGAGCCAATACGGAACACCCTTTTCAACTCCGTACCCGACCGCAAGAACAGCGTGGTTCACATCCTGCCACATATCGCCATTGTTAGTAACACATCAAATATAACTCCGAGCATACAAATAATACTTGACGGAGAAGAAATTCACCATGGATGTGCTGCCACATGTGTTACTTGTATAAACACCACTTTTGTAAAACCGAAAACTCGTGACAACTTGAAATGCCACGCTAACCGGCCGGACAATGGCAACTGCATGCTTTAACTCATCTTCAGAACCCTGTTAATTTGTACATTCAGATTCACAATCACTAACATCGAATTTGTACCAGAAAACCAGAAGGGAAATGGTGTTTTTGAGACCATACCAAGGTAATGTTAGCAGAGTCTATGACTTTAACACCAACATTTTGGGGAGAGTATTTGCATAGACCATTTCTACCAGTGTAAGGGTACGACTCCTCCGTGTCAAGGCCGCCGTTATATTTGATGTATTCAAAGGCTTGGGATGGCAACCCACCGCTGCAACCGAAGTTATTAAAGGCTCCGGCACAGTCCACAAGCTGCTGCTCCGATAGAGAAATCGGTTTCCCGAATGCCTGATAGTAGGCCGCCTCAAGAGCTCCGGTGGAACTGAAAAAACATTATGCAAATCAATTTACAAGCTAATTAACCTTAGTTGCTTTGTAAAACATCACTGAAAATTAACCTGAATGTCCAGCAAGATCCACAAGAACCTTGATCTTTTACAGGGCTGACTATGCCCGCTGCCCTCCAGTCTTTCTGCTCATACAACATTGCAGAGTGTCGAATATGAGTATGTGTCCGAATATTATAAAACGTGGTTTAATTTTTTTTTTTACCGATTCAGGAAGGACGACGGTTGTCAGCCGATGGTTGCCCTTTGTGGTGGCGGAGCAGTTTTGAGCAGCTCCCAATCTGTGTTTCTGAAACTCTTCCCAAGTCAAATCAGCAAACTCTGCATCATCAAATCAAAAATGAAAAAGAAGAGAGTTCATACAGTTGGTCTTTAAACCAAACATACTGGAAACTGAACTGAACTAAATCAGACCAGAATTGTCTGGTTCATCAGCAGACATCCGATATACAAAGAAATAAACTTTATTTAAAAAAAATGGGGAAAGAAGTAACGTACGATTGACAGCAAGAGTGTAAGACAATCCCTTCCTGTTAGTTGATCTGATTAAATCGTAATTGTCTTTAAAAATCTGAAACCGTAGTTTCATCTCCTCCACGTTTTCATACACCTTCCCATGCCTACAAAAACGAAGAAAAAAACACAGAAATTTCGTCTTAATTTTCACTTTTCTGTGTTCTATGTAAGAAAAAAGATGAACGTCCGATGGGAGGATGGTGGGTTACTTGTAAGCAAAACGGCCGAAGGAGATAGCATGGCGACTGTTTCCGACGACACTAAGAACAGTGGACTCGAAGCCGCGGAGGCCATCAGGATGGGGTTGGAGTCCTCGAAAGTTGATGCGGCGGCGACGGCGGCGGAGCATAGTAGGAGATGGAGGACACCAACGTAAAACGAGCCATGATTAAGTTTTTTTTTTCTTCGCTTTTCTTGTTGCTAGTGATATGATTTTGTTGCTGTGGAGACAAATTTATAAGGATTGCATGATCAACAAACATCTATTTCATTTAATTGGTTAAATTTTATAAATGTCCTTGTACTATAAGTTTTCGGTGAATTTAGTCCCTACTACTAAGGGCTTTGATACCCTATTCAATGATATAACTTCCCTTTTAGTCCCTTCAAAAATGAAACTATTCAATTTGATCACTATAAAACTTTTTTTTTGGTTTGACCATTGGTTTTCGACCCATTGGCTGACTAATCCAGATCGAGTTTTGCAGAAGCTCATTGTTGGGCAATTCTCCCAACCTATTTTTCTCTATTCACATCGTCAGAATTCGAACTTCTGACTTTGTTTAAGAGACCTAACACATCATCATACTACACCAACTGGTCGTTGGTATCCCTATAACACTTCTAGCTCTACTCCTCAAAAATGTTAATTTTGTCATGGTCACCCAAAATAAAATTTCTATCTTTGCCCGGTTATGATAAGACATGTCAAATTATTTCATTGGATAAAAAGTTGGCATCAAGACTTAAAATACATATTTTGAAAAGTCAGATTATAATTAGGGATTAGATCTATAAACTTACCTAATATAAGGACCTTTTCATACAATTTGAATAATCTAAATCAGCATAATTAATTGATTTATTTGGAAAAATAACGGTATTAATAAATTATGTGATTATCAAAAGATACTGGATTTATTACACTTTGTTGGACGTCCTTTTCTTGTGTGGATTCTGTTTTATTTGTACTTCAACCTGACGTATTTCCTTACGTCCAATTATCAAACTCTCTTAATCCAGTAAGTGGTCCAAACTCCAATGGTAAAAAGAATTGTGATTTTTGTAGGAGGTTCATATTCGAGTAATTTCGTAGGTAAGGTCGTGGGGTGTACGTGAATTTTATTAAGAGTTGAAAAAAAAACGAATACTATCTTAAAACGATATTAAAAATAGTAAACAATCTATTTGAAGAGATAATATGAAGAAGCTCACTCGATTATTTTAGTTATTTATTTTGATCAAAGAGAATTAAAAACTTCATTCAAACGCAAAGAAACATACAAACCATGGCATAAGACGCCATGAACATACATTCGAAAAGGAAAAATAAGACGGGCACCCGACAAGCTCGGAATCTAGAGCAAAAGGGGAGAGCCGCCACAAGCGAGCGAATGAGGGATGAACAGGTTGCACAGGCCAACACGAGCGAGGGAAAAAAGCCGAAATCCAGCACCCACAAAGGGCAAACGACAACATGTCAACGGGATTTAAATCGACCGACGTGGGATCCAAGCGCCGAACTGAGCAAGACGACAAATGAGGTTCCATAAAAATGGGTCAACCTCTTCACACGAGAGTCCGACAAAACGCTGGAAACAAAAGGCCACATGCAAAAAGAGCATCAGAGAGAGAAATCGCCAAAGCCACCGCCTCCCTCAGCATTCCTTGAACCTGCAAAACCAAAAAGCAAAGAGAAACCCAACCAAAAATGAAAAAACAAAGTGTCAAGAGAGACGGGATGAACCAAGCCTCTCTTTCACTTGTTCTTTCCCATTTCGAGCCGACAAAGAGGACCGATCGTCCCTCTTCCAAAACTAGTGCCCAAACTTGAACCGTGGTGACCGGGGTTTGAAAGACTCATCGAGAAACACCAAATGAAGTTTAAGAAGCAAAAACCAACCGAAAAAAGAAAAAAAGGTCGACTTGCAATAAAAGAAGAAAAAGAAAAACATAAAACGATTTCACATCGATCTACCTACAAAGTTAGTGGTCTAAAATAAAGGATAAAAAGATCATTTTTCACTTAACAACATGATTTTTTATGTGAACATGCGTCAAATCACATCGATTTCACATAAAAATTCTTTGACGAAATAACATATATACTCTCCAATCACATGAAGTGCTCACATTAAAATTTTTCTGACGATTCAGTCGATTACTTTCTATAGTCAAAAATAAAATATGAAAATAATACACATCCTCATCACCATCCTACCCAATTCAAAGAGAAATTATTTTATGGACCCGACTCACCACGTTATTTATAGTCTCTATCTACTAAAAATCAGTCAACTAATCATTTTTTCTCACGTCACTCATCCATTCATAATGAACTTCTATGTAACCACCTACTCCCTATTTACATGGCGTAAAAAGGTGAAGATTTATCTTTGGTAAAAATGACATAAAAAAGAAAAAATTATGTAATTAATTTTTAGTGGACGAGACTATAGATGACATGGTGGGTCGGAACCATATAATAAATTTTTTAATTGAAGATGCTCTACACACTCAAACACTAAAATATCTTTGAAACTTAGAATTACTTGTCGTAGCTCCTAAAACACCATACATGACTCTTAACAAGTAAGATGGCTTAATCAAAACTTTGGATTAATAATAATTAAAAAAGAATTCCCCATTACACAATCAAGTACGGAACCAATATGTAGGATTGGGGTAAAACATAAATATTTAAAAATAAAATAAATTTATTTTTAAAATTTGTATAAAAAAATAAAGACGAGACGTAAAACATATAACTCCGTCCCTGCGCACAACTCAAGCGTAAAAATATCAAAGAAAATGGGAATAGGTTATGGTGAATCGACAGAAGAATAGACGGTGTGGATTTGATACATGAATTTATGGACAAAACGTCAAGACCCAAGGCCCTACTCTTTGGACGTAAGGGACAAGTATTGATGTATTATTACATTACATGATGAATGGAGAATGTAGATATTTTGTTGGTTCCATAGCTACTTATCTTATCTGGAATGATTTGGTTGGACAACCAACACACCCATTTGCTCCAATGCCCATCACCTTTTTTTAGGCTCAGCCTAATGGCCTTTTTCTTCGCTTAATACGAGCTTACGTGAGATGCAGAGGTCTCTCGTATCTTAATCAATAGTCGAAGATTAAATTTTTATCTTATATATAAAGTAGATTTAAAACTGATAATTAGAGTCAACAATTTTTAGAGTAATGATTAAAATTCTCAATGATACATTCCTCTTTTCTTAGAGTGTGAGTTTAAAACTCAGTAAGAATAAAATTTTCTTTTCCCTTCTCTTTTCCTTATATAAAAATTGTTTTCAAAAAAATTTACGACCAACATCTTTCACTTACATGGACCACCGGAACACGGGTTCACTCTAGTAGATATATTGGAAAACAAAAATATTGACCTAATTCTACTCTTAATTTTTTAAAACTAACATTTTAGGGTTTTTTTTATCATTTTGATCCTTTATATTTTGTTTTTTTCAAATAAAATTAATGGAAAAGTATCAAATATATTAAGCTAACATAAATTATTTTTTCACTTTCCATTTTCTACATTTTCAATATTTTTTTAACAAATTTTACAATTTATTATAATTACCATTATCTAATCTATTGGCTAGTTAGTCTGGATCAGTTATCTAATCCATCAATATCAAATGTTTTACGCAAACAACTAAGATATTTAGTGTCAGTATCAGTAAAAAGACAAAATAAATAACATCAAATTTAACAAATTTAATAAAAATTTTGAAGAGTAAAAACATCGTTAGATTTTTTAATTGAAAATTGATGGAATTGATTGATATTAATATACAATATACGTTTCAAATGTAACTTTGGTTTTTCACGTCGTAAATATGGTGACTGAATTTGACTTTTCAGCTTCTACACGTGGATAAAACCAGAAAATATATTTTGTAGATTGTGTTGTATCGTAAAAGCTTAAATATTTAAATTTAAAGCGCGATTTTGGTAGTAAAAGGTGATATATTTTTTTGAATAGTTTAAAGGCGATTATAAGGTTGTGTCTATTTATACATGTTTTTAATCTTTTGATAATGCATACACACCTTGTAGACAGAACAATTGAACATAAATTTCTATGAAAGAATATTAACTACAAACAATGATTCCATCCACAGTCACACGTAACTTTGTCCATGATTACCGCATGCACACGTATTAACCCATCCAATTCCGTCTCAAAATTTTAAAATTTCGACCCGACATAATAAAAATATAATCGACCTTGAATTTTTAACAAAAACTTTGACTAAACTCAAATTCAACACGAACTTTTTTTCAAAACTCGACCTGAACTCAATTATTTTAAAATAAAACCGTCTTTATCGGGTGTCCGGATAATTTTACCATCCCTGATAAAACCCTGATTTCAGTGAAGCTAGCTCTCAATCTCCCAGGTTTCAAGTTTGGGGTTTCAGACCTTTTGGGCCAATCACACCCTCGCAAGAGCTCTAACCTAAACTACCAACTGGGCTCCATAAGCATCGGTGTCCATTTGGGCCAAAACCTAAAGTGGGTTTCCCACTCCAAACCCAAACGCACCCCGAGATTGCTCTGAGCTGACGGGAACCGACCGAGTCCCGACGACTGACGACTCATCTTATCTCAGTTCCACAATTGCTGCCCGGACGTGGCTCTATTCTTCTCCACACGACAACTAGCACTATCAGTAACCAGTATGAACCGTACGCAAAACTCTTTCAACCGACGACCGCTGAAACACGAAGTGTTCGAGAAGCAAGAATCCCCGGTTTCCGACATTTTTCCACTAACACACCGTGTAATGTCGGTCAGAGAAACCGAACGCCATTAAATCAGTTGACTTTGACCACATAGGAATATCTTTCCCCGTGTTTCACAATCCTTATCCATTTTCCTTTTCTGTGTTCTAACATTGTTACGTGAGTACATTATTTAAGGTTGTTTGATATCCATTATTCAAAAAAAGACAAAAAAAAGTTGTTTGATTTTCTGAACCTAACCCCCATTTTTCACACTTGTTCTGTTTTAACAAACATCAACTCTCCTTTCCATATTTTCAAAATCCCCAACCAACCACCCATTACTTTTGCTTAAAAACAGTGTTCAAGTTAAATATTCTTACTGAACATTATCTCAATGTCTTTGGTTGTTCACCTGAAAAAGAAAATATCTTTACACTGTGTTATGTCACTTTATTTATTTTTAACTTTTTTCCATTGATTTTCTGATTAGAGGTGATTTTAGACATGTACAATAGGTGGGAGTGTGCAAAAAATTTCGATTCAATTGATATAATCCGTTTATTCGATCTAAAAGTTTAGAAATTTGATCTGGTTTTTTATTTTTCGGTTAATTCAGATCGAATATCTGAAAATTTCGGATCGGATGTGGATAGTTATTTCACATTTGGATCGGATATCCGAATATCTGAAATTTTAGTTTTTTATGTATAGGAATCTTGTTATACTCCATATTTTCCGAGTTATAAATAAAAATTTGAATTTTTCATGGATATAAATATTGTTATATTTAATAATTTGTTGCTTGTTATATTCGAAAATTCAAAATTTTCATGCATAGGACCGTTAAACTTTAAAAAAAAACTTAAATCAAGCCATAAATTCTAATATTTGGATATCCGATTTGAAAATCTAATATCTGAAATTTCGAATATCCAATTTTTTCATATCGGATGCAGATCGCTAATTTGTCAATCCGAAATCCAAAATGCACACCCCTAACAATAAGAGTGATCATATAAGGTCTCCAAGAAAAATAGACTACAAAAATGAGATACCTGCAAAATAAAAATAAAAGATTAATTATGGACTAGTTCTGATGAAAACACATAAAAAAATATAATAACGTTGTAATTCATGAATTTTGAGTTTTGTTAGACTCATTTTTTTTTACCTTAATTAAATCATATATACAGACAGACTAAGCCATCACTTCATTATACAAAAAGTTCCCAGCTTTATTTTCCCCGCAAATTCCTCATTAAAATGTCAAGTTTTTATGTACAAATGCAACGAGAAGCAGGAGTTGCTTTCAATTAGTGAAGAATCTTGGGACTGAAGATTCAACTAAAAGCAATAAAAAAAACATGCCATTTGATGGTCATGCATACAAGATATTTCCATCATGTTCATGTCAACCATCTTTGATTAAATCTTCTAGAAGATATATCTGATTTTTATTGCAAGTGCGCCAACCTCTTTCGTTTACGAAGTCTAAAAACAAACCCAGAATTTCCGAGTTGATTCTTTATAACTCGAATCATCTAACTTTTTGAAATCATTTTGGGAAAAGTACAACAAGCAGCTTTCGACTGCGCTTTCATACGGAACATTCCAAATGGCAGAAAACAAAGTTCTAATTTTCATGGAAATTAAAAAGGAGGAAGAAAGTCAAAGGGACAGCCGCGTCATTTTGTATTGAACCAACTTTCGTGGACTTTATATATATATGTTATACACACTAATGTCAAACTCTTGTATATATACAGAAAATCTAAAGAATTCCATATTGTGTAAGAAAGTTGGTGATTCGAGATTGAAGTATTGAACATTTTCTTCTTCTTTCACCAACAACGAACAATCGTTCTAGTTCTGGGAATTATATACAAATTTGAAGAACTGAATTTGCAGATTCTGGGGAAAATATGACTGTGATGAAGATTATCTTGAAGTCCATCATCCCGATCTGTTCAAAGGGTGTTGTGAAACCAGACAGTAAACCTAAGAAGGATGTTTCAAAGCAAAGTTCATTCACAAGGTTTGCCATGTTAGACTTAAGTTATCGGAGCTCGATGTTGTCGGAGGACTTGTCGACGTCGCTCGCCGGTTCGAATCTTCATGTTTTTACGCTCGGGGAGCTAAAGGTGATAACACAGAGCTTCTCGTCGGCTAATTTTCTAGGTGAAGGTGGGTTCGGACCGGTGCATAAAGGGTTCATTGATGACAAGCTTAGGCCTGCGTTGAAAGCTCAGCCTGTTGCAGTTAAAAACCTGGATTTAGAAGGTCTGCAGGGACACAGAGAGTGGCTGGTGAGTATATGTTTCAGATTTCAATCAATATTTTTCTTAATGTTAATTGTTTCTGTTTGGTTATTGAGAAATGTTTGTTTCTTGAGCAGACTGAAGTGATATTTCTGGCACAATTGCGGCATCCGCATCTCGTGAAGCTGATAGGATATTGTTGCGAAGAAGAAAACAGGCTACTGGTGTATGAATATATGCCTAGAGGCAGCTTGGAGAATCAACTATTTAGAAGTATGTTCTTTCTCTCTGCAAATTATGGCAAAAACCCGAAAACCGAAACTCGAAATAGAAACTAATGTCAGCCTTCCTTGGTGCAGGGTATTCTGTTTCCCTTCCGTGGGCGACAAGGATGAAAATTGCTCTCGGAGCTGCCAAGGGTCTTGCCTATCTCCATGAAGCAGAGAAACCAGTCATTTACCGAGATTTCAAAGCATCGAATATCTTGTTAGACTCTGTAAGTGTTGCTTTTTCTCCGTGTTCTTATTCGAGTAACATGGATTTTCCTAGTTTATTGATGTCGTGTTCGAAACATGTTCTTTTCCAGGATCACAATGCCAAGCTTTCGGATTTCGGTCTGGCAAAAGACGGTCCGGAAGGGGATGACACGCATGTCTCCACTAGGGTTATGGGGACACAAGGCTATGCTGCTCCTGAATACGTCATGACGGGCCACTTGACGGCGATGAGCGATGTGTATAGCTTTGGAGTGGTGCTTTTGGAGCTTTTAACTGGGAGGAGATCCTTAGACAAGAACCGTAGCCCGAGACAACAGAACTTGGTAGAGTGGGCAAGGCCGATGTTGAATGATCATCAGAAACTTGGTCGGATAATGGATCCAAGACTTGAAGGGCAGTACTCAGAAATTGGGGCACGGAAGGCGGCTGCATTGGCTTATCAATGCCTCAGCCAACGCCCAAAGCAAAGACCAAAAATGTGTGATGTGGTCCAGACATTGGAACCACTTCAGGACAATGAAGATATCCCAATTGGTCCCTTTGTTTACACGGTTCCAACCGAAAGTGGTTCACCAAAGGAGGACAAGGACACCAAGGAATGTGGATCTAAAAAGGAGTTGAAGAAAGACAATGGACACCGTCATCAAAACAGGTCGCCGAGGATGTCTCCGATCCGCTCGAAAAACGACACCCTTAAGAACGGGTCGAATTCTCCCTTGCATCAATAAATCAAGGGGAGCATAGAGTACAAAATTAGTAAATCTATAGAACATAATGTAAATAGGATCAAAGTTAAAAGAATGCAAGTTTTTCTTGGGAGCAAAGAATTGTATTACTTACATCGATTCATTCAAATACAGGAATTTTGCATTTGGTTTTTGGCTTAATACCAAAATAAGTACCCAAATTATCTCGTTTTTTAGGTGCCTAAACTATTTATTGTTCCTTTTAGGTTCCCAAACTATCTTATTTTTCCCTTTTAGGTGTCTAACTATCTTTGCCCCTTTTGAGTGGCCAAACTATTATTTCTTGGTCAAAGTAGGTGCCTAAACTAGCATTTTTTGGTTAAAGTAGGTGCCTCAGCTTGACCTTGAAAAGGGCAAAAAAATGATAGTTTGAACACTTAAAAGGAGCAAAAAATAGTTTAGGTACTTAAAAAGGAAAAATATGATAATTTGGACACTTATTTTGATATTAAGCCTTTGTTTTTTTGTTGAATGATGAGATGAGTCATAAACCTGGCAAACTTGACCTGAGACCCGAACTGATTTATCCGAACCGAGACCCAAAATCTACCCAAACATAATGACCCGAAATTTGATTTGAAACTCGAAATAAACCGAACCGATCCAAATTTTAGTTGAATCGAAATGGACCCGAACCGATTTTCACCCGAACCGAATTGACCTAAACAGAAGACAACCAGAAATATAGAAAAGATATTAATAGAAATAAAGAAAAATGAAATATGAACAACCGCACAACTCACCAAAAAGTCAAATATATTAGCTTTATAAAGCTATATATAGGGTGTAAAAAACTAAACGACCTAAAAACTCAATTAAAATCGTCTGATCTCCCATTGGCTCGAATCGAAAATAACCGAACTGATATTAACCGACCCAAAAATCAACCGACCCGAAATGACCTGAATCATAATAGACCTGAACTAAAACCGAACCGAAATCGAATTCGAACCGAATGATATCATACCCAAAATGACCGGAATCCAAACCTGAACCAAATGACCTGTTTGCCATCTCGAGATGAGTGTTACTTGTTTATCAAGCAAAAGACTAGTTCAAAAATGGCTCATCACCAACTATTTTGAATAAAAAAAAATCAAAATTGTCAAAAACAAAGCATGAAAACAAGTAATAAAGGGATGAAACCACTTTTAGTTGTTGCCATTTTTTTTTTAATTTAGTCCAGAAATTTACCTTTTCTATGTCTATGCGTGAATTTAGATTTTTGGTTATTTTGAAGATGTGACACCCTTATTGTGAAAAAAGTATTGTTAAATTTAATGACTATGGAACAAAAAATGCGTGCACCAAATTAAAATAAGTTGAGGTCTATTATAAAAACAATCTTCTTAATTTAATTTGCTTCATTTATAATTTTATGATTAAATTTTCAATTTTACTTAAAAATTTAATGTTTTATTCGATTAGACCAACAATTTTTGGTTGCTTTATCATAATAATCAATAACAACACCAGCCACTTCTTTTGATAATGAGGTTGTTAAAGATTTGATTATTGAACACTGATTGCTGAGATTGAAAATACAGTGGTCAATATAGCACACGTGAAGGTCAACGATTGCAGATTATGATCAAATCCCACTAGGCAATTTGTTACAATTTGTAAGGTTATATACCCTTAAAAACAATACTTCTGATTGGTTCATAACCAAACCGGGACATTAACATTATATCAGAACTTTCGACATTCAATTTTATCGATTATCGGTTGATTTTATGAGATAAGAGAATAGGTCCTCTAACAAGGTCAAAGTTCGAACTAAGATGTTTTGAATAATCTAAATTGGGTTAGAAGTCTCATACCTTAAGGAACCTTTGTTATACTCGGTTTGAATTGCTTCTTCTTTGCTTTGTTTTGAGTTTGTTAACAAAATTTAACCAGAAAAAAGCTAATCACTGACACTGAAAACTTATATAATCGATATGTTTTGAGTTTCGAATTTATTATTATTATGATTATATCAAGTAAACTTCATAGGCTGTTACAATCTATAAGGTCCTAGCATACCCTCAACATGATCTTATTTGAACGCTCGGTTTTACCCAGCAGACTTTGTTGGTTGGGAAATATATAATTATATGATGAAGACCCCATTGAAAGATAGCAAGGATGGAATTCAGATTTTGTAAAGATGAAGCGGGAGACGAGGCTCCATGACTGCAACAAGTGGAAACTTTCTTGGTGCTGTAATTCCAGGAGCTTCTTCCATGCTCAAATCTTCTACTTTAGTATTGTCCGGCAATTTCCAGTTGAAGCCTTGTAACAAGTGTGCCATGCTCAATTGAATCAACTTTAGTCCGAGCTTGTAGCCAGGGCACATTCTCCTCCCGGCACCAAATGGCAACAACTCGAAGTTTTATCCCTTCACATCTATGTTCCTCCCTATGAACCTCTCGGGTTGTTCCCACAGGGAGGGGTCTATGCCTATGCTCCAGACATTTACGAAGACTCTAGTTCCTTTGCGAATATCATATCCGGCCACATTGGAATCTTCCATGGCCAAGTGTGGTGGTATCAATGGAGCAACCGGGTGTTTCCTCATTGTTTCTTTAATGATTGCATCCAAGTAAGGAAGCTGGAGGATGTCTTTTTCTTCCACCCATCTCGCTCTGCCGATCACTCTGTCTAATTCTTCGGTTGCTCGTCTGATGAGTTGTGGTTGTTTGATGAGTTCTGACATTGCCCATTCAACGACTGTTGCGGCGGAATTTGTGCCTCCAACTAGTAGATCCTGTTATCAGACAATAATTTTCATCAATCAGAAATAGGCATAATTTTAGCTTGCTATTATTTTGTTTAACCTGTTAAACTTAAAAGAAACGAGTGTGTTGAGAAAAATAAATATACCATAGTGAGGCCCCTGAGAGCATCATAAGTAAGCTTAACATCAAGATCAGGATCATCAGCTAGCTGCAACAGTAAATCCACCATGTCTTGTGCCACCCCACCAAATCCTTTCCTAATTCCGTCTTTCTCCACTTATGTTCGTCGAACACTTGATCGAGAAATCGGTCAAGTTTTCTCTTCAAAGCCTTCATTTGCTTTATGTAGCCCTGTAAATCCAAGAAATCTAGCCAAGGTATCCAATCCCCGATATTGAACACTCCAGTCAACAAGGTAAACTGGTTTAACATCTCTTGAAACTCTGGCAGACTCGTGATTGGTTTATTTTGAAGCTGATCACCATTATTCTCACTCAAGTACTTGGTTCCCAACAGCATCCTGCTCACAATACTAAGAGTAAAATGTAAGAGCTGCTCCTTAAGAATAACCGGTTTCCCTGATAATCCATACAAGCGGCAAACAGAAGCACGCATTTCCTCAGCTCGGAGTCAGATGAACTCAAAGGATTCCAGTCTTTTGGTGCTGAATAGTTCATTCTGAAAGTTTTTGCGAGCCAGGCGCCAATGTGGTCCATACGGAGCGAACACCATATCGCTGTAGTTGTACGTAACATACTTGCCAGCTGCTGTTTTGGGCCTAGAAGCAAATATTTGGTCATGTTTCTTTAGAAACTCCTTGGCCATCTCAGCCGATGATGCAATTACCACGGGATAGGAACCGAATTTGAGGTGCATTAACGGCCCATGTCGGGAAAGTTCGTGAAGAGATTGATGTGGGAGGGAACCAATGAGATTAAGGTTGCCGATGATCGGCCAGGGTTTGGGACCCGGTGCAAACTTTAGTTGTTTGCACCGCCGAGCATTGAAAATTCTCGAGAGGAAGGCTAGAGATGCTAGCAGTGCTATTGATAGAACAAGCCAAGATAAAGGCCCCATTGATTAGAGATTGGTTACTGTTGGGAATTGGAGAATATGTACTATTTCTCAAGGTATTTAAACTTGAGTTCCTAGTTTCTTTCATCTCTATGTGGTACATGATTTCGACATTGTGTCGCAACCCTCTCGAGCTTCGACGTTTCGGCAAAAAACATTAAAATCAACGGAGTCACCATCAATCTTTTTTTAAAAAAAGGTGTGATTAGATCACCTAAATTGGGTTACTTTAATAAAAACATTTTATTTTCATTAAAATAACATCTTTTGGTATGCGAAAACACAAAACCGAGTTCGGTAGTCGGTTACGCGCGGGGAAGGATTAGCACCCCACAACGCCCAAAAATTGGTACATTGTCGATTACAAAAGGCTTAAAAAGTCGGATTTTGCGAATTCTTATAGAGCTTTAAATTATTTTCCGTTTATGAATTAAATTCCATTTTAACGGCCTTACCACCTGAAAATGAACTCCAGTCACCGCCAACACTTCTGGCGCTAACCCGTCATTTCCGTTTGATCTATTTGTTTTTTAAAAAATAGAAAAATGTTGTTTGTGGGCTTTAAACCCAAATCATTTTGGACCACTTATTTTCACCAATTTCTTTTTTTATTTAAAAATTCCGAAAATGAAAGAAATATTTAAAAAAACATAAAAATAAATATTGTTCTTTTTATTAAAATTTTAATATAATTAGACAAGAAAACAACACAATAAAAGATTAAATCGAACAAACTCGGATTAACATAAAATTATATGAACAAAATATAAAGGAAGTAAGAACAGTAGAATGAACAAATAAAAAAAACATAATTAAAATTAGAAAAAGAAAAAGGGGAAAATTATACCGACAAAGTGGCAAAAATGCTTGTTTTTCCTCCTCAAAAACTCGAACAATGCCGCTCCAAACTTGAACTAATTCCAGCAACTTCCCAACAATTTTCAGAGTATTTTTCTGGGTATTTTTGGATGAATTTTAGTGTGTTTTGAACAATGCAAATTGGGCACTATTTATAGGGTTTGGAGGATTGGGATTTAAGGCAAATTGGGGACAAAATCCCTATTTTCGTCCCATAAAATCATCCCATCCGATCAGCATAGCTTTAATTCGTTGAAATCCATCCTGAATTTCATTTGTTTTGGCTCCAATTTGGGAGATTTTGCCCCCAAATTAAATTAGGGTTCGAACCATTTTCCCCTTCAATTGGCGAGCTACCGGCGACAGCAAGGGACGGGGTCGACGGCATTGGACTCAACCGACCGAGGCGAGTCGACCGGCACCAACCACGGTGGCCGCCATGACCCAGGGACGGCGCAATCGGCACCGGCAGCCGACCAAGGCCATTCGAAACAGGGGATTTGGGGTGTTGATCCCGCGCGCGTGGCTGCGCGAGATCTTCCCCTTTTCCCCCTTTTTCCCTTATTCGATCCAAGCCATCCGTATTTTTGTCCCCGAATCCAACGGTCTCGAATAAACCTAAAAAAAGATAAATCTCTAAAAAATAAAATGGGTTCCTTATTTATTATTTTTCTAGTATTTTTTATTTAAATGGATTTATTTTGGGTTATTATTTTAAAAAAATAGGTTTTATGAACCATATTTTCCTCATTTTTTATTTTAAATGAGCTCACTATTATTTCTTTTTTGTATTTTATTTAAAGTGGGCTTATTATTATTTTTTATTATGTAAAATCAAGTGACAACAGTTGCCCCTTCTTTGCTTATTCCAGTAAAACAGGGATACAACAAAGAACATGAGGCACTTGATTTTCACCAATCTCTTATCTGCTACTTAGCTCCGTCCTTCTGATGCCCGAACAGTTGGGTGGGTTTTATTCTCCTGATGCCTGAATAGATAGACATGTTCGATTCTCCAAATGCCCGAAAAGCTAAGCGGGTTCTATTCTCCATATGCTCGAATAGAGGAGCGACCTCTATTTTTCATACGTCTGAACGGATAAACAGCTTCCAATATCCTTACGCCTGAAAGGATAAGCAGGTTTTATTCTCCATATGCTCAAATAGATAAGCGACCTACATTCTTCATACGTCCAAACGGATAAACGACTTCTAATCTCCTTACGCCTGAAAGTATAGGCAGGTTCTATTCTCCATATGCTCGAATAGATAAGCGTCATCCATTCTTTATACGTCTGAACGAATAAACGGCTTTCAATTTCTTTACGCCTGAAAGGATAGTCAGGTTCTATTCTCTATATGCTCGAATAGATGAGCGACCTCTATTCTTCATACGTCTGAACGGATAAACGGCTTCTAATATCCTTACGCCTGAAAGGATAGACAGGTTCTATTCTCCATATGCTTGAATAGATAAGCGACCTTCATTCTTCATACGTCTGAACGGATAAACGGCTTCCAATCTCCTTACGCCTGAAAAGATAGGCAGGTTCTATTCTCCATATGCTCGAATAGATAAGCGACCTCCATTATTCATACGTCTGAACGGATAAACGGCTTACAATCTCCTTACGCCTAAAAGGATAACAAGTTCTATTCTCTATATGCTCGAATAGATAAGCGGGTTCATTTGATGAAAAGTTTCTATATACCTGTAAAAACCTGATATATGATGCCATCATGACAGGCATGCCCCTAAGGATGTCTAGAACATGAATGCATGTCAAGTTTTTTAAACTTGTTAAATTAGTGGCCATCTACACCGTCTCTATCTTTCTTTTTCATGGAACGGTCATCTTCTGCTTCATCATTCTCGTTTCTTATGCTTCATCGCTTCATGGAAAACATTTAATCATTGCATGTTTGATCCCTTATTTTCAAAAATTCAACTATCATTGTAGTTGATACATCAATAACGAGTGAAAGGCCTTTCAAGCAATTCTACATACAATTAAGCCTCATTATGAATCCATTAAAATCACCACTTTGAGTGATATCGAATTTAAGTCTCCCTCCTTCTAATTTGGGTATCAAATGCCCCCATCCATAACAAATCGAATGCTCAAAACTAAGCAATGAACTATGTCATAGTCCCTATATTCTCAGACCATTGACAGGGTAATATGCGAAAATCTCTTGTTCATTTTAATAATGTTCAACCAAATGATTCTTATCCCAATAAAAGACATTTATAAAGGAAAAGAAGAAAATTGGAGAAAAATGTCAAAAAAAGAATTCTTATTAATGTTGTGGCAAACATGAAAGAAAGACACAAAGGAAAAGGTCAAAAGACAGGTATCCAGATATCAAATGCCCGAACCTCCTGCAGACGACCTCGAGTACTGCCCTTGTCAAGAAGATTTCGTCTACTGTAAGGACACATAAAGGTATGAAACTCTTTCTGAAATGCCGAGTCTATATGGGATTCTTTTATTGCCAACTTGACTGCAAAATTTTGAGCCGCCCTTTGCGGGTTTTCAACTTGAATCCTCTTTTGGTTTCAAGACGCCCTTTGCAGGTTTTCATCTTGAACCCTCATTTTTCTCTTTTTTTCTTTTTCTTTGACCTAAAGCGCCCTTTGTGGGTTTTCACTTTAAGTTATTTTTTTTCTTTGCGGGTTTTCACTTTAAGTTCTTTTTTTTTCATGCATAGTACTTCTTAATTGAATCAGAGTTTACTGGATTCTTGAGCTCATCTCCATCCATTTTAGCCAGAATCAATGCCTTCCGTCAAAGGCTTTTGACACAATATATGACCCTTCCCAGTTAGGTGCTCATTTTCCTCGAGAATCTTTTTGGATTGGTAATATCTTCTTTAATACCAAATCCCCTTCTCGAAACTTTTACGAGTGGACCTTCTTGTCATACGCTTGTATCATCATTTTCTGGTACATTTGACCATGACATATTACTTTCAGTCTCTTTTTGTCGATGAGGTTTAACTGGTCGTATCTTACTTGGACCCATTCAGCCTCTTCTAACTCTACCTCTTTTAAGACACATATTGATGGTATTTCAACTTCAATTGGTAGCACAACCTCCATCCCATATACTAAAAAAATGGCGTTGCCCCAGTAGAGGTTCGTACAGCAATCCTATAGGCATATAATGTGAAAGATAGCTTCTCATGCCAATCAGTGTAGGTGTCAGCCATTTTTGCCACTATCTTCTTGATATTCTTATTTGCAGCCTCTACAGCTCCATTCATTTTCGGGCGATAGGTCATCGAATTGTGATGCTTGATTTGAAACTACTCACAAACCCCATCCATCATTTTGTTGTTTAAATTTGAGGCGTTGTCGGTGATGATCCTTTCAGGTAGGCCATAGCGACAAATAATTTCTTTTTTTAAGAATTTGCAGACTACAGGTCTTGTGACATTTGCATAAGATGCAGTTTCTACCCATTTGGTGAAGTAGTCGATAGCCACTAAGATGAATCTATACTCGTTCGATGTCTTCGGGTAGATTTGCCCAATTACGTCTAATCCCCATATTGAAAATGGCCATGGAGCCGTCATAACATGAAGTGGAAGATGTGGTGTATGAATTTTATCTGCATAGACTTGACACTTATGGAACTTGCGGGCATAATTGATGCAGTCTGTCTCCATAGTGGACCAATAATAACCAAAGCACATGATCCATCTAGCCATGGTGAAGCCGCTTGGATGAGTTCCACATACTCCTGCATGAACTTCCTCTAGTATTGTTTGAGCTTCTTTGGCATCCACACACCTTAACAGCACCTGACCTTGACTCTTTTTATATAGGATTTCACCATCGCGGACGTATCCTACATTAAACTTTCTGGTCGTCTTCTTGTCATTCTCAGCTGCCTGTGGGGGATATTTTTGGGTCTTGATAAACCGCAAGATGTCATGATACCATAGAAGGTCATCTGTTTCTTCCTCTAAGTTGCAACAATAGGCTGTGGAGTCAAAAAGTTGCATTTTAATTGGCATCATCTTCGTGCCTTCACTTGCTTTGAACATGACAGCTAGAGTAGCAAGGGCATCAGCCATTTGATTATCTTCTCTCGGGAGGTATTTGAAGGTAATCTTGTCAAATTCTTTAATTAGTTGAAGAATCAGTTTGTGGTATTTTACCAATTTTGTGTCTTTTGTTTCCCACTCTCCTCGAATCTGATAGATGACTAGTGCTGAATCACCAAAGACTCTTAAGGTTTTAATTTTCTTTTCAATGGCTGCTCATAAATCGAGTATACAAGGGCAACTTATCTGAGAACCATGGTAACTCTTAAGGTTTTTGCTATAAGGTAATGCCCTTTGGTCTAAAGAATGTAAGGGAAACCTATCAGAGAACCATGGTAACTCTTTTTCATGATATGATGCACCGGGAAATAGAAGTGTATGTTGATGGTATGATTGCTAAATCCCGATATGAAGATGAGCATCTGGTGAACTTAGAAAAACTTTTTCAAAGGTTGAAGAAATTCCAATTGAAACTTAACCCTAACAAGTGTACATTCAGGGTTACATTTGGAAAGTTGTTAGGCTTTGTAGTAAGCAAAAGAGGAATTGAGATCGATCCTGAAAAGATAAAGGCCATACAAGAGATTCTACCACATCGCACACAGAAAGAGGTTTGGAGTTTCCTAGGGAGGTTAAACTACATCGCCTATTTCATTCCCAGTTAACTGATAAATGCGATCCAATGTTCAGGATACTCAGGAAGAATAACCCAGGCACATGGAATGAAGAATGTTAGGCATCCTTTGAAAAGATCAAATAGCAGTTAACTAATCTTCATGTGCTAGTACCGCCAGTTTCTAGGAAACCTTTGATTCTATACATAATGGTGTATGAAAACTCTATGGGTTGTGTGCTAGTGCAACATGATGAAATCGGAAAGAAAGAAAAGGCAATATATTACCTGAGCAAGAAGTTCACCTACTGTGAGACCAAATACTCCCCAATTGAAAAACTATGTTGTGCTTTAGTATGGGTAGCTAAAAGGCTTAGGCAATATATGCTGTACCATACTACATGGTTAATTTCAAAATTTGATATCCAATTGAAAAACTATGTTGTGCTTTAGTATGGGTAGCTTTAGTATGGAAGCTCCAGCCTTATCAGAAAGATTAGCATGCTGTCAGATGCTACTATCAGAATTTGATATCCAATATGTAAGCCAAAAAATAGTAAATGAGAGTGTCATAGCTGACTTTTTGGCAAGTCGCGCTTGTAACGACTATGAGGCATTAAATTTTAATTTCCTTGACGAAGAGCTGATGTGTATTTCAGAAGATGTTGAGGCTCCAACAGAATCATGGGTCTTGAACTTCGACGGTGCTGCAAATGCTTTAGGGCGTGGTATTGGGGCAGTTTTGGTTTCGTCATAAGAAGATTATTACCCCTTCACTAGCCGTTTGAAGTTCTTCTGCACCAATAATATGAGGTTTGCATATTGGGGCTAAGGGAGGCCATTGAAAGGAAAATACGTAACTTGAGGGTTTTTAGAGACTCTGTGTTGGTTATCTTCCAAATACGTTGTGAATGGGAAACGAAAGATGCAAAGTTGGTAGAATACCACAAGTTGGTTCTCGAATTAACTAAAGAATTTGATGAGATCACCTTTAAGTACCTCCCCAGAGAAAAAAATCAGATGGCAGATGCCTTGGCCACCTTAGCTGCTATGTTTAAGGCAAGTGAACGTTCAAAGATGATGCCCATCAAATTGCAAATGCTAGATTCCTCAGCTTACTGCTATGACGTGGAAGAGGAAGCAGACGACTTACCATGGTACCATGACATCCTGCAGTATGTAAAGTTTCAGCAATTCCTGCCATAAGCTACCGAGAACGAGAATAAAATGATTAGGAAATTAGAATCGGGGTATGTCCTCAAAGGAGAAATCCTATATAAAAGAAGTCAGGATCAAGTACTTTTGAGATGTGTGGATGCAAAAGAAGCTCAGTTGATTTTAGAAGAGATTCATGAAGGAGTTTGTGGAACTTACCCCAGCGGCTTCACCATGGCCAAAAGAATCATGTGCTTTGGATATTATTGGTCAACCATGGAAGGGGATTGCATTACTTACGCTCATAAATGCCACAAGTTCCAGATTTATGCTGATAAGGTTCATACACCTCCTCAGTCACTTCATGTCATGTCAGCTCCTTGGCCATTTTCCATGTAGGGCATAGATGTCATCGATCAGATTCATCCAAAGGCGTCAAATGGACATCGATTTATTCTGGTAGCCATCGACTACTTCACAAAGTGGGTTGAAGCAGCCTCGTATGCTAACGTTACTAGATCTACGGTTTGTAAATTCTTGAAAAAGGAAATCATTTGTCGATATGGCTTGCTTGAAAGTATCATTACCGATAATGCCTCCAATATAAATAACAAGATGATAACATGAGTCTATGAGCATTTCAATGTCAAACATCATAATTCAATGATATACCGCCCGAAGATGAATGGGGCAGTGGAGGCTGCAAATAAGAATATTAAGAAAATAGTCGCAAAAATGGTTGATACATATAAGGACTGGCATGAGAAGTTATCGTTTACCTTGTATGCATACAGAACTGCAGTACGAACATCCACCTGGGCAACACTATTTTTGTTGGTGTACGAAGTAGAAGCAGTATTGCCAATTGAGGTAGAGATACCATCGCTCTGAGTCTTAATGGAGGCAAAATTGGAGGAAGCAGAATGGGTCCAGACGAGATATGACCAACTGAATCTAATTGATGAAAAAAGATTGAAGGTATTGTGTCATGGGCAGATGTACCAAAGAAGGATAATAAGGGCTCTTGAGAAGAAAGCTCGCCCGAGAGAATTCCAATAAGGTGATTTGGTGTTAAAGAATAAATTACCAATCCAAAGTGATTCTCGAGGAAAATGGGCACCAAATTGGGAGAGACCTTATTGTAAAAAAGGTTTTCTCAAGTGGGACATTAATTTTGGCTGAAATAGATGGAGATGAACTTCAGAGCCCGATAAACTCGGATTCAGTCAAAAAGTATTATGTCTGAAAAAGAAGAAAAAGAAAAAGGAAAAAAATGAAAATATGAAAAAGAAAGGAAAAAAAGAAAAAAAAGAAAAAGAAGAAGAAAGAAAAATAGGGGTTCAAAATGAAAACCCGTAATTGGCGTTTTGAAACCAAAGGAGAACATGAGTTGAAAACCCACAAAGGGCGGCTCAGGTAGTTGATATGGCAGATAATTTTCTCAGGGACTTAACATGGATGAATTGCATGTCCTCTCGCATTGTCACCATTTTTGAAGTCTGCTCGGCATGGGTAGCCTTCAGGACACCTCAGGGCGTTCTGACAGGAGGGGTTTTGGTCATTGATATCTGAATATTTGTAGTTTCTTTTTCTGTTTGCCACAGTATTGATAAAAATTTTTTCTTAAGCTTTCCTTTCTTTGCTTAAACCTTTTTCTCTTTTCATATAAACATCTTGCATTGAAGTGAGAATTAAAAAGCTTGACAACATTTAAAACATGCAAAAGATTTTTTAGCATTACCTTGAAAATGTTTAAGAGGGAACTGGAACTATGAAGCGTTCCGTAGTTAAGTTTTGAACTTGAGGAATGAAAAAAAACACAAAACACATGAAGACTTTCAAGAATGAGATAAGTTTTGCTGCAAAGATTCACATGCAAGCAATTCAAAGTACACTGCAAGGACGGGAATTTGAGAACTCTTAAGAAACTCTGAAGGTTTTTGATACTATTTTAAGGCAGTATGTTGCAAAATAGAGATGCCTACACAAGATAGTTTTCCGCAACAATGAGAACAATTTTACAGACATTGGAAGAGATAACCAAAGATATAAGGGCTTTTATTTGAGTTTCAGGGCCATTCAAGAAGGTCTGTCACTGAATATTGACGATAGCATGATCATGTTTGATAGTCAAGTTAGTCTTTCTTCCACGACAATGAGAACAATTTTACAGACATCGAAAGAATAGCAGGATCTTCATTCAAGAAGGCTTATCATTGAATATTGATGTATCAACTACAATGATAGTTTGACTTGGTTTGATAATCATAATGCTAGAGACTTTTATTTCCGTGGCTAGAAAAAGACTAAGAGAGTGTTGAAGAATATGAGGATAAAGTCAGTCCTTCCAACCAGGAGTACAAGATAACTGGATTGAGTGAACAAATATGTAAGGATCAAAAGAACTGGGAAGATACAGAAAAAACGACCATTCAAATGAAAAGAATTAAAGAAACATGCATACATTTAATAGGAATCCTTAGGGGCATGCATATTATAATTATAGCATCCATTCATTTTTGACAGGTTTGGAGCATTGCTTATCCATCCGAGCATAAGGAGAATAGAACCTTTTTTCAGAAGAGAATGAAACCTGCTTATCTATTTGAGCGTAAGGAGAATAAAACCCGCTCATCCTCCCGAGCATAAGGAGGATAGAACCTTTTTCAGAACCCGTCTATCTGTTCAGGCATCAGGAAAATAGAACCCGCTTATTTATTCGAGCGTAAGGAGAATAGAACATGCTTATCCATTCGAGCATGAGGAGGATAGAGCCTTTTTTAGTCTGCTTATCTATCCAAGCATGAGGAGGATAGAACCTGCTTATCCGTTCGAGCATAAAGAGAGCGAAACCCGCCAGTCTGTTTAGGCATCGAGTTTTGACAGGTTTGGTAATTGGTGAAAATCAGTGTCTTTTATTCTTTGCTCTATTCCTGTTTCACCGGAATGACCAAAGAGGAGCAACTATTGTCACTGAATTTTCACCTAAGCTTTTATACCTTTTTATTAATGTATTGTATTACCACTATTGTTATTATTATGTACATTATTGTTAATATTAATATTGTTATAGCTAGTGTAATTATAAAACCCAAAAATATAAAAATAGTCCATTGTACTTAAAATAAATCCCATTACATTAGATCTATTTAGTTAAAATAAAATACATGTCCATTTACAACAGGGGCTTGTTCGTCCCAGTTTTAACCAAGCTAAACCCTAATGCCCATCTCTTTATTGTATGAACAGCCAAAGGATGACCGTTAGATTGAAGGGCTGATCCAATGACACAGATCGCGCACCAGAAACCCTAGCTGAAGGAGGAAGCGCCGCACTCTCCCAGCTGTTAGATCAAAGAGTGATCTAACGGCCCAGATCGGTCAACAAGATGGCACTCGGATCGCCACTCACGTGTGGCAGCCACGCGCCCGTCGTTTGAGCTTTCAGCGGCCGTTTTATCTTCTCTGATAAAGCCCGTGTCGTCCTCTTTTGCTTCCACGCTCCTCGCCGACACCATTTGCAGTCACCAAAAATACAAAAAAGAAAACAAATGGGGTTAAATGCCTAAACAGAAGTAAAGTCAAAGAAGACTCAATCCTTAAATTAAAGCCATGGCTAAGATTAAGCAAGAACCAAATCAAGACAGAAACAAATTGAGGTGGAAATTAGGGATTCATGCTTGAAATTCAAGCATTCTTGTAACTATATAAACCACTATAATTCCATGTATGAGACACAATAGAAGCAATAGAACATGATACACACAATTACACCACAAGAGATACAATATACACAAAAGCATTCGGATTTCAGTGTAGCAAGCAAGGATTGTAAGCATTTTCTCAAGGAAATAAAGCAATCATTTTTTTTCTGGTAATTCTCTTCTTCGTTTCTTTCGTTTTTAAAGGAAAAATGATAGATTTTTCTTACCGTTTTGTAAGCGTCGCTGTGCATGTGTCTCGGTCGTGGCTCCGATGATGAATATATGATTAGGGACTCACCAGATTCTGGGAAATCGATTTAAAAGGGAAAGTGAATGAGGTTTTTGTTCTCGGATATCTTTTAAAGAAATTGAAGTTTGATAGCATTTTTGGATCGGAGTTTTAAAGAAAAAATCGAAAGCACATTATTATAAAAAAATTTGTCGCCGGCAGCAGTGGCCGGCACTAGTGGAAGGTGGCCGACACGACGGATATACACTGTGTTCTTCAATCCATGAAGAACACGAGGAAAATATTTCAGAGAAAAAAAAAGAATGATTTTGATCCATTTTGAAAGAGGTTGAAAAATGAGTTTTGTTTCTTTTTCTTAGCTTATATACCAACCCGGAAGCCCGACCCGTATCCGCATTTTGACCCGCGCCGCAAGCCTCTTAGTTTTCAAATTGTGCAATTTTGTCCATTTAGTTTTAATTTGGCTTCCAGATTTCATTTTCCTTTCAAATTGGTACTTATTTTAAAAAATCATTTTTATATTTTAAATAAGGTTTATTTCATCCCTTTTTCTTATTAATTGTAACTTTAGCAACTTAATTGTTTCTTATTTATATGTGTTTTGTTGTTTAATTTGTTTGTTTGAAAACCTTAGGGGTAGGTTCTCAAAAAGCTTAAATTAGAGACCATGTGTGTAGTAAAAATTTCTTCATATTAAAATAAAATACACTTAATTATAACAAAATCTTAATAGGTAAAATTAATGTAGACATTTTAGGGTAAATAAATCACTAATTAGATTTAATTAAAAAAACTTTAACTCATTTAATTGTCTTTGTTGGTTTGTTTAAAAAGTGAAAATTAATTAATGCGGTGTCTTACCAAACGGAAATGACGAGTTAGCTCCAGAAGTGTTGGCCGTGATTGGAGTTCATTTTCCAGGCAAGAAGGTCGTTAAAATAGATTTGTATTCATAAAATGGACGAATAAATCGAGTTTTCTGTGAACTTGTAAATTCTAATTTTGGAAACACGTTTTGAAGTCAATTAGGTACCAATTTTTGGGCGTTGTAGGGTGTTAATCCTTCCCCACACGTAACCGACCCTCAGGCCTATTTTCTTGTTTTCGCAGACCAAAAATATTATTTTAATAAATAAAACATTTTATTAAAATAACCTTATTTTAAAAGTGATTCAATTACATTTTAAAAAAAATTAGTAACGACTCCGTGTTTTTAGGTTTCAAAATATCGGGCCTCCTAAAAGGGGCTGCGACAACCGTATAACAGAAAATAGTTCCGGACAAAATGATATATTACATTCTTATTAGTGAAATAAATTAGATATGGGTACGTACTACAAATTATGAGGTGTCAAATTGGCGGTGCATGTTAGATATCGACCGTTAGCTGAATTCACACGAGCCGGAGTGGTTAAGGTAGTCGTGATATGTTGGTAAGGTAAAAGTAGGGTGAAATTATGCTATTAGTCCCTGTTTTAAGTGTAAATTTTATATTTACTCTTTATATTTTAAATAGATGTGTCTTTCTATTTCACTCGAGACTTGACAACACACTGTCTTGTTTATTCTATTGCTTTTTATATTTAATACATTGACGGTACAAGCACCTTAATTTTTAGATTTAAGAATTTATTTTAGCCCCAAATATTTTTTTAATAACAAGTTGGCTAAATTTATTAGAAAATAAAATAGAGAAATATTCTAAACAAAATAAAAATGTAGTAGAAAATAACAAAACAAAGGAAAACTAAAAAAATAGAAAACAAGACATCATACCAACAAAATACGTCCTGTTTTTTTAAATCTTATTGTCTCTATCCACGTACACCCTTAAGGATCGAAGTAGAAGTGATGAGTGAAATCAACAATCTTGCAGGTTGTTTTGCAAATCAAATCTGATTGCATCGACAAACAAACCATAAAAGTAAATCAAACTATTGAAAAATCACCAATAACCATAAATCAGAGTCCAGCGTCGTGAGAAAACCATCCATGATTTCTTGAATCAGATGAGGAAAACAATGGTCCATAAAGTCTTCTGCTCATCCATGATTGAAGGCTTTGTTAACAGATTTTAAAGTATTCCAAGATTCCTTTTCCGGCCAACCACCTGCCCAATTTTTTCAAAAGTTTCAGAAACCTTTTTGAAAATCTCCACACTTTGCTCAGAAATACATGCAAACGATTCCTTCATGTGCAAGAAGAAGATTAAACCATTATCGAAGGTTCTCTCCAATATAATTTGATTATTTTCAATCCTTATATTTTTCGAAATACATGTTTTCGATGTCTTGTGTGTTTATAGAACATTAACAGATGTTTTAAAAAAAAAATAAAGGATCATGAAAGGTAAAGAGACTAGAAACGATCAAATCAGAGTAAGAGAGTAAATTTTGCCGAAAAGTCATAGTACAGGGACCATCTTGCAATTTAACCAAAGAAAACAATATATAACAAAGGTGGTCCATGCTTTAAAGATCGTTGGCTAAGGCTTATTGAGTGGCTTATACGTTGCCTATACGTATTTTACATATTCTACGAATGACAATAGTCAAACAACTTTGCCTAATCTTTCAACCTACAAGCAACAAAAAAAAAACACCCAAACCCTTTATTCTTCTTCTAATTACTCCAACATTAATCTATCTATATATATAAGTATAGGTTGTTTCGTAGTCTTGACAAACATCAGCTTAGAACTCTTTTTGAGAGATTGAAAGATATCCATGGCGACAAAAGCTGATACAATGTCGGTTATAAGTAAGTTGTACTGCTCTTCTTCTCAGGTGGTACTCGTGGTTCGGATGAGGCCACATGTGGTGAACGGAGGCGGTTTCGTGGTGACGAATTGTAGCCAGATGGTTGTTTTACGGGTCGACGGTTGTGGTGTTCTCGTAACTAAAGGGGAGCTGGTCTTAAGAGATGGAAATGGTGATGCTTTGCTTCTCATACGTCGAAAGGTAGTGTATTTTTGTTTTTCAACTGTATACCATTAAGCACCAAACATGTATTACGTATATAGTGTATGAATGCATATGAATCAATCAATTTCAATGAATTATAAGCTTGAACTTCCTGGATTGTTTTGCACTTACATGTAAGATGGAAAGGTAAAAAAGAATATGATAACATAGTGATCATCATGAGGACAACTGTTTCTTAAATTAGTCTGCAATTTGTTCAAGTAGCTTTGTACTATAAACAAGTGTCACATCTAAGAGAAGTGGGGACATTAATCCACATTTTATGTGGTATAAAAGCGGTGACGTTGTATATCTTATCAGACATTTTGTGCATGGTGTTTTAAAATAATCGAGTAGGGATGGCATATGTATAGGTGCAGGCATAAGCATCATTTCTATAGGTAGAGGCTAAGTTAAAGCCTAATGGCTGTTGATTCTTATATTCCAGGGAGGCATAGTTGAGGCACTAAGCATACATAAAAAATGGAAAGGTTACACTTCCGATTACGAAGGATCGAAGAAGTTGGTTTTCACCTTAAAGGAGCCTCGTTCATGTCTAGCGAAGAACAATGCCATCAGGATCTGCACTGAACCGAAAAGAAGCAGCGGCAAGGAGTGGGACTATGAAATAAAAGGCTATTTCCCCGAACGAGATTGCAGCATCGTTGATTCCGTTGGCAACTTTGTCGCTCAGGTAGTTCATATATCTCAATGCTATAACATCATATCGAGTGTCACGTTTTAAATCGTAATTCGTGGGAATGGTAGATTGGAGTCAAGAAGGAAGTGGAGGAGTTGATGGAAAGTAAAGATCTTTATCATGTTGTGGTGAAACCCGGAATTGACCAAGCTTTTGTTTTCGGTGTCATTGCTGTTCTTGATTACATTCATGGTGGATCTACCAGGTGCTGATCAAGGAATTCCTATGGGAGCTAAAGAAAAACCTCTTAAAATATCTATGGATAAGCTTTGTTTTGTTTGTTTTATTCAATTTGTACCACTAAATTTGGAATCAATTGAGCTGCAAAATTGCATATTTTTCTTGGTTATTTGTTTATCCCTGGTTTGTGCCTGGGAATGCACTAACAATTAACAAAACAGTTAAACCATACAGGGCATCAATGAATTTAAAAAAAGAATCCTATGCTATTCGTTATTCCCAACTAACTTGAGGAAATGATTTGTATTTTCTTCACCAAACAGTCGTATGCTTTTTTTTTAAATCAACTAATAAAGCTATCATCTTTACGATGAAAAAAGGAAAAAGTAGACAAATTTAAGCTAAATATTCTGGGGAAAAGGAACAATTTTTTAAGAACATGAAGCAATAGTTTATGAAATTCTCACGGGATGCAATTATGGCCGTGAATGCCCAGATTCCCTTTGATTCGTTCCTTGAATCAAACGCAACTTTATATTTTCAAACAAGAAAAACCCAAGAAGATTATGAATAATCAGATCGGGGAAATTTAAAAAGAAGGATAATTGATTGAAAAAGGCGAAGATAAATTACATGATTCAAGAACTAAAAAGCATTCGTAATTCTGGTACAGTATATAAATTGAAGAAGAATACTAACTGGAAAATGGTGTCAGGCGCAGGCGCAAACGTTATCCGCCGCCGCCACTTTCTCGTCATCGGCGGACCTGAAAAGCAAGTACCCAACAGCCAGACCCAAAACGATAGCTAAGAAGACACCACCGTTGAACGACATGATGCCCAACATAAGGAGATACCCCAGAGCCGAGTTGATTCCGAAGAGCAAGGCCGTCGCGAATTTAGCAGAGTTGCGGTAATTGGGGAGGAGGGGAACGGCGGCGCCGTAGGGAGACGGGGATGGGTTGGAGGAAGCGAGGGATCTAAAGCGGAGGCGCCGATCTTCCATGTACTGGTAAAAGGAAGCGAAGACGAAACAAGCGAGTAAGGTTAGGAGGTAACTCAGCCATGAGTCGGTTTTCCAGGAATCGATGAGCAAAGTCACGTCCTTTCCCCAGTACAAGGTCATGTGCATCATCTTGTTCGAGGTTTTGTTGATTGAATTGAAACCCCAAAACACAGACAAAACTGGAAGATGAAACGAAGGGGAAAGTAAGGAAATTTGGACAGGTCGAGGTCCTGGTTTTATTTCGGAGTTTCCAATATATGAACCAATCCGGTTCTGGGGTCTTGCCCTTTTGGACTTTGGACTTACGGTTATGCCCTTTGTAGCCTCGGGGAAGACGAAGCCTGGGAATGGAACAAATGCTGAAAATAATGGGAAAGATGTTCTTTTTACAGCAACTGCAAGTGGCCCTGCCACCTCTCATCCAATTGAATTTCTGATCTAACAAAGACGAAAGAGATTGTTAAGGAAAATCGGTTCGATTTTATTTAATTTGGTTCGGTTTTGATTATTACTTAAAAAGATCAGATCTTTTAAGGATGTTCACCAACTTAATGACTGATGTGCTGTTGTAGCCGGTTCTATGTTGTCCTGAAATGGACATAATTACTGCTGCATTTTGGATAAGGTATTGGATTGGCAAGCAGCATCTATCTTAATTTCATATATATAATCATCAAATTAATTTCACATATATAACCCTAAACCCCTAACCCTAAATACTAATTTCACATATATAGTCATCAAATTAATTTTACATATATATAACCCTAAACCTTAACCTAAATGCTAAACCAAACACTAAATGCTAAAACCCTAAACACTTAGTGTTTAGTATTTAGGGTTTGCATTTAGGGTTTAGGGCTTAGCATTTAGGGTTTAGGGTTATATATGTGAAATTAATTTGATGATTATATACGTAAAATTAGTGTTTAGGGTTATATTGAAATTAATTCGATGTTTATATATGTTAAATTAAAAGAATAAATGTAGAAAACAATAAGACATATATATTAGATTTAGTGACTTAAAGCACTAAGTTGTGCTTGGATCAGTGGCTAACCCATTGCATGTTTGAGTGATTTTGTTTCTCTCCTGGTAGCACGTGTCACCACCTAATTAAATAATTAATTTATTTTATGTCACCACCTGATTGGAAGAAGAAAATAAATTTTAAAAAATCAAATATAAATAATTAAAGTCCTCCAATAAGGTTTTGACTCGTGTCGCCGCCTAATTAAATAATTAATTTATTTTATTAATTTAAAATTAAAACTAAATTGAAAGAATGTGTAAATAGCAAGGACCAAATGTGTAATTATACAAAAAAAAAATTTAACTGTCACGTCAGTCTATTAAACTACTAAACTATTAAATTGGACTCAATGCGACCACCAACCAAATTAAAAATATAGTGGTCAAATCAAGTCCAAATCCATAGTATAGTGGCCATTTATGTAGTTTACCCTATAATTAACTGTCTATGTTCTGTGGCAGTATACGATTTTGGAGACAGACACGGATGTTGCCAATCTATTTCTTGTTTTATTTTGCATTTGTTTTCACACTTTTTTATCTGAAAATTATTTATTTATTTATTCTCTGTTTTGGGTTTTATCCGAGATCAGGAGATTTGCAAAATTGTTGGTTGTCAAGGGGTGGTGAGATGAAAAAGAGTTAAGTAGCATGTTGGTAGTTGATGTACCAACTTGCTATTTAACCCGACGATGACGAAAAACCAAATGACTCAACAGCACAGACCTCCCCACCATGTAACTATTATGGCCCCATATATACATTATAGGATGAATTGTTGTATTTTCATGAAATTTGAACCGGGACTATAGCGGCGGTGAGGCTCATCCGAAAGGATGGACTACTATGACCATCTAATTAAAAGCACATGCGGAACTCGACAGCCATGGGTGGAAGAGACGATTAGAATAGTAATCGGCAGACATGTAACAAATTTGGACAATTGTAATAATCTAAATGCAGCTGATGGCAGTGGTGTTTTCAAACAACTATCCAGTAACATTGTGTTTGATCTAGGAGAAACTCAGAAATAACATGAATTTAATTTAAAGTTCCAAGCAGTAATAGAAGGCAACATGATTGTAAGATGTAACCTTCCAATCCCTCTCAAACATGATGATCAACTAAAGCATGTTTGTTGTTTCAAATGATAGCAAAAAAAGTCTTTGCAGCAGCTAGTGTTGTTTTCAGATCCACATCAGTTTCTAGTAGGCAAAAAAAGTCTTTGCATCAGCTAGTGTTGTTAACAAAATCAACTACATTAGAGTGAGACTAAACCATAAACAGCCTATCAAACCAACAAAGGAAATCCCGGTAGGGGTTGTTTTTAGATCCACATCAGTTTCTAGTAGGTTAAAAGCAGCCAGCTTTTAACTAGTGGTGCGTCCCTCTGGCTAAAAAGTAAAAATCATGTGTGAGGTGTATTCAGCATGTCTGGACAACCCCCTAGTGGATTATTTTCAAAACCACATCGACAAGTGTGAGTTTCTTATAGGTCTTTTAACTACTGTTGTGTCCATTTTGAGGTAAATAAATGTATGCGGTACATTCCACATGTCTGGACAAGTGGACAACCCCCTAGTGGATGTTTTCAAAGCCACACCAACAGTGTGTTTTTCTTTTAGGTTGGATAGAAATCCACCGTAGTTAAAATCACATAGCTTTCGACTGCTGCCTAGTGATGTTTCCTTTATAAAAAAAATATGCTTATTATATAGTTTATCTTCAGAGAACAGTTATTATTAAACATGAGAAATCACCAATGATATTTAATCATTCAAACATTTAGATAGTTGCAAACTTACAAAGTCAAGATATTAAATACTGTAACCACTAACAACTAGAAGGATCAGCTGACTCATCATACCTCTATCTCAGTAGCCTTGAAATCCTCTTGAAGAACAGATTGCAGGGCAGAAATAGCAGTCTGCAGAATAGTAGTAATAGGAACCATTAGATAAATGTAATTATTTTAGCTAATGTTAAACATGTGGTCTTTGGAAAGTTCCTTTACCGTACATAACAAAAATAAAATATAAATACCTGCACTGTTTCCTCATAAGTAAAAGCAGGGTCATTCTTCATCTTCTTTTCCAAGAAATTAATTGCTTCTTGCTCTTTTGATCCAGCACTGGTCGCCTGCAGCATATCAGTCAAAATTCATCCCATCATCAAAATGCTTATCCTAAAATTAGTCAAAAATAATTTTGAATCATGTTATTGCACCAATCAGTTCAGATTGAAGAACAAACATGCTACTTTCATGACTAAAGAGAAGGGAAAAGAAAATGAAATAGTTAGTATCATCAACTTGGGACAGCAGAGACCCCATGATATGACGGGTAACGGATAGCCATGTACAAGATTACTGAATAATTCCCATTCTAAAAACTTTGTTAGATTGCAACCTTCCGAAATCTATGGTTTTGTGGTCTTTCATTATCATAAACAAATTGTAAATAAAAATGAAAAAAAAAAACTTCAGCAAGGACATTACTACCTTCATAATGCAAATTAAAATTAATTTGAAAACTACCTTGTGACCGAAAAAATGGCCTGCAGGATCACACTTGTAGAGTTGGGGTCCCTTCTCTTCATCAATACCCAAAACCATAGCAACTTCACAGAAAATAGTAAGAAAGATATTAACAGTTAAAATTTGAGAAAATTACTCGTAAAAACATTACCATATATCAGCTTACATGTGTTAACAAACTGAAAATTTGTAAATCTATCATGACAAGTACAAATAATTAAAAACAAAACCACAGTTGTAAGATTTTGAAGAATAAATACACATACCAACTCCAAGAGGTCTCATATAAGCATGTTGAGTGTAAACCTGTGATTTGTCGGCAATCCTACATCAAAAAAGCATGTTATTCTAAATAAACTGTATGGTCATTGAAATGCACAAGAACCCCAAATATCAAAGAGAAGTCAATGAACAATTTAAAATAATAGCAACATGACATGTAGTCAGTTACTGGTTTTTGAACAAAGATTATATTTATGAGCTACAGAAAAAAGAGTACATTGCTTGCAATCTTGACATAAAAAAAATAATCATGGTCGTAAAATTTTCCCAATTTCTACTCTGGAAAAGTAGAAGGGCATAAACTTAGAGTCAGCTTAAATCCAAATGACCGTTATTGATGTCACTAAATTTGTTCAAATTTCAAACATTCTCTAAAGAATAAAGATACAACAGCCACCAACAGGAACACAACTAAACATTGGTAGTTTCAACTGAAGAAGATATAAAAAAACACACCATTTGGACAAAACATCCACAGGCATCTCATATCCATATCTGAACCGAAACTCAGCTGCTTCATTCCTTGCTTGCTGAACCAAGGTCCTCGCATCAGCTGCAGAGCAACAACGTCAATTAGCAAAGCATCCCTCACGAAGAATTTGCATAACAAATTAACAACAAAAGAAAAATTAACCTTGAGCATTAATCTAATGTAGTCAACAAAACTATATTTGGGTTCTATTCTAAAGATAGGCAAGCAAATTAACGAGAGAAAGCTGATCATTATGTGAATGTCAGGGTCAGTAACAGTGAATCAATTAAGAAAACCATACTGTTCTAAATTCTAATAGGCATTTCTAAAGCTTTCATAACTTGGATGCAACTTTTGAAGAAAAAAAATTAACCCTAGTTTAGACTGATTATAAGCTTGAAATTAGGTACATTTACCCAGAATCCTTAAAATCCCCAAAACCCTAGTTCAGTAGTCAACCTAACAAAATCATATCAATTCGAACAAACAATATCAAATAAAAATGGTATTTAAATAAACCAAACCTGTCATGCCAGTAGCCAACAAGCCAAGGAACTTAGTAATAGGGAAAAGATGAGTAACACTAGTCTGATCCAAAAGCTTATCCTGCATTGCATTACTCAAAAATTAAACACCCAAATCGCCGAAACCCCTTAAATAACCCCAAAAAACGAAACCCAGAAAAATAAATGAAAGAGAGTACTGACAGGAACTTTCTTCTGAGTAACAACACAAACAGAATCTTTTCCTCGAACACCAATCGATGTGATCCCAGCTGCTTTCACTGCCTTAAACGCATACTCTGCTCAATTCATTAAAAATCAAAATTGGGTCAAAGTTAATTATAAGAACCAATTACAAAATTAGGCTAATAGAGTGAATATATATCTACATACCGACTTGGAAAAGACGACCTTCGGGAGAGAAGATGGTGATATGGCGATCGTATCCGCCTCCACTTCCTCGACTCATTTTTTCTCTTGTTTCTTTGGAATTATTTCGTTTTCTTTATGTTGTTTTTTTGGTGTTTTGGATGCAGAGAATCTTAAATAGAAAAGAAAGCTTCTTCCCCAAGAACGAAATTGCCAAGCGCTTTTTAGGACTCTTTCGAGTTAACTCACGGATGAAGAAAACTAAGTTATTTGTCCAAAATAGCCTTCTTTAATATTTTCAAAACTATCATTTTTTTCCTTTTTTTTTTCTCCTCTTTACAATCGCATCCTTTTTTCTGATGGGAAGTTGGGAACGTTGCGGCGGTTTGAAAAAAAATAGGGTTTTGTGGTTTGGGTAAATCCGTAAATGTGTATTTTGGTCATTAAACTTGACTTTTAAGTTTAATTTGGTCCTGAATTTTTTTTCAATTAGGTATCTAAACTTGGTTTATTGGTTTCAATCAGTACTCAAACTTGTTTTTTATTCAAATTGTTTTTGTTCAATTTAGAACTTGAACTTTGCTTCTTGGTTCAAAATGGTACTTATACATGATTTCTTGATTCAATTTGGATTATTTTGAATTTAGATCTGTTTGGGTTAGGAGACTTAGACGAATTCAAGATAATCTTGATATTTTATAATATATAAATATTTTTATTTTAAATATAAAAATTAAGTGGACAAGAAAAATAAAAATACCAAATTGAACAAAAAAATTAAGTTCAAGTAACAATTTTTGACAACAAATTTTTACCAAATTAAATCAAAAATTTAAGTTCATGTATCAAATTAAAAAATAAAATCGTATATCCAATTGGACAAAAATATTAAAGTACCAAATTAAACATTAAATTCAAGTTCATATACTAAATATATACAATTAATAAAAACATTACTTTAAGGTTAGGGTTTAATTTTTTTTAAATTTTTTTTAGTGTTGGGGCATAAAAAGAAACAAAGAATTTTTATCCCCACAAGATGAGTACATAAACTATCTTATAAAAATAATTTTTTAAGTTTTAATCAATAATAATTATGGATAAAGTGATAATAATTTGTAAATATTTTTTTGTTTAATCACCGACTTCCAACTGTAATCGCTAATTTTGTCCGGGGTTGTTTTTGTTTAAATAAGCATTAAATAAAGGGCCTTATACATGCTACTACTAATCTGATTAAATAAGAGAGTTATAATCACTCTCCTTTTTATATGTATATAATTCAAGTAATGTGTTTATCTTTTATCTCTATTTCATTGGCATTATTATGTTTTAATCAAAAACCCCAAAAATTATATTATGTTATCACTATGTTCATATTATTGCCATAGTATATTCTTTTGGCACCGTAACCTTTCTTCCATCTTTGTTGTTAGTGTCTACTAATATCATTATCATTATTATTATTATTGTCATAGCTAATTTGGAAAATAAGGAAAAATTATAATTATTAAATAAAAGTCTATCTTTATTTAAATCAAGTCTAAAAATTATAATAAACAGTCCACTAAAAATTATAATAAACAGTCCAACTTTAATAAACAGTCCATTTATAAACCCATAAAATACTACATGTTATTACATAGCCCATTTAGAGCCCAAAATCGAAAAACCCTAATCCATCCTATTCTCCTTTGCGCAGTGCATTGACAACCGTTAGATCAATCTTGAACTAACGATCCAGATTAAATCTCGGATAAATCCCTAGCTGACCATCTTCCTCCTTGGCGCCGCATCAAGCATGACCCTTAGATCGGGAATGCATCAAATGGCTGAGATTGCATCGAAAGTGCGTGCAGTCGACGCCCCGTTCTCCATCTTCACCCACGCGTTGTAACGCGCGGCTCCTCTTCAACGCTCGATTACATGCAACCAAAGAAGATGTCAAAAAAGACATATCAACTGATTTTGCAAAAGCAAAACGCACAAATATCAGAAATGGCAGCATGAGACATCCCAACATCATCAGAAATACTCATGAATACAAACAAGCACAAAGGGGAAACCAATAGGAGTTTTCGATTGTAATTTATAATTTCCTAAATCAATATAATATTCGGTATAAAAAGAAGGCAGAAACCAATTGTAACCCCAAGTTGAAGAGGGGATTTCAGAGCAATACAAAGAGAAATAGAGCATTTTTCAAAGGTATTCTACTTTCATTTTCGCATTTGAAAGCATAAAAACATAAAGATTTAGGGTTTTGTTTTTTTCTTACCCTCGTCGTTTCATCTTCTGCTCGTGTCGATCCACCTCCCATCGTCGTTGACAAGCCTTGCGACCTCTCGATGTTGTATATGGTGAAATGGAAGAGTGGAGGTTGTAGAAGGGTCGATTTTTGACCCCCGTTGTCGAGTCTATCTTTAGGGTTTTTGAAAAGATGAGAGGTCGAGTTTTGAAAATCATGGGTGGGTTTAATTTTTAAACGAGAAAAGGAAATTTTCTTTGTTAAGTTTAAGGTAGTTGGCCCCCGTCGAACGGTGGCCAGCACAATAGCTCAGTGACTGGTTTATGGAAATCGTGACGGAGAACCGCCGAAATCTGAGTTCATCATGAACCCAGATGAACAGGGGAGGAGTTATAAAACATAGCTCTTTTTTTGTCAAAAAAGTAATAATCTAAAATATAGGGTTTTTTAAAGCTTTTACATTTTAAAAATGGTAAAATAGATAATAAGGACCTCCACCCCTCTTTATTAGCGTTATAAGGACTTCTGTCTTTAAAAATCACGCGTATAGTCCCCTCCAATCTTTGAATTCCCCTCTTAGACTATTTTGCCTTTTTTATTCACGACCCTGATATTTTTAACCGGTTTACAATTATGTCCTGTCTTTTCTTTTAATTTTAACCTTATGTTTTGTTTTTTTTACGATTTGGTCCATTCCAGTGTTAAATTTTTTTCTTTATCATGCATATTTAATTCGATATTTAGCTTTTATTTCCAGCCTTTAACTTCAACTAGAGATGAGCAAGAGTCGGGTTTTTGGTTAACCCAAATTCGACATGAAAATAATTACCTTAAATTCGAACCAATCAAAAAATTATATACTACAATTCGAATCTAAAGCAAACCGGACTTGATTTATTTAAAATATAAAAAATATTTTTAGAGATCGAATGGTACAAAAACAATTTTAAGAGCTTAATCGTAAAAAAAAAATTAAGAAGACTTTCAACAATTATATTATTACTTATGAGCCGGGTCAATATTTTTCGGTCGGGTGGGATGAAATATTATCCCTCCCGACCTTTGTGTGTAATTTGTACATAAATAGCTCCGTCCCCTTCCCGCCCCACGTTGAAAGCAAAGCTCGGTTTTCTGTACGGTCTCCATGTCTTCACACATGACAATGCCGTTAACCAAAGCTCCTCCTTTGACCCACAACCATTTCCTTTTTTATTTTATTTTATTTTATTTACTTACTCCCACTACTGTTTCCCTCCCTCCTCGTTTTTCTCTCCTTCCTTCTTCTTTAATTAGTCCTCAATAAAAACCACATTTCAAACCTATCCTTCCACAGAAAATTGCTATCCTTTTTGCTTCAGATTTTGATGCCTCCCAGGTAATTTCCTCCCGTGTTTGAATTCAATTTCCCCTGCGTTCTTTTCGGTAGATCGGAGCCGTTTGATTTTGTGTTTGGATCAGAATCCCGCCGACATTGATGTAGATTGTAGTTTCTCTTAATTTCGTTTTCTTCGTGTGATTTTGGATGGAATTGTTGTTCTCGTTTTCGATTTTTGAAATTATAGGCATTGATTTTAATTAAAAGTGTGTTAGAGAATAAGGAAATGCGTTAGGCGGTGGATAATTTGGTTGTATAATAGATTAATGTTGATTATAGCTTAAACTGGGATTCATGGAGATTGTCGGCGGATAATTGAATCAAGCTTGTTTGACTTAGCTTTGTTGATTTTACTCCCAAACAACAGCTTTAGAATGTTTAGTAGTTTTCATGTCATACATTTGTGCTCATAATTTAATCGGCTTATCCTTTTATGAATTTTATAACTCCGGATGGTTTTGTAACTTGTAAGTTGGCATTTGGCAGAAATAGAATCTCTGATCATTATTATTTCCTTCAGAAATCAGCGCAAAAATAAGCGAAATGTTTCCAAAATAGTTTTCTGACAATTAGATAGTTAGTTGTTTTGGAAGCATGAAGTCATTTTCTTCATTTAACCTTAATTCTCTTTGTACTTGTCTTGCACTACTTGAAGAGAGAGCTGCAAATTGACCTGATTTTTTGTTTCTATTCCCTTTGCCTTGAGATTTCTGCTGTTGTTTGATCTTCTGTGAATTATTTTCTGCCTTAAGCAACTTTTTTGACAAGTCTTACTTTTAATGTCTTTATAGGATGAAAGTATACATGTTAAGATGGAGGCCTAAAGAGCTGTGTCTCCTCCTCATTATTCTAATGGGTGCAACTGTTCTTATTTGGACATTCGACAGAAGTTCAGTACTTACTCCCTCGCTACCATCTAAAAATCCCTTGTTGCTGCTCTCTCCAGGTTTCTTTGAAGCTATCTCATTTCTTCACTCTGTTATTTATTAGTTTTTCACTCTGTTCATTGGGGTAGCAAAAGCTTTTTTTGCCCTACTCATATTTCAGCCCTCCCTAACTTCACAGGCTTGTCCGACGCCCATATGAAGTTATTTGTCTCTTTTTCTTTCTCATGCAATTTTTATCTGGCGCAGATATTTACTTGGCTTTATTAGAATGTGTTAATGCTGAATTACCAACTGATCATGAATCTTGATATTTACTTGGCTTTATTACTCACAGTTACTTTCCTTATCATATCTGGCGCAGATTTTAAAAGAGTACCATTAGAACCCAAAAGACATGTAAGAGAAGAAATTTCTACATTGACACAAAGGGAATTCATACATCACAAAGAGGAACATCATCTGGATAAGACAACTATTGATACCGCCAAAAGTTCTTCGGACTTTGAAACAGTTCCTATTCCAAGAAAAAGTAAGTTACTTTCCTGTTTGTCTGAACATTTAGATGTTGAACTGATAGTTCCACGTTGCGAAAGTATTGCTGATTACTTTCATTTTATCTGATGCTTGCTGCAGTCTGTAATTATGCAAAAGGAAAATGGGTTATAGATGATAGACGGCATTTGTATTCTGGGTTTAGTTGTAAACAATGGTTAGCACCAATGTGGGCTTGCCGTTTGATGCAGCGTCAAGATTTTGCATTTGAGAAGCTAAGATGGCAACCAAAAGATTGTGAAATGGAAGAATTTGAAGGGCCAAAGTTCTTAAAACGGTATTTATATATTTGTCCTTGAATATTTTTCATTTTTTTTTCTGTTTGAACATGTTATTGCTCTTCGCATGGTGCTTCCAATTTAACTTATCAAAAAGAAGTGAAGAACTGATATTTGATTGTTCTGAAGTGCTAAGGCTTAGGTTTCATTGGTTGGGGCCTTTTGGTTTTATCCTTATAAATACACTCGTCTCTTTCCGGAAGTTGTTTCATTTTTGATGCAATTACAGGATGCAAGACAAGACTTTAGCTTTTGTTGGAGATTCATTGGGTAGGCAGCAGTTCCAGTCTCTAATGTGCATGATCACAGCTGGTGAGGATAGTTCAGATGTCCTCGATGTGGGCAACGAGTATGGACTTTTCATACCACCTGGTGGTGTACGTCCTGATGGCTGGGCTTATCGATTTCTCAGCACCAATACTACTGTCCTATACTATTGGTCTTCAGGCCTCTGTGAAATAGAACCTTTTAATGTAAAGGACCCACGAACAGAATATGCAATGCATCTTGATCGGCCTCCGTCATTTTTGCAGCAGTTTCTGCACAAAATTGATGTGTTGGTTCTCAACACGGGGCACCATTGGAATCGGGGGAAACTCAGGGCTAACAGGTGGATCATGTATGTTGAGGGTGCACCCAACACCAACAGGATGTTAGCAGATATAGGAAATGCCAAGAACTTTACAATCCACAACACCGTGAAATGGCTGGACTCTCAGCTCCCGAAGCATCCTCGTCTGAAAGCTTTTTATCGGAGCATCTCCCCTAGGCATTTCGTAAATGGGGATTGGAACACGGGAGGGAGCTGTAACAATACTAAACCAATGTCCATAGGTAAAGACGTGTTACAAGAAGAGTCTAGTGATCCTATTGCTGCCAGTGCTGTGAGAGGGACGGGGATTAAGCTTCTGGACATAACAGCTTTGTCTCAGGTGAGAGATGAGGGTCACATATCCCGTTTCAGTATTACATCAGCGCAAGGAGTCCAAGACTGCCTGCATTGGTGTTTGCCCGGTGTTCCTGACACATGGAATGAAATCCTCTTTGCACAAATTTAATCCGACACGGTCGTTACTAAATGAAGAATCCTTGCAACATGACCCAAGCCACGACAGTGTTTCCCGTTCCGATAAACGGTTGAACATACTCTTGACGGCATCTCCCGTGGCAAGACTTCCATGTTGTAACCATGTCAATCCTAAGCTCATTTTCTGTGTTATATAACCACAAATTTTGGTGGTTCATGTATTCATATAGATTTAGTCTCTGTAATTTTTTGAAGCTTAAACTTTCCGGAGGAAGCATCGGAGTAAATTTAGCCTGAAACCAGGTGCTTCTACTGCCTCCGGGGAAGAAAAACGCTTACGACGGATAGAAAAACAGCACAAAGTGGTGGTGGTGGGGGGGTTGAATATTTAGATCTACCTATCTGGTAGAATTCTATTGGTGTAATTATGAAATCCATCCATTTACGTCTTGAAATTGAGAAAGTCCCTCTACCTTAATTTGTCTAAATTTAGTTTTGGTATCTGTACTTCATTAAATTGAAAAGTTAGTCTGATTTGATGATACTGTTAAATAATGTCGTTAAATCATTGTTCCAAAACAACAATTCAACAATTTATATGAACTCAATTAACAAAAAACAATAGTTCAACAAATCATAAGCAATAAATTAACAAAAAAAAAAGCAGTTTAAGTTCATGTATTTATTACAATTAAATTAGCTTGTCAATTTTTCGTAAATATAAGGACCAAATTCTGATTAATTCAAATAGAAGAACAAACGCTTCAGTTTCTGTAAAGCGGAGAGATGAAGTTTATAATTAGTCCAAATCTGTTCAACTGAAAAAACGACCTCTCCACGTATCCACCGGTCAATCTCCCGGCTTCCTTATTCCTATGGTCAAAATATGATTTTGGTCCTTTATTCTTAAATTTGCGATTTAGTTCCCGTGCTTTTCATTTAGCATGATTTGATCCTTTCTTTTATAATAATATTATGAGTTGTATTTTGATACACAAGCTTTATAAAAAAATTTTACACAATTCTTCTATAAAATTTAAAACCTAAATTCCAAACCCTATCACCTTAAACCCTAAGCCTTAAACCCTAACCCCTAAACACTAAATTCTAACCATAAACCTTAAATTCTATACCATACACACTAAACCCGTAACCCCTAAATCCTAACATAGAACCCTAAACATTAAAATTAAAAGGCTTGTGTAGTTTGTGTATCAAAGTATTTTCCTGATATTATTTGTTAGTCTAGAAAGTAAAAATAAAACACATGCAAACTTTGTGTGTGCGCGTTGAAAACAGTGTTTTTAAGAAAATAAACAATTTTAAGTTTTAACTAGAATATTAACTAATTACAATAAGATTAAAAAATCAATTCATTTTAAATTAAAGTATAAAATTAGGTCGGGATCGTCCCGTATTTAATCTTTGTAGTATTCGATCCAGATTAGTTAATCAATGAATCATATACTAATGTTTATACTAATATATATAATTTAAACTCCAAACATAAATACAATGAAGAATCAAAATCATAATTTGAGACAATACCTAAATTATCGATATTTCCTCTTAACTTTTAGATTGAAGGTTGATGTAAATTTACGTGTGTTAGAACTCAAAACCCTGAAGATAATTTATATTCGATACACAGCGGTGGAAGTAAATAGTTTTTATATATGCTTTAATTTTAGGTTATAGGATTAGAATTTAGGTTTAGGGAATGTAGTTAGAATTTAAAATATGAGACTAGAATATTAATAAAATATGCGTCTTTTTCTCTAAAAAAGATGAAAATAAATCATTTGAGAAAAGAAAAATAAGACCAATACGCCGATTCCAAGAACCCGATCACCCGAGTAATTCCCAATCCCAACAAAACCTTAATTTCTCCGTTCCTTGCTGTCTAAAACAATCCCTTTCGTTTTCTAACGTAAAGAAGAAGGCCAAAAGAGTTTTTCTTTTTTTGTTTGAACTTCAATGGCGGAGGATTTTGCAAAGGCGGTGGAGGACGGTTTAAAGCTAGGGAAACGGATATACTTAGGGAAAGACAGAGCAGTAGCGCCACCGAAGCCGCTACCACTAATGCACAAGTCACCGCATTTTTACTTGCCATCGGCGCCGATGGTGTACGCGGTGATATCCGACCCCAGGATTGTCGACAACCCGGATATCCCGAGCTACCAGCCTCACGTGCATGGGAGGCTGGATCGACCGGCATTGATTCCTCTCCAGATGAACGCCGTCAATCTCGACGTCGATTGTTATGGCGATACAGCTTTTGTTCAAGTTTCCGGGACGTGGAGGGTTCATTGCGTTATGGGTAGCCGTTCTTGTGATTGTCGCGTTGCTGTCCCGATGGGTGACCAGGTCAGTTTCCCTAAACATGTATTCATAAATAAAATGAAAAAAAAAAGATTGAATTTTTAGCATATTTAGTCCTTATCTTAGCTCAAAATCATTCCTTTTCAGCTAATGTAGTTCTGTTTTCTATAAGTGAAAGAATTGATTTTGTCTCTTGATGTGTGTTCTTTCTGCAAGATAATGTTTTTTTGGTTAAATTTGGTGTTTGAAGTGCTTTATTAATGGTGTCAAGCAAGTAATAATGGATTACTTGGCTAACAGGGTTCAATTCTAGGTGTTGAGGTTGATCTTCCTACAAAATCATATTCCTCTGAACTGATTGGAGTAGAAGAAAGTAAGGGTATTAAGAACACAGCGAAACCAGAAGATGGAAGTTTTGTGAAACCTCATATATTTACCATAACAATACCCAAGGTGCATCAATGTCTCAAAGTTTTAATGATTTAACTCACATTTTTCTCTCAGTTTTTTCTTCGAAATTGGAATGATTTGTTTTACACATAAGAATGGAAAATGATCATTGTTTCGTTTTCTTTCCATTTTTACACTCCCTCCTTCCATTTTCTAGCTAATGAATGTTTGTTTTTATATTTTCTAGGTCGATGGGGGTACTTATATTTCAGTTAAGCTTCACTGGTCTCAGAAATTGACATATAATGATGGCCAGTTCTTTTTGACTGTGCCCTTCAGTTTTCCTGAATTTGTTAATCCTCCTATAAAGAACATTGCAAGAAAAGAAAAGATACAATTGAATGTGCACTCTGGTATTGCAACTGGAATGGTCCAGGCAACTAGTCATCCTTTTAAGGTGCATGTTTGATTAAGGACCCTTGGACTCGTGTTTGATTTTGTTTTTGGACTTAATTAATGGTATTATTCTTTCCCATCCTTTTACTCTACATATTGTACAGCTCACTTCTTCAACATTTCAGGAACTAAGATGTGAGACAGGAGAGTTTGGTTTCTTATATGAAGCAAATGTTCTCACATGGTCCGAAGCTGACTTGAATCTATCATATAGTGTAAGGGTTTGAATTAACTTGTTTCCATATTATCTTTTCTTTAGAACTACAAAACAGTTTCATGGAACATGAATTTGCCTAATGTCTTAATTAAAATAGAGTCTCGTTGATACTTACATCAGATTCTTATGGTCTCGTCTCGTCTTGTTGTTTACATCTTGATAGGTTTCTTCCAGTAACATATTCGGAGGTGCCCTTTTCCAGTCTCCATCTACACATGATTTGGATCAAAGGGATATGTTCTGTATTTATCTTTTCCCTGGAAGTCAGAGCAGTACAAAGGTTGGTCTAGCTTTTGTTTCCTACCTTTGTTTCGAATTTGATTATTCTTTTTGGTATATATCTTCAGCCTATTGGATTTATAGGTATTCAAGAAGGAGGTCATATTTGTTGTTGATATAAGTGGCAGCATGAAAGGGAAGTCGTTTAAGAGCACCAAGAATGCAATAACTACAGCCCTTTCTAAGCTCAGTCCAGAAGATTCATTTAACATTATTGCCTTTTGTGATAAGCCTTTCCTATTTTGCACATCCATGGTGTCGGCTTCCGAGGAAGAAGTTGAAAGGGCCTCTGAATGGATAGGCAAGGACCATAGTGAGGGGGCTGGTGGTACAAACATTTTTGTTCCACTTCAAAAGGTGTTTACTCATTTCCTTTGTTTTTTTAATAAAACTTTTCAAGAGATTAGAAAATGCACCTTATTACTTTTGCTTATTTTTGTCAGGCAGTTGATATGTTGTCAAACACTCAAGGCTCAATTCCTATGGTTTTTCTTATTACCGATGGGGCCGTTGAAGATGAGAGAAAAATCTGCGAGTGGATGAATAAGGTTGTGAAAAATGGAGGGTCATTATGCCCACGGATACATACTTTTGGCATCGGTAAATAAGTTCGGTTGTTTAGATCCTATATTTTCAGCTATAAAGCATAGTACTAATTGCCTTTAAATCTGCTGAATTTATTCCTCATCATTGGTTGAGTGTCGGTTGATATAGTTTTTACACCATAGCTTCTGGTTAACTTGTTCGGGAATATTGCAGGATCATTCTGCAATCACCATTTCCTGCGCATGCTGTCCATGATTAGCCAGGGAGAATATGGTGCTGCTTTTGATCCAGGTTTGTATGTATTTCGACTTTAAGCTCCTTTATCAAGTAATCTGTGGAAATAGGTAAGATAATAATATGGTTATCTGAAAGTTTGTGTCATATCTCATCAATTTTACTAATATTTCCTTCCTCTTTTTTGTCAGATTCAATTGAACCTCAGTTGCAAAAACTATTTAGTAAAGGTTCATCCACTGTTCTTGCAAATATAACCATTGATGCAACTGATGATCATGAACAAATAGAGGTTTGTGTCCGATTGCCTTTATAAGTGTCATTCATCAATGACATTTTATTTTCCTCAAAACTACCAATTCTCTATCTATATGTTACCTAGACTTGCATATGAGTGTCCTATACGAGTACGTATCTGACGTGGGTATGTTTATTTTTTACCTTTTAAAGTTTTCCATATATTTAGAGTGTCCTTGAAGGTCATGTCTCCGTATCCTTGTTCAAAAATGTGTTGTTTATGTATTCATATTTTCTCTACACCTTGTCATCAATCATCATGTTCCCAATATTGCAATGTAGATTTTTCTTTTCACCCATATCTGCACTGCCTAACTATACTTGTGTTTCTTCTCCCATGTCCCTATAGGTGTACTCTTCATGTATTCCCGACCTTTCATCCGAAAGCCCATTGATAATATGCGGGAGGTACCGAGGCAGTTCTCCCGACGCTCTTAAAGTTAAAGGCATCTTAGGAGATTCGAGTAGTTTTACCATCTACTTGAAGATAGAAAAAGCAAAGGACATACCTCTTGACAAAGTAAGGCCCCTAACACTTAAATGTTTTTGCATGTATAGCTTTAATGTTTTTCGCTTTCATTCTTCTCTTACAGGTTATAGCGAGGCAGCAGATCGATCTTCTCACGGCTCAGGCATGGTTTTCGGAAAATAAACAACTTGAGGAGCAGGTTTGAATATAAAATTTTCAGATCTTTATGTTCTCTCTTAGTCACGTATTAGGCATCGTTGCTCAGTGGCCACCTTAGCTATACTGTGTTTAACCATTTTTCCTGCTATACTAACAACCATTTCTGATGCTATTGGTTTATAAATGGCAGATTGCCAATTTGAGCATAAGAACTTGTAATACCTCTGAATATTCCCGTATGGTCTTACTCGAGAAAAGTAAAATCGAAATCGACAAAGATGCAGATGTTGGTAAAGCTCCGAAGGTAAGCTATTGTATATAAGAATAGGAAACCTCAGTATTAGCCACTCTTAAGTTATGCTGGAAATCTCTTCTTTTTAATCTTAAGAAGAAGATGGGGTTCTCGGAAATAGGTATCAAAGAAAGGCGATGCACGTAGACTTTTGGAGTCTGCAGGGCCTGAAAAGATATTGCTTCATATACTTACAGTTGGTTTCGGCAATCTGATTGCAACCGCCGAAAACATCCGTCCGGGATCCGAAGAAGAAATTCCGCCCGAAGTTGCGGAAATCCTTAACAATGCAAGTTCAAATTGCTGTGCTCGGCTGTGTGCAAGCTGCTGTTGCATGTGCTGCATCCAATTCTGTTCGAAGATGAGTAATCAATGTGGCATTGTATTATCACAAGTACTTGCTGCTGTTGCATGCATTGGCTGCAGTCAATGTTGCTCGCTTTGCTTCTCTGAAGAAGGGTAATAGATTCATTTCCCAAGGTTTTAAAATATTCAATTTGGCCATTATATTAACCCTGCTATGTGCTGCTCCGGGCTTCTGCTTTGGCTGCCTTCAATTTTACTCTCACAACTGTTCTGTTCTGCCTTGGACAAAGCTGGCTAATAAACGCATTCCCAGAGGTTAAAACATCATTGTATATTGGTGTTTATAATGTGTAAGATGATATTAATTGCAATGTTACTTAAGTTTGAAGCCATCCAATATACACATTTGCAGCCTCTTTTATTGCTATCTGTTCTTTTGCTGCATCACAGCATATGAAATCGAAAACTCGAAGAATGATTGTGATATATAGATTATTTCAGAAGAACTGGAAATATAGTACATGAGTAGCAAACCTTAGACATGGGGCTCAGAATGACTTACGTTCGCCAGAAGATGTTGTTCAACATGTTCCTCGACTTCCAACTTGGAATCGACGTGTTCCTCGTCTGAATCTGTTTTCATGTGGAAAGTCTCCTGGATTTTTGTCACACCTTTCTCCACAGGTCCTATTGCTTGATTTATAGTTAATACATTCTCTAAGTAAGAATATCAAATTTATCAGGACAGATACCACGATTCGAATATCCGTTAATTTTGAACTAAACTGAACTTTTCTGTCAGAAACAAAGAAGTAAATGCAATCAAATATTAAAAGTCAACTCTTTTAATATTGAAAACATGTCAGAAAAAAGAGCATAAACTGATAAAAACATCGCCGTCGTCGACACCAAAATATCAACACGTGTTGAAAATCGCATACAAATATTCCTCGTGCTTTTAAACCCACCTTCTTCTACCTTTTCTCATAAAAATAAAATCTCTTGCTATGCTAAAACACCATAGTTTTCGAACAGATCCTTGATTTATCTGCTAAGTAAAGTTTCAAAGAATCCAGGGTATCTGTTTTTTTTTCTCTGAAAACCCGAAAGATCCTTGATTAAGCTGCCTGAAAATGTCTTGTTCACCGGAATTTCGGGGTCAGAAACCGGCGAGGTCACCGGAGAAGTCAAGCTTCACGCAAACTTGTAGCCTTTTGAGTCAGTACTTGAAGGAAAAAGGTAGCTTTGGAGATCTAACTCTAGGAATCACATGCAACGTTGAAGCTAATGGTAAGTTTTCATTTCTTTAATTATTAAAGGAGGAAACTTGATAAAAAAAAAAAAGCTCAATCAAGCTATGTTTTTTGCTTTAGGGTTTACATTTAATTATCCGGTTTAATGCGGTTTAATCAAATAAATGTTCAAGTTTTAATTTTTTTTTCAGTTGTTTAATATTGAGATCTCAAAAAATCTTGGAACTGACACATCCATGTATTTAATGATTCAAAACAGTCAAAAAAACATGTCCTTTATTCTCTCGGTCTCCCCTGGAAATACTCAGGAAGAAGATTAACCATGTGCGTACGTAATGTACAATTCTGTTGAGATATATGCTCTGGTTTAGATCTGATTAAGTTGGCTGTTTTGGACTATAAATATCCAGCAGTTTAGTTCTTAAAAGCATATAATTGTACGAACTTGTTAGATTAGTTTCAGATTATAACAGAGTTTGAGTCTAATGTGTAGTCTTGTTTATGGATATGTTGCAGGGAACCCGGAGATGCTGCTGCGGCCTTGTCCTACCATGAATTTGTTTCCAGTCAATGAGGAATCTGGTGATGATTGTGGCTGCAACTTTGTGGAGACTCGGAAACCGAGATCGATGGATTTGTTCCCTGCTCAAGCTGGTTTTTCAACACCGCCGGTTCCCAATGACGATGCCCCGAAAAGGGTTGATTCTAGTGTTGCCTCCATGAACAATGTGGCTGCGGTGGAGCCTCGGACTGCACAGATGACTATCTTTTATGGTGGACAAGTGATTGTGTTCAATGATTTCCCAGCTGATAAAGCTAAGGAAATCATGCTTTTAGCTGGCAAGGGGAGCTCTCAAAGCAATAGTGGCAACCCCAACCCTGAACATATGAATGCGCCCTTTACTTGTATTGGAGTTCCTCCTACCTCTAATTTCAGCAACACCGTAACACAAGATTGTGTGCGGTCTGCTCATCGACCAATTTCTGGTGGTGGTAAGCCTAATTGTCCGCTTCGTTCTTTTAATAGTCAGAGTTAGGAAGATGGAGGAGTAAGGTTCATATTTTCGTGTTCGTATTTTTGTGTATTGCAGATTTACCGATTGCAAGGAGAGCTTCACTCCACCGGTTCCTGGAGAAGAGAAAGGATAGGTAGCCATCTAGAGGTCGAGTAAAGGAAACTATACTTCAAAAACATTTGTAATTTGTTTTGACTTAGTGATCTAGAGCCAATTTTGTGTCATTGATTCCTTCTTTCCGATTCATAACAAAATTCGAGACCGAAGGGGCATCTAGGTGTGTTTAGGATTCAAGTTTTTCCTGTCGGAAACGACTGTCTGTCGGTACATAAATCATTGTATACATTGAAACAATACCTTAATAAGATTAAAGCAGATGCAGTTCCTATAAACAAGTTGATGTCCCTGTGTCTGACTGTTGAAAACTTATTGATGTTTGATATCCTTATATGATCATTTTTACAGGATCACAACAAGAGCACCATACCAGACAGGTAACCCGGCAGCATCACCTTCCAAGCCCTTCGACAGCAAACCATGGCTCGGTTTGGCCGCTCGATCCTCACAGTAGTTCGAGTCGAGTCGCCTCAAACTCTTTTTTACGAGGCTTATTGTTAAGCCTGCTGTTTCCTTAAGCTTTTCTAGTCATATCAGCTCTTAGGAGCCACTCTCTTAGATCCTAACTCTCAATCAAAATCCCATCTTTTATTTTAATTTGTAACTATTTTTCTACCATTAAATTTGTAGTTAATGAATCAAAGGTTTTGTTCATCACTTCAATGATTGTATGAACTATGAAAACAAAAAATATGGTGTTTTTTTTTCTTCTCCCCGTTGCCATTTCCCTTTATTTGACTCAAACGAAAGCAGACGAATTTCCACAAACCTGCAATTTAAGATTATGTAAATGATCAAAAGCAACAATGAAACAGGACATGAACAGACAAATTAAGCTTCACCAAAAGATATTATAAACACAGCTCAAATAAAAAGACTCAAAAGCAGTCTTCTTGAGTACTGGTCCTATTGAAGGATGCATACTTATTAAAAAGGATAAGGTCATCATCGATTCGATCCTTTTACTAGTTTTCATTCGATACTCATTGTTCATGAACTTGTACTGGAATTTTGTGGTTCTTGGTTCTATTGGAATGCACTGATATCTGCTTTTAATGCAGTCATCCTATGGTTTCGTGGACTACTTCGATCGCAGGTCGGCGTCCCTCGCAATTGTGACTCTTAATGGAAGGCATCTGTAAGTAACAACATGAACCCTTGGGAAATGCTAGAATTTTATGTGGTAAACCAATTAAGGTATTACTCTTTCCGAAACCCCACCTCGGATTTTGCAGTAGCTATGATTTTTAATGCATAGCGGATTCAGTTACCATCCTTGTACATTCATTCTGGTGTGGAATTATTGGTACAATTGTTATGCTGGATGAGCTTCAAGATTTGCCATAAGGTTAGCACAAATATTTTTTGGTGGCATGACCTATAAAATCCTCAACTGCTGCAGTGCTCATGGGGTAGCAAACCTACTGCACCAGGAACAAGCTCTACCCCTCTGCCTCCACCAGCTGCAGCACCTATGCATGTTTTATCAGCCGCCGACCTTGCTGCCTACGAACAACGGCAGATGGCTCAGATACGGCGGTGCACAGACAATGAGTATGATGTCGAAGCATCTCCGGTGAGATTCCGATGATCCGTGGAACGGAGAAGATGAACGACAATTGTTGTAAACAGAAGGAAATGTAAAGCCGGCAAACCCTTGAGAGAAAGGAATAGGGCTTCTCGTTTTTTATTAATTTTGACCAAAAAGATTGGTTTGAATACAATCACCCCAAAAAACTGAATTGGACTCGACCCAACTAGTCTATATATAACAGCAAGGATTAACTGTCTAACCAACTCAATAACAACCCAATACAAAACGCTAACGGACTAACAGTTGTTGATAGCAGGCTAGCTCTAACATTCATCCCGCTCTTCTTCCTTCTTCCGACTCTGAACAAGAAACAACATTTAGCTTCCTCCTGAAAGTAACAAACTGTTGCACTGATAATGGCTTGGTAAACAAGTCTGCAATTTGGCATTCTGCTTGCACATAACCAACTTGCAACATACGACTAAGAACTCTTTCTCGAACAAAGTGTAAATCCAAATCTACATGTTTCGTCTTGGCGTGCATTACCGGATTTGCAGCCATGGCAATCGCGCTAGTATTATCACACCAAACTTTCGGCAAATCACTCAACTGAACATCCATATCAGTCAACAATTTTTGGACCCATAAAATTTCAGATGTAGTGTCGGCCAAACTCCTATACTCAGCCTCGGCAGTGGATCTAGAAACCGAGCGCTGTTTCTTGGAACTCCACGAAAGCAAGTGTCCTCCAAAGTAGACACAATAACCCAAGACAGACCTCCTATCATCTTCATCACTGCCCCAATCCGCATCTGAAAACGCAACAAGATTGTGCACTAAAGTTTGATGTGCGGGGAACCACAATCCGAAATTAAGAGTACCATTTAAATATCGCAATATGTGCTTAACCGCACTCCAATGAACAACAGCGGGACACTGCATGTATTGCGCCACTTTGTTTACCGCATACGAGATGTCCGGACGCGTATGACATATGTAAATCAAGGCTCCAACTATGCTACGAAACTTAGTAATTTCAACAAACGGTTCACCATCAAACTTACTAAGTTTTGGTGCAGTGGCCACAGGAGTGTCGACTGGTTTGGTTTTTTCCATGTGAGTTCGGTCAAGTAAGTCTGATATATATTTCTTCTGCGTCAGGAAAATTCCAGCATTGGTAACCGAAGCTTCAATACCCAAGAAATAGTCAAAGACCCCGAGACCCTTCAACGAAAACTCGTCATGGAGTTGCCGCTTAACTTGTGCTGCATGTGAAGCTGAATTTCCCGTAAGCAGTATGTCGTCTACGTACACGACAATGTACGTAATCACTCCTTGTGCTTTATATATAAACAACGAGGAGTCAGCCAATGAACAATTAAACTGCAACTTCAAAAGAAAACTCTTAAGCTTGAAGAACCAGCTTCTCGGAGCTTGACGCAGCCCATATAAAGCTTTGACAAGCTTACACACCAAAGTAGCTCCCGTGGAACTCTTTTGCTCAAACCCGGGTGGTTGTTGCATGAAAACTTCTTCCCGGCCTTTTAAAAAGGCATTGTTGATGTCAACTTGTTGTATTGTCCATTGATTAGAAACAGCCAAGGAGATAAGTAGTATGTCGTCTACGTACACGACAATGTACGTAATCACTCCTTGTGCTTTATATATAAACAACGAGGAGTCAGCCAATGAACAATTAAACTGCAACTTCAAAAGAAAACTCTTAAGCTTGAAGAACCAGCTTCTTGGAGCTTGACGCAGCCCATATAAAGCTTTGACAAGCTTACACGCCAAAGTAGCTCCCGTGGAACTCTTTTGCTCAAACCCGGGTGGTTGTTGCATGAAAACTTCTTCCCGCAAGTCGCCTTTAAAAAGGCATTGTTGATGTCAACTTGTTGTATTGTCCATTGATTAGAAACAGCCAAGGAGATAAGTATGTTGATAGTGAGCGACTTTACCACTGGACTAAATGTATCGATAAAGTCATATCCTGGAACTTGAGAATAGCCCTTGGCCACGAGACGGGCTTTGTATTGATTAACTGATCCGTCCACGTTGCGCTTGATCTTAAACAACCACTTGCACCCAATGGTTTTGCGCTCTGCTGGTGCTTCAACTAACTCCCAAGTACCATTTGCCAACAAGGCAGAATATTCTGCCATAACCGCATTTTGCCAATCAACATTCTCCATGGCTTCATAAACATTTCGCGGTACTTCATCACAACTTGTTAGAAAAACCTTTGGCTTGAAAATCCCTCGCTTACTGCGAGTCATCATGGAATGCGTATTTCCCAGCATTTGTGCATTTGACACAGCTGCTGGTACTGCAGATTCGGACTCATTCGTAACTGAGGGAACACAAACAACACCTTCATCACACACTGGTGTAGGTGCTGCACCTGTTAAAGGCTCAACAGTATTCTCAAAACCTTCTGAGGTTGCAGGCTCAGCATCGGCACTGCCATCAGCATGTAGGGACAAACCAGCATTATCATGTGCCACTAGTACATGGTCATCACCAGCATTGTCCTGTGCCACTGGTTGACCACCGGATGCTGCCGATCCAAGAGCACATGAAGTGCTATTGTTAGGTACTGGTGCATCATCGTGAGATGAAGGAGTCAGATGAGAAGTTTTTGTCTCCTTTTGTACACTCGAAGTAGGCACCAGAGGAACAGGGTCTGATTCAAGCCTCCTGAAAACAGAATCTTTACCGAAAAACGACCCCTCTGCAAAAGGAAATATTGACTCGTCAAATCTCACGTGTCGAGTAATATAGAGTCAGCCCCTGCCTCGAGGATCAAAGTACAGATACCCACGATGCTTGGGAGAATACCCCAAGAAGATGCATTGTTGAGAGCGAAAGTCCAGTTTATGTCGATTATAGTGACGAAGATAAGGGTAACAAGCACACCCAAAAACATGAAGAAACTCATAATCTGGCTTCCTACCAGTCAGCTTTTCATACGGAGACAAATTCCCAATAGCTCGAGATGGCAAACGATTTATAAGTAACGTTGCTGTTAGCACGGCATACGACCAGAATTTTAAAGGAACCGAAGCTTGAGCCAGGAGACATAGAGCAGTCTCAACAATTTGACGATGCTTTCGCTCTACCACTCCGTTTTGCTGCGACGTATGGGGCATGTAACACGATGCTGGATTCCTAATGAGCTCAACCTGCTCACTAAGGCTTGAAACTCACCACCACCATCAGTCTGAATAGCCTTAATAACAGAAGAGAACTGAGTTTTGACTAAGGCCACAAAAACATCAAAAACTGTAGAAACTTCACTTTTATTACGAAGCAAGTAAGTCCAACAATTTCGACTGTACATATCGACAAAGGAAACGTAATATGAAAAACCAGCAGACAAGACAGAGGCAGGAGCCCATACATCCACCTCAACTAATTCAAAAGGAGCTGTATATGTGGTGGTAGACTCAGAAAAAGGCAACGCATGGGCCTTACCCATCTGACAAGCTGCACAAACAAACGAGCTGTCAAGACGAAACCCTTTATTCAAGGCAGAACTAAGAACAGCGGAGGACGGATGCCCAAGCCGTTGGTGACAAGTCCAATAAGATGATGCACCATTATTGAGAGTGGTGTGATGGACAGAAGGTGAACTGCCCGTGCGTACTGGAAAACTATACAAACCATTTTCTTGAACTCCCTTTAAGAGTAATTCCCCTGTCATCTCATCCTTCACACAGCAGTGAGTGGGGTGAAACTCAAAAAACACATTGTTATCAGAAGCAAACTTAGACACAGACAATAGATTACGAGAGATTCAAGGCACATGGAGCAATCTATCAATCACAAGTTTTCGACTACAAACATGAATAGCAGACTGACCCACATGTCATATACTAATAGCAGTGTTATCACCCAAATGAACCTTAGCCAAACCATTATAACAAGTGACTGAATTCATACCTGACCTGGTGTTGGTGACATGGTGTGTAGCTCCCGAATCAGGATACCACCTGAGTAAACCATCATCAATGTCAGTTGCAATCAGAGAATTAACATGAACAGAGTCAACAGAATTCTGATTATCTGTAGCACCAGACGTTCCGTAGCATTATCAACAAATGGCTCATAAAATGGTTCAAAATTGTCAGACTGGTATTGACAAACATTGGCTTGTGGGTCAGAGTGTTGTCGAGGTTGTTGACGTAACACCCTTGAAGTGTTCATCGAAACGGTGCCAGCAAGAATCAGCCATATGACCTAGCTTACCACAGATCTGGCATTGTGGTCGGGATCGCCCTCGAAAATGTCCGCCGCGATTGAAACTAGTCCTTGCACCGCTGCCTCGATCTTGATTGAAGGACCGTGCATATTCTGACCTTCCAGGAACATCGTTAGACTGAAACTGAGTCAAATTGATTCCAACTGGTACCTCAATTGAATCAGTGAGTCTGGATTCTGCATCGACCAGAACAGAGACAACTCCCTCAAGTGTGAATGGCTCACGACTTGCGGTAATCACAGCCACGAACGGTGCAAACTCAGTGGGCAAACCATTTAAAATGGTTGCAATGTGCTCAACGTCGGACACTTTATGACCAGACATAGCCAAGAGATCACAGATTTCTTTAATTTTGACAGTATTCTCCCTCATACGCATCACTCCCTTTTTCATTGAACGAAGCTTGCAGTGAAGGTGCATCACCTTCGTGGTGGAGAGCTTGGAAAACAGGCCTGTGATGACTTTCCAAATTTCAGAGGAAGTTTCCGCCCCAACTAGCTGCGGAAGGAGGTCGGAGCTCACCGTCGATAATAGCCATGAAGCTAGTGAGCTGTCTTGTTTGACAAACCGAGTATACTCAGGATTGACAGCGCGATCTCCATTCGTACGCTGAACAAACTTGGTCGGCTTTTGGAGTTTCAGGATCTACATACTCCTCCAGGCCAAGGCCGGGAATCGTCAATATCACCTGCTGCTTTCAGAGCATGAAATTCGAATCATCCAAACACACATTGACCCTCTTGTTAGAGAACATGTGAGCAGTGAAATCATCATCGCCGCGAGTAACAGCAGCTCCATCATCGGCTGAGATCGTCGGAGTCACCATTGAACAAGATTGGAACATTAACAGACGAGCCGAGTGAAAACTCTTCCTTGCTTGCCGAGTGAACAATATCGACAGTAGAAATCACGACCGGAACAAACGTCGTAGCTCTGATACCATGTCGAAGCACCTCCGGTGAGATTCCGATGATCCGTGGAACGGAGAAGATGAACGACGATTTTTTGTAAACAGAAGGAAAGGTAAAGCCGGCAAACCCTTGAGAGAAAGGAATAGGGCTTCTCGTTTTTTATTAATTTTGACCAAAAAGATTGGTTTTGAATACAATCACCCAAAAAACTGAATTGGACTCGACCCAACTAGTCTATATATAACAGTAAGGATTAACTGTCTAACAAACTCAATAACAACCCAATACAAAACGCTTACGGGCTAACAGTTGTTGATAGCAGGCTAGCTCTAACATATGATGCATCCACAGGGTCAGCACGCCCTTAAGCAGGCGGCCATGGGAGCGGCTGCAGCGGGTCAAGCAACCACAGAATTTGGACACAGCTAAATTCCCTGTCTCTACCTTCATCTTGTGTGTACTAAACTCATTCCTTTGCCAACTAAATCATGTCTTATGAGATTAGCTTCAGTTTATAATTATGAAATCAAACTTTCTTTATCATTCTCTCTTCAAAAGAAAAAAAAATGGAAAAATGTAAACTACAAAAAGGAAGTTCATTTCTTTATCAAACTCCATATATCACCTTACAAACAACCTATACATCCCTGCTCCAATCCGACCAAAATTTTCCTTCTGTTTTCCTGTCTGTTTTAATCATGGTGAGGCTAAATTGCAAGAATCCCAGTTGAGAAGAAAATTTCCTCAGAATTATAAGACCTTGAAACTTCTGATCTGCACTGTTCTTTCCTCTCATCCATCAGTATCTGCCTTGACCTACACTCTGAACTGCAGAAAGCTTTTTCTCCCCTGAAAAAAAACCACCATAAATTCAACAAGCAAAGGAATCTAAAATTAACAAACAAACAAAAAGCAAAAACATAACAAAAGGAGCAAAGGGTATTTACTATTTACCTGTAGACGTAAATATCTCTGCCATGCAACTGTTTCCTGCATAAGTAACAACAGCTGAAAAAATCTGAAGTTGGGAAACTAACATCTTCCACCTCAAAATTCTTCCCAGAACTGACAACAATCAGATTTGAGCTACAAATAGCATGCCTGCAGGAACCAGAGCTGGAGTTGTCCAGTGCAGCAACGATTCCTAGTCCAACTCCACCAACATCATATCTCTTCATACCTTTTGAGTGTTGGAGTTTTGATATCGAATGGACTTGTGGGGCTTGTAGCAGCATCCAGAAAGAGTCCTGGTTTTTTGCCGGAAACCAGTAGTTCAGACAACTTTCCGATCATCGGACGTGGTCTCCTCCCTGACATAACTAGGAAATGATCAAGAGATGGTTCTCTCCTCCACAGAAGGTAGCCAAATGTATAAATTTATGGAGTGGAGTGGGTGGTAGACTTAGCCCATGGTTTAGTTTGGAATTATATATTATAATATGGCTCCATTATTGCTACTTTGCTATTATCAAATTTAATTGTTTAATCTGAATGTTGTACATGAATATATATTAACAGGGTTAACTACAAATAAGTGTCCAAACTATATTTTCTTTTAATATGTGCTTAAAATATTTTTTATCAAAATAAATGCTCAAAGTTTCATTTTTAACTGAAATAGATGTTTAAAGTTTTAGTTTTTTTATTGAAATAGGTGTCAAAATAAGGGCATCAATTGACTTTAAAACAAGCTAAAAATGAAATTTAGGTATTTATTTTAGCTAAAAAAATATTTTAAGCACATATTGCAAAAAAGACATAATTTAGACACTTATTTTGTAGTTAAGCCATATTAAAATGGTTGGGTTACCTTAAAAATATTAAAATGTTGTTTCTAAAATTTAAGATTTTTTTAAACATACCATGTTCAAGATGTTTATACAATAAGTACATGTGTGTTTAAAATTTAATTTACATATTATAGAACCTAACAAGTGATTTTAAGTTCGAGTACATATGTTAAATGATTAAAAAATATAAATAAATAATATTATGTAATAGTATCAATATATTATAAAAGTTACATATTTTAAATACGATCCAAATTATATTTGAACTAACATCTAATGTTTAAGTTCGACGACTTGACTAACAGAAAAACCTAAATGATCCTACATAGATATTCTCAAAAATTCGATTAAGACATTCTAAAATTTAGATTGCAGTTTAGGGACTTACGATGAAATTAACCCTAAAATGATTTTATAGAAAGGGTCAGGTGGGTCCAATATTCATAACGCCATGTAGAAATTAGCCTACTTTTCAAAATGTGGATTCAAGTACCTTATATTTCAAAATATTTTTTTTAGATTATCCCGCCAATTTTACCTATTTAACTATAGATATTCAATCTACTTATCAATTAATACAAATTACATGTTATATGTTTTTTACTTCAAAAATCAATACTAATAATATAATGTGTTTATATGTTTTCAGCTTAAATAATAAATTTGAAATTAATTATAATACTAGTAATTAATATGTTGAAATTATTGTTTTATGCTTTATTTTATTTGGTTTTAATTAGTTTCTTAAAAACATAGTGTTGCTTTCATTGGGACCATTGAGTTATTTCTATATGATACTCTAATTACCATTTCATTAAAATAATTCATGTGGAAACAAGAAATTGAATATACAATTTGAAAAAAAAATTAAATTATTCAGTCCAACAAACTTTAAATATTAATTTATGTAAAGGCAAATGAGTCATGAATAATTCTCTTAAAACTAATATCTTCAAATTAAATTATAATAACCCAATAGTCAAAGAATTCCAATTATTAGCAATTAATCAACTTTGAGTGATATTGAACGTTGAATATTTTTTTTAACTTTTCTAATCAACGAGCTCATGTTACCATCATCGATTGACAAAAAACAATTTAAAAATTTAATTAAAAATATAAAAGTCACTGATAGTGGCTTTGGGTTACCTTCCTCGTCTAAAGTACCCCAGTCCGATCGCTATCACCTGTTGCATTTAATTCATGGCACGAGTAACACATTTCGCACCATAGTATTATAGTTGCATGCCCTCATCACAAAACTTAACACTAGTTACTCACCGTGCCAATAGAAGGTTTTTCCTTGGTTGCCTCGGTCAGCAACAAACCTCCGGCAGTTTTCTCCTCAGCTTCCGAAACCTGCAACAGAATTCGAACACAATATTGAGTGCTTTCAAGTCGAATACCACGGACTAATACCCAACTCATTTCTTTCTTCAGTCGGTTACTTTTCAATAGGCTAAACCGTTACCCGTGTAAAACCACTTTTGAAAGTCTTACTAGTGAAAAGTTATCAAAGATGCATTGGAAATTAATGGACAGTAAAGGAGAGCCACACTCATGTATCACTGTGGTATAGGAAGATATACTTAATTATAAGGGAAGGTCCCAGTGGAAACTCTACGGATTCGACCAAATAAAAACGAACTCATGATTCCTCAGATTAATGAAAACGAACATACATATTTTGAAAGAAAACGAACCTTAATTAAAACTCTGTCGTTCAAAGGCTTGAGATCTTTGATGTCATCCGTTTCAAGATTCCCGACAATGTCGTCCTCCTTTAGGAGAAGATGATTTGCACCATTGAACTCAATCTCCGTCCCAGCATACTTGGAATTTACGACCTGAGCTCCGGTCTAATACAACCATAGAATTTGATAATTATAATAACGAAAAAACAAATAGAAAAAAAAAACCTGAAAAACATATCTAATCCTTGAAATTCACCTTCACAGAGCTTTCCACGGTGGTCTTCCCAACAGTTTCCCTTCACCAACAGCAACTACCTCACCCCCTTGAGGCTTCGATTGAGCGGTTGTCGGAAGCAAAATGCCACCCTGGCTCTTCTCCTCCACTTCTTTGATCTTCACCAACACTCTATCACCCAAGGGCTTAATCGAAGTATACTGCATATAGCAATAAGATCATTTCATGTAAGCAGAGAAATAGTGCACCAAGCCGAACAAAACGATCACTATCACCACACCAATTCGTAATAGATTAATTCATCCTTGCAGTTCAAATAAGCCAATAGCAACAAATTTATGCCAAGTCTCATACATCTTGAAAGCGTTTAAAACAGAAAAAATGCATACAAGGCAATACATCAACATGCACCAAAATCCCCTAATTCCTAAACAGAACCACTCCAGCAATACTACAGCAATCGAGAAATACTCGCAAACAATCACAAACCGAAGTCGCAGAAAAATCCCAAAAGGGTCAAGCTTCAATAAGTGAAACTATTTAGCAAACAACTAAACATAAAGTGAAAACAATGGCGAAAGAAGCCAGTTTACTCAATAACAGAATAACTCCAGCAGTACTATATCATTCGACAAACACTCAGGGATGGACTGCACCCCTAAAAAATTTAAATTCCCCTATGGACAATCTAATTTCACACCCCCTAAAATTTTAAAATTCCGCAACCCCTACAATTCTAATATAGCTTACTAATAGTTCGCTCACATACATAAAATCTTGTGTCCGTCCCTGCAAACACTCACAAACCGGTGGCAAACAACCACAAACCAAAGTCGCAGAAAAATCCGAAAAGGTTCGAGCTTCGACAAGTTCAATTATTTAGTAAACAACTAAACATAAAGCAAAAAAACAATGGCGAAAGAAACCAGTTTACTCAATAACAACAAAGCAATAGCATCAATAAAGTAACAAGAGGAATCACCTTAGGAGCAACGACGGTAGCGGCTTTAACAACCAAACCTTTAAAGGACCTGTGGGACAAAGCCCCGTGCTTTAATTTTCCAAAGGAAGCGAATTTCACAGTGGTCGACGGCCTAAGCCCTTCAAATGAAGTCAAGTTCCTTGCTGATGCTGTCACCGGCGAAGCTGTTAGCTGAGATGTAGCCATTTCTGCATTCAAATTTCCAGAAAATTAAATAAAAAACGATTCTTGGAACCAGTTTTTCTTAAGAACAATAAAGACTATACCTTTGAGAGAGATGTTGGAAAGGATAAGGATTGGTTTGGTTGCTTGAAACTGGAGAAGTCTAGGAAGATAAAAACCCTAATGTGTTAAAAAAAAAGGGTTTTATTAGTGGGTTAGAGACTTCTAGAATATTAGCGTTTTTCGGACAATAATGGATAAGCAAGCGCCTCACTGTCCTAAGCAGTTTCACTTTGCGATTTATGGATTAAGCTTTTTGGCTACGGATTATCACTCTAACGTAATTCGTTATTAATTATTTGTAGAGATGACAATAGGGGGGTGGCGGGTTTTTGACCGTTTCGAATTCGTCTCGATATATTAATCTTAAAATCTGATCCTGCCCTACTCCAAAAATAAAATAATAATTTATTCTTGTCCCGTCCTGATTTATAAACTTGAAACTTGACCCCCACCTGACCTGAAAATGTAAAAAAATATATTAAATTTCGTCGACGATAAATGTTAAGATTCGATCGAACGACCATTATATTTACAAAATATAAATTTCAGACTTTAAACTATATAAAAAATAAAATAAAACCAATTAAATTACTCATATGAAGAAAAAAATACATATTTAAAAAAATAAACTCGACCATTTACTTTTAGAATTAAATATGTTAAAATTTGAACAATATCTAACAAAAATTTACGATAAACACAAACTAAAAAAATAGCTTAAAACTCCTAAAAGTATTTATATATAGTGATATTTTTTATAAATATAATAAAAATAAATAAAAAAATACCGGAGCGGGGCGGAGAATTTTCATATCATACCCGAACCCGCCCCACCCCGACTTTACATTTTTAAATACCCGCCCCGCCTCGATCCCCGAAAACTATAAGAAAAAACCTGATCGGGTCGGGGCACACCGGGTCGGGAACGGGTAATTTTGTCATCCCTAATTATTTGTTAATTGTCAAAATATTATGAATATTTTATATTTATGTTGAATATTTATATATTAAATAATATTTTAATGTACTTTATTATTAGAATTTAATACTCATTGAAATTAGGGTTTTTATTTTATGCCTATAAATATAGAGTTTGGAGAAAGCATTGTATACAACCTTACTTTGAGAATATAATACAAGTCTCTATTTGTCTCTCATCTTGATATTGTTTATTTATTTTATTCTTGCTCTTTACTTTATTTATAACACGTTATTAGCACGATCTCGCTCAATAACCGTAGTTCTTGTCGGCAATTCCCTTAAAAGATTTTAACAAGATATTAATGTTTACATCTATTATATATTTAAATTAGCTTCTAAATTCTAGTATGTTTTGTTTATTTGTATATTGTAATTATTTATTTTTGTCTGTATTTTAGTGTTATTAGCATTATTGTAATAATATTATTATTAGTATAAAATTTAAAAAAAAGACAAAAGAAATTGCATGGAGCAGAGCACTCCACTTCACCATTACACCCACCCCAATTGCCTATATAAAGGCATGAAATTGGGGGGGGGGGCGCAATACACACAGAATAGATAGCCGGCTGTGGCAGCCCCATAAGAGAGCTATGCTCTCGGGTAGCCAAAGATCGGGGGCCCCTTGGTCCTAACCGGTTCGATCGAAGTCCTATTTTGGATCCGATCTAATTAATTTTTAGAGAGGTGGTGGTAGATCTCGGTGGGGTTCAGTCGGGGTTCGTCATTCGAACTCCTAGTTAGGTATATTTTCTTCCCTTTTTATTTGTGTTGTAATTTTTATAATTTAATGAAGTATTGTTAATTTAAAATTGTATTCTTATTTTTAGTTTTTATGTTTATTTATGTGTTAGATTTATTTTTATTTATGTATTATATTAATATTTATGAATGTTTTAGATTAGTATTTTATTTTTGTTAGATTTGTTTTTATTTATATGTTAGATTAATATTCGTGTATGTATGTTTTAAGATTAATATTTTATTTAGATTAGTATTTTATTATGTTAGTATTTATTTATATTTTTATCGCATTGTATTTATATTTGTCATATTTTAAGTTACATAACAGATATATTTATTATCAATGCGGTGCCCTTTTATCCGAGCGTAAACGGGGCCAGTATCAGGCGTAGTGATGGTGGTTGAGCGTTTACTCTCGGATAACGGGGCTTTTAAAATTTACTCGCACTTATAACCAAATTTTAACTTAATCGTCAATTTAATCCAGAAAGTTTAATATTAATAGAGCGATAATTATTAAAGTACCAATTTTGGGCAGTGTGGGGGTGCTAATCCTTCCCCATTCGTAACCGACTCCTGAACCCAACAGTTTTCAAATCTCTGGTTTTATGGTGTCCAGCCTACCTAAGCGGGCGGTGGCGACTCCATTTTTAATAAAATAAAATACGTTTTTTTTAAAAAAACCCACGGAATAAACATTTTTATACCCGAAAGACAACAAATACCTTTGGAACCCTCGTTTTTTTAGCGAACGTAAAAAAGGGACATCACTACATATATCGATATAAAGATTGATTAACCACTCTTATATTGAGGTCAGTGTATTTTGATATACTATTCGATTATTATTTCGTTATAATATTTTGAATATTTGACCAATCGCCCTTAATTATCTGTCACTTTCTCTAGAATTTAATTTTCTTTTAGATTGATTTTTCCCTCATAGCAGCAACGTCTATAAATAATACATAATTCGCCATGTTCGGGTTCGCAATAGTAATGCAAAGGAAACAAGAAATTTTTGAGTATTTTACTAGAAGAAGAAAAAGAAAATTTTAGTTCTTACATTGCAAAGGGTTGTGCGACATTATTGGTATAAGGCTTCCCTTGCTCTCAACTCTGGACCAATGCTCCTCGAAGTAGAAGGCTTTAATTATGGGGTAAGAAAATTATGTCGTATACTTATTAATATATCCTCATAATTAAATATCAATATTTATTTATGTTTTATTGATTAAAGTTGGTATTTTTAACCATACTTTGAATTTTACATGATATATTTAAATGGCTTAGAAAGAGATATGACATAAAGAGATTATGAGAAGTTGTCTTGGTAATTTATATCTCCATTGTCCTCGAGAGAAAAATCAATATCGATAAACTCTATTTTTATTTTTAATCTTTAAATTACGATTTTAAAGTGCAATAAATTATGATGATTTGTGATCTATAAGAAGACGGTTATAAATTATGGTAATTTATGTTCTTTGTTCTGTTGGTTTAATCCGAATAAATTGGCTGGACATCCCGTTCTGCGAGGCTATTGGTCTCAAAGAAGGTTTTAAAGGACCTTGTGAACTGGTTTAACAATGCCGCGCACGAGGATTAAATCTTTAGAATAATCTACTCAAAATAAGTCCAGAGCCATTATACTTCTTCGCCGTCACCTCCACGAGGGTTGAAATTTTAATATTTAACGGTGAAAGGTCCTCTTATTCCTTGGAATAATCTAAAGGAACGATATGACCATCAGAAAATTGTTATTCTACCTAAAGCTCAATATGGTTGGTTGCATCTGAGATTGCAAGATTTTAAATCAATAAGCGAGTATAACTCTGATATGTTTCGAATTACTTCACAATTGAAGTTAAGTGATCAAAATATTACTGATGAGGATATATTAGAAAAAACATACTATACTTTTTATGCAAATAATGTTGATCAGACACAATATTGCGAAAAATGTTTTAAAGGCCCACTGGCTCCACTCCATTCCCTGAAGTGAATGTGAGATTTTATAATAAATGACACATTAATAGTTGTGGTCATGGTCAAGACTATGGACATAGACATTATGGTCATTTTAAGAATACTTATACCCACAAGAAGTGGGATTATAAGGATGCCAAGAATGATAGAGATCATATTAAAATTTTTATGTTATCAATGCGATGGTAAAAACCATTGATCTCATACTTGTCAAACGCCGAAGCATTATGGACCTTTATCCACAATCATGAATGATAAAGGAAAGAAAATATAAACAAATTTTCTTTACGAAAATGACAAAAATGATTATATCCAACTCAATTGGATGTTGTTGATTTGCTTATAACTATTGAAGGGAATAATTCGCCATTTATTTTGTTTTCTTATAACATCTAAAGGAAATAATTGATCTTTTAGTTTATTTTACTTTATGTTAATATGCTTTACATATTATTTATTTATATTATACATATATATTTAAATATTTATTCATTATCCTTTGAAGAAATATGACTACTTCTGGAATAAAATATGTAATGAATTGTGACGATTTATGCTTAGCAGACAGTGCAAGCACTCATACTATACTTAAGCATAAGAACTATTTTTCTCATTTAAATGCAATGGTGAAAATGTGAGTATTATATCTCAAAGTACTAAAATATCAATGCTTCGGAAGAATAATAAGTTCTTGTGACATTATCTTTAATAGATAATTAATTTGATATGTGTTATATTTAATATTTTTCATTCCCTGAAGTGAATGGTACAAAGCACATATTTTTTATTCTCCGAAGTGAATGGAACAAAGCACATATTGAAAGATGCATAATTATGCATAGTTTCCATTTAAAATGCAAGGGAATAATGCGAGTACTATATCCGGAAGTACTAATATCATAGAAGGCTCCGGAAGAGCAAATATGTTATTGCCAAATAGAAATCTATTCCATATTCTCAATGTGTTATACTCGCCAACATCGCAAAGAGACTTATTGAATTTTAAATATATTCATATAAATAAATATCATATATTATGACTATTAGTCAAAGGGATGCTGACTATTTCCATATTACGAGTATAAACCAAGGCAATAAGAAAATCTTGACAAAATTACATGCAATGTCATCCGGATTGTATTACGCAAGAATTAGTACAAATTGAAGCTCATGCTATTGTAAACCAAAAGTTTACTAATAACTTTATTATTTGGCATGGCCGGTTAGGCTATCTTAGTTCAATTATGATGCGAAAAGCTATTGATACTTCATGTGGTTATTCATTGAAGAACTAATAGATTCTTCAAAGTAATATTTTTCATGTGATGCTTGCTCTCAAGGCAAATTGATTATTCAACCATCACCAGCTAAGATAGATTATGAATCTATTAATTTTCTAGAACGGATACAGGGTGATATATGTGGGCCCATACACCATTTTTATAGATTATCTAGATATTTTACGATTATGTATCGACTAGATGATCATATGTATCCTTGTTATCAACCTACAACTTAGCGTTTGTGAGGTTACTTGCTCAGTTGATAAAATTATGAGCACATTTTTTAGATTACCTTGTAAAGACATTTCATCTTGATAATGTTGATGACATGTCATTTTACATGCAGCATCATTAATTTGCATCAAGCCAATAAATTATCATAAGCTATCCCCATTACAAGTGGTTTTTGGTCAAGAACCAAATATTTCTCATCTTAAAATTTTTGGGTGTGCGATATATGTTCCAATTGCTCAACCACAACACACAAAGATGAGTCCTCAAAAGAGGTTGGGAATATATGTTAGATTCGAATTTTCCTTGATAATTAAATATCTCAAGCTTCTTATAGGGAATTTATTTAAGTTCGATTTGTTGACTGACATTTTAATGAGTCAATTTTCCCAACATTAGGTGGAGAAAATAAATAGCTGGGAAAAGAAATAAGTTGGAATGAATTATCATTATCTTATTTTGATCCACGTACTCAACAATGTCAATGTGAACTAGAAGTTCAAAGGATAATTCAGGTACAAAACTTAGCAAATCAATTACTAGATGGTTTTGCTGACCCTGAAAGAGTGACTAAGTCACATATACCAGCTATGAATGCTCCGATCAAATTTGATGTCTCAGAATGACAAACTCTAGTTGCTAATGAGTCTAACTTACGCCTATAGCGTGATAGACAAGTAGGTTCCAAAGATAAAAATCCTCAAAAAATGAGCTATATTTTATGATGGTTTGATCAAAAAATCAACGAATTATGAAAATCTCTATAAAAGATTAAAAGGTCTCCAATAGAGACATTATACATGACTCAGGTACTTGATCTCAATGAATTATGTCATGTCTGGTAATAAGTAGAACCGAAATTAAATCGACGACGATAATACATTTGCATGCAATATAGCACTAGAGATTTTGAGGTGAATCATGAACTATTGTCAATTGGAAAATGTAAACAAAGAAATGATTAGCCAAAATGGAAAGAGGAAATTGAGGCGAAACTAAAATCTCTTTTGAAATGATAAGTATTTGGGCCTATAGTTCATACACTGGAAGGTGTAAAGCCCGTGGATATAAAGGAGTCTTTGTGAAAAAAAGAAATGAAAAGGGGAAATTGTGAGATATAAAACTCGTTTGATTGCACAAGGATTCTCATAGAGACCTAGAATTGATTATGAGGAAACATACTCCTAGGTGGTGGATGCAAAAAAATTATTAATCTAGCAATAAAAGATTTAGTTTCCGCCTAATGGATGTCATTACATCCTATTTGTATGAGCCTCTTGATAATAATATTTACATAAAACTTCCGGAAGGATTTAGACTGTAGAAGCAGTTAATTCAAGTTCGCGAGAACACTATTCAATCAAATTGAACTTATCTATTTATAGATTAAACAAATTAGGCGCATATTGTATAATCGCCTCAATGAATACTTATTAGCAGAAGGCTATAAAAATGATTCAGTTTCCCCCGAGCATTTTTATTAAGAGGTTTAGCTCTGGATTTTTCGTCGTTGTTGTTGTTGTTGTGTATGTTGATGATTTGAATATCGTTGACACTCGTGAAGAAATCTTCTTAACAATGAAATCCTTGTGCATCAATCGACATACACAAAAAAATATTTAAAGGGACTTTACATGCATAACGCATATTCGTTGATCACCCTTATGGTTGCTAGGTCTCTTAATGTAAACAAAGATCCATTCTACCCTCGAAAAAAGGGTGACGATATTCTTGGTCCAAAAGCACCATATATATATATATTAATTGATCTGGAAACATCATATCTTAGTTGGTCCTAAAATACTATCTAAGTGTTACGATATCATTACCTTTAGATCTTTCAAAACTCGATACCTCTCCGGATCATGTAAATAATTGTTATGCACGAGGCAAAGCCAAAATATGTGTTTGGCTAAACATATCCAGAAGATATGTAAATTGCTTTCACAAGATAAGATGCAAGCTATCTTGTGAAGAGATAATGCAAAATTTATATCTCAAGGTGGATACATCAAATGTGATAAAACGAAACATATTTCTTCAAAGTTTCATCTCTCATGAGCTTCAGAAGAATAGAACTCGATGAATCCTTTCAAGCAGTAATTTGAAAGATATATTCACCAATGCATAGTCTACTTCAACATTTAAAGATTATATTGAAGATCGAATTATGAAGATTCAAAGATCTTATGTGATATTTTCATGAGGAAAAGTAAATACGTGTTGCACTCTTTTTCCCTTAGCCGAGGTTTTGTCCCAATGGGTTTTCCTGGTAAGGTTTTTAATGAGGCAACATGTTATGCGTATCAAAGATGTATGTACTCTTTTTCCTTCACTAAATTTTTTCCCACAGGGTTTTTACCTTAGTAAGGTTTTAACGAGGCACATTATCATCATGGATATCCAAGGAGGAGTGTTATGAATATCTTTATCTATAGTGGATATCCATATATTAAACGAGACTTTAATGTACTTTATTATTATGGCTTAATCCCATTGAAATTAGGGTTTTCATCTTATGTCTATAAATATAGAGTTTGGAGAAAGCATTGTATACAACCCTACTTTGAAAATATAATACAAGTCTCTCTCTTTGTCTCTCATCTTGTTATTGTTCATTTATTTTATTCTTGCTCTTTACTTTATTCACAACAAAACAAGGTTTATATTATTATTTCATTTATTGAGTATAACAATTTGTTGAGTTTGTTCAAAAAAATTAATTTCTTGAATTATTTTTTAGTTTCTAAATCATGTTTTTTATTTTAAATTTGTTTTTATACTTTTTAGTGTTTTAATTTTATCATCAATCTACGATCTCACGTTTTAAAGTGATCTCAACAAGGACAGTACTAAAATTTAAGATTAGGGGCAAAACATAAATGTTTGAAAGTGTGAGCAAATTCATAAATAAACTAATTTTTAAAAAGTAGAGAGAGAGAGAGAGAGAAAGGTAAAAAAAATTGGGGTGGGTTCGTCATTGGATCTCGAATTTTTTGAATGTTTTAATTCTATCCCCAAATTATCGCTCTATGTCACATTGTATTAAAGAAAATGTTTTGATACATAAGTTTGCGTAAACTAAAGCTTGTAGAATCTTATCAATTTTATGATTTAAGAATTAAAAAATTAAGTTTTAAGATTAAAGCTTAAGATTTATAGTTTAATATTTTAAAAAATTGAATTAAATTAATTTAATTGATCTCCTATTAAACTTACTCAACCGCCGATAAATAGCTAAAGTGGCCTTAAGAGTAAAAGATCATAATAAAGAAGTTGAGCATTTCTTTGGGTTATCTTGTATATACATGTGCAAAGGATTTGAATTTAGACAGATAATGTTGTACTCGTATTCGATTATTTATTTTTGTACGTGTTTGTATTTATTTGTTTTGCGTTTATGAACATATTCGTTTAACGTTCTTGAAAATGTTCTTTTAACGTTCGTGAACACTCTTTTTTATCTTTTTATTTGCAACTCGAAGAAAAATGGTGAAGTTACGCCAGTAGTCCTTAAGTTTCTTAGACTTTACAATTTGAATTTCAAAGTTTATTTTGCGTTCAATTTAGTCTCTACCTCCACCAACATTTAAAATGTAAAAAAAGAAAATAAAAGGAGAACCGAGTAAACGACTCGATAAATGAGTTTGTTCGTGAACATAAACAAACCGAATACATCTTCTATTTGAGTTCATTCGTTTATTAAATGAACATAAAAATATTATTCATACTCGTTTATTTAGCTTAATAAACAAACATGAACGAATAGTTCACAAACCCCAATATCTCTTTATTTTTAATTATCGATATCCAACTCATTGATCGACTAATTCAAATCGAGATTTACAGAGGTTCAATATGGGAGCGACCCTCCCAATCCAATTTTATCCATTCACAAAGTCATGATTCGAACTTTTAACGTTGTTTAAGAAATTTAACGTCTCATCCCGCTAGGCCAAACGATTCTTGATCGATTTTTTTACCATTTTCTTTTAATTATATTTAGATGATGGGATACATATTAAATTTAAGATTCTTCTAGTTTCATTTAGGCTGGTTGTAGGGGCCGGCCCATGGCGTAGGTGATGACCATGAATAGTGACAGTTGCGAAGAAGACGCCATGCCAAGACCTTAATTCTCTCAACCATGGGAGAACGAACACCACCAATCGCCTCCGCGAATCAGCAGCAGTAAAACCAGGGATTCCACCCTATATAACACCACCGGAGCGCCACTATTCCTCCGCAATTGCCTTGGCTTGGCTTGTCTCCGGTCAGGGTCTTGTTGCATTCAATAAAATTGTGTGCAGGACTTTGGCCTGGAAACCCCCTTTATTAATTACTTACTATTTTTCTTGCTCTTTTGCCTACAGGACTGAAACATAAAGCCGGAAAGCAAAAGAAGCTAAACATGGCCACTCCGGACAATCAAACTCTTAGTTTTTTTCTCTTCTGTTTATCCTTTGTTGTAATCATCCCGACACTGCAGGCTCACATCGCCAACTACGACGGTTATTGGCGGGAACGTGAGTTGCAGGCGAAAGAAAATCTGGAAAAAGAATACCACCCCAACCCAGAGCAAGTCACCCAGCATTTCAACGACCGTGTTGCCCGGACGTTGATCGGGTTCGCTGCTAACAACACCACGCGACGGTGGTTGAGGAAGAAGCGTGCAATCAGTTCCTGTAAGGCAACCAACCCCATAGACCAATGCTGGCGCTGTGATCCGAACTGGGAGAAAAACAGGCAGAGGCTGTCTGATTGCGTTCTTGGATTCGGCCGTAATACTACCGGTGGGAAGAACGGACCAATCTATATTGTAACTGATGCGGCGGATGATCTTTTAAACCCGGCGCCGGGGACTCTACGGCACGCCGTCACCCGGAACGGCCCACTTTGGATCACCTTCGCAAGAAGCATGATCATCAAGCTGAAAGAGGAGCTTTTAATGACGAGCGATAAGACCATTGACGGCAGGGGAGCCAACGTTCATATTGCTTACGGCGCCGGGATTACAATCCAGTTTATGAAGAATGTTATTCTCCATAACATCCATATTCACCACATTCTTCCGGGGAACGGCGGCTTGATTCAAGACGGTGCAAATCACGTCGGGCTGAGGACGAGGAGTGACGGTGATGGGATTTCCATTTTCGGGTCGACCAATATTTGGCTCGACCATCTTTCCATTTACAAATGCTCAGACGGGATTATCGATATCATTCAGGGCAGCACCGCCATCACCATTTCGAACTGTCACATCACCGACCACAACGACGTGATGTTGTTCGGAGCACACGACAATTACACTCCGGACGAGAAGATGCAGGTCACTGTTGCATTCACTCGGTTTGGTAAGAATTTAGTACAAAGAATGCCGAGGATCCGGTTTGGGTTGGTCCACGTTGTCAACAACGACTACACGTACTGGAACATGTATGCCATCGGCGGCAGCAGCCACCCGACGATTATCAGCCAAGGGAACCGGTTCAGAGCTCCGAGGAACATAGCGGCGAAAGAGGTGTTGAAGAGGGAGTTTACGAGTCCCGAAGTGTGGAAGAACTGGGACTGGAGTTCGGAGGGCGACGTCCTGTTGAACGGTGCAATTTTTATTGAATCCGGCGATCCGAACGCGGCCCAGAAATATGGAGTTCAGAAAATGTTGGCGTTTAAGCCGGGTCAGATGGTGCCGATGCTGGTTGAGTTTTCCGGAACACTTATCTGCACCCCTTCCAAGCCTTGTTAACCATCGGCGTGTGGAGTTTTCCTCCGCTTCTCAACTCTCATCACCGCCGTGGGATGTCCGGAAACTGTTTCTTTCTTGTGTTCCGGACAAGGTTGATCAATCTTTTATGGATACAAACATTTTTCCAGCTGATTTTTTAACTTCATTTTCCTTGTAAGGTGAAAGAATTCTTTTTTTTTTCATTTTTTGTTTATTTATTTATTTTGAAGGAGATATTAATGAGAAAATATATTTCCAAAATTTATGTGCATTTTAATTCATGTATCGATTCAATTGATGTCATGTTCACCGACAAAAGGTAATGAAGATGGTAAGATTTTGGTATCCAAAATTTTAGAAAATTAAAATTTGATCTTCAAATTTTTAAAGAGCATTTTATTTAATTCTCTAAAAAAATTTACATTTTTATTAAGTTACAAAAGTTTTAAAATTTTAATTAAATCTCACACTATGGTTTTCGAAAATATTCATTAAGCCTCTCTAAACTATTTAAAATTTTAGTTAAACTCTATATTACTTAAAAATATAAATTAAACCCTTAATTTTTTTAAATTAGTTTAAACCTGTAGAATTTGTAAATTTTCTAAATTTATCTTCAAACAATGGCAGATACAGTAAGAGTTCAGGGTGGACATGTACCACGTGAAAATTTATTTGTTCATTAATTATTTATTAGTTATTTATTTTATCGAGTGTTGTTTATTTTAAAAAAATTTATTTGTGTCTACCTATATATATAATTGTGTTAAGGTGCCCGTTCACGATAAATTATATTATGGGTCTTTCTTAGATTGTCATATAAAGTCTTAACCAATAAGAAACATTCGTGATTCACTTCATTAATTTTTTGTCTTTAATTTAATTTAAAGTCAATATTAATAAAAATTCACTTGATAAAAAATAACAAAAAACAATTAATAAAGTAGATCATTTTTATTGATTAAAATAATAAATGACATGTCGAGAAAGATCCATGGTATAATTTCTCATGTATTCGCGATAATTTTTTTTGAATTTGTTATTGTCCCCGCTCTAACATTTTTATTTTAGATAATGAATTATGTATTATTTATTATACTTATCTAACATTTTTATTTTAGATAATATGGATTTTAATAATATGGAATATTAAAACAATCCTTTTTTCTAATTTAATAATATGGAATTTAAACAATTTGAGATATGTAAAAAATGATATATGTTTCCTAAGGATGAATGAGCAAAAAGGCCGAGCTGTACAAAAATTGGGCCCGCCAAATATCCGGATCCAACTCTGGATACTAAAATGCCCAGGTCGACCCGTTTTTAGAAATCCCAAAGAAAAGATTCTGGAATTAAAATCCCATCAAAATTCTCCTCTTCATACCCGATGTTGGGAAACGATGATCCGAGAAAATCACTTGAGAAATCATCAAATCCGGGGAATATCAACCCGTAATTACTCGAACCGGTCGTCAAAAGATCCAGAAACGACCCGTCCAGAGGCAATTCATTGTCGAGCTGTATCGTCCCGTCCGAAACCGACGGCGATGGAGGTTCAGTTTGAAACCTAGAGTTGGATTCTTCCGATTGTATCGCCGGAGGGTCCGAGTTAGCAAACCGGGCTGCGGCGGCTTGGATTTGGTTCCGTGTCAAAGACCTACCGCCGGCTATCTCGGGTGGGCTATCGGGGAAATTGAACTTCGCAGAACGGCCGCGTAAACAATAAAGAGCGGCGTCGAAAGCACGGGCTGCTTTTTCGGCTGAGTCGTAAGATCCCAACCAAATCCTTTCCCTGCTGTTTGGCAGTCTGATTTCCGATACCCATTTCCCCCATTTCCGCTTGCGAACGCCCTTGAACTTCGAATCGGTTCTCTCGACTGCAGGCTTTTCGCTTGTGTGTTTCACCATTGTTTTCGTTATAATATGAGTTTTCTTCTCTCTTTTTTTGTTTTTGATTCCTGGCTGCAGAGGATTTTGATTTTCTTTGTTGTTGTTGTTGTTTGGAGACTGAGAAAATAGGGGAGAATTTGCTGCTTATTTATAGTTCTAAGTGGGGAAGCCATGGTTTCTGACTGAGAGTGAGCAGTCCAAAGAGACGCGTTTGATATAGCGTTCGGAGGCCGAAAAGCGTTTGACGATGTCGACGTGGCGTCGCTACGCGTTTGGAGATTGTCCTCCCAGGTGGTTTTTCCACCACGTGGCCCTTTTTATTACACGTGACTAAATTCCACATCTAGAACTTCTACTTACTACTTTTTATTTTTAATTTTAAATAACTTATTAATTTAATAAAGGAAATGGATAAGGCAGAGAATTGAGTATTGGGATGATTCTAAAAACATAATAAACATGTTGATTTTTGAATGCTACAGTAAAACTACATGCATGCACTGGTCTCTTCAGTTAACCAGAAAATTAATTTTATATACTACAATTGGATGATTCGTTTTAAGAAAAAGAAAATGATTTGTGTCTAGTTATAAAAGCTTAAATGAAAAATAAGTGTCTAAAATATGTATTTTGTGAATTTTAGGTGCTTAAAGTATTTTTTTTTATAAAAATAAGTGTTTAAAATTTGAAGTGTCATGACCGTTAATGGGTATTAAAAAAATTTAACCAATCAATGCTCGACACGTGGCACTAATTTGATTTTTTTTTTAAAACTTAAAGAAAAACACTCAAAAATTTTAGTTTTTCATAAAATCTCAAAACTTTGAAAATTTTATAAAACAGTCCTAAAATCCCTAAAATTATCCAAACCCCCAAATCACCGTCACTTTCACCGTTGATCGTTGTCGCTGAGCACACCCCTTTGGTTTCCGAACCAAGACAGCCATTTCTCCCAATACGGAGTCACCGGAAATGTCGAACGGCATGCCAGCCAAATATTAATTTTGCGTTCGACGTTCGGCTAACACACCGTTCAGCGTTTTCGACGACACCGTATTGAGGAAAATGGCCGCCTTGATCTGGAGAGCAAAGGGGTGTGCTAAGCGGCGGCGATTTGGGAGTTTGAGTTTGCGTAATTTTAGGGATTTGGAGACTGTTTTGTAAAAATTGTAAAATTTTGGATTTTATGAAAATTTGAAAGTTTTTTTTTATTTTTAATTTTGAAAAAATAAATTACATATGCCACGTGTCAAGCATTGATTGGTTAACAAATTTTTAACACCCTTTAACGGTTAGACACCTAAAGGTATAACGGTTGAAATTTTAGGCACCTATTTTTATAAAAAAATACTTTAGGCACCTAAAGTTAAAAAAAAAAGTTATAATTTGGCATCTATTTTTCATTTAAGCCCATTATAAATTTAGTATACGAAAATTTATCATAGGATTATTCCACTTGATAAAAAATGGACTAAATAATTATCTGATTTATGATGTAATTCATTATCAGTTTGATACTTAAAAGTATGGTTGTAAATGAACCAATTGTTCACCGAAGCGTTCGTGAACTGTGCGGTGGGAAGTTCGTTTATTTATTAAATGAACGAACGTGAACAAGACTTTCTATTCGTTTAATTAAATGAACGAACACGAACAAAGGGCTTGTTCGTTCATTTACGTTTGTGAACGTTCAGTAATCTATTCGTTTAAATTTATTCACATATGTCCATTTCTATTTATTATTTTTCATAACAAAAGTATTATATTTAAAAATTTTAAAAACATATATTACAAATATGAAATAAAGAGGAAAAATTAAACAAATACTCAATGTACTAGACTTCATATTTCTTAAGAAAAAATTATTTTTCATTTGGGTTCGTTTATTATTTTAACGAACGAACATGAACAAGAAATTATGTTAGTTTAGTTGTTCGTGTTCGTTCATTTGTTCGGTTAAAATAAACAAACGAACATGAACATACCCTCGTCCGTATCCGTTTGGTTCGTTTACAGACCCTACTTAAAATATGTTTGTTTAATTTGATTTTAAGATTTACGAACCATTTATCATGTTATTTCGTAAATAGTGTCCATTACTAAAAAAACTACCATTTTTATCATGTTGTTCAAACTTATCAATTAAATTTTTGAGCAAGCGTCGATGGTCGGTTAGTCAGAGCTGCTCACCGGCTTCCTTTCTTTTTTTAAAAAAATTTCAGGTTCAAGACCTAGCAGGAGCATTCCTTCCCCTAGAGGCCCTTTCTCCCTCTAGGTAGAAGTAGAAGTAGTACTTGTCAAAAAAAAAACTTATCAATCAAATTTGTTAAATTTTTTAGGGGCGGTTTAAAGATTTTGGGGGTATGTACAATTTATTAAAACGAGGCCCTTAATTTATAATTAGTAAAAGGTAAAAAATTATATTAATACAAAAATATTATTAGATAGTCCTCTTGAGCAACAAAAAGTTGACTTATAAACATCTAAAAATCAAACATTTTCATTTAAAAAGTGTTATTCTTTTTGCATATTTTAGTTTTAGATAATTGATATATATATATACACATAATTATATATATAATTTTTATAAATATTTAGTTTAATTTATATAATTTATATAGATATACGAACGTGGCTGAAGATTATGCAGAAATATAATCCATGGACGGTTGTGCAACTGGATACCGTACCGAGATACTATAATGATCGTCTCATACCTGGGGAGTGCCAATTTTTTACCTTTTCTGGACGTTTCCGCAATGCGTTAAGGCTTTCCGCCACTGCAAGTTAATGCTCAATATCGACGGCACATTCTTGTATGGTAGATACACATAGATCTTACTGCTGGCAGTTGCACAAGATGGCAACCGAAAATACATTCCAGCAGCGTTCACAACCGTTCAAAAAGAATATATCCCTTCTTGGGAATTTTTTCTCACCAAACTGTGCAAATATGTCCTACGCCAGGTTCTATGAGAAAGAGAAGACATGATATGTACTATTTCAGATAGAGGCGCAGGGATATGAGGATCAATCTCACGTATGGGGTGTCTTGGCTATACACCACCGGTACTGTTTGCGACACATTATAGGAAACTACTATCAGAAATATAAGAATGATGATGAACGTATAATGGTTCTTCTCATGGGTACGCCTTCAACTGTCATTTTGTTTTATTTATCATTGATTTTATTATTATTATTTCTTGTTAACTATTTCATCTCTTATTAAATAGGCAACACACATCGGGTAGACCAAGTTGAGGAGCTGTTGGAAGAGTTGAGCGTAAGAAATTCATATGGATATAACTATCTTGTTGATATCTCGAGGGAGAAATGGCTGCGATGTTATGATGAAGGTCATCGATATGGTCATATGACAACAGACTTGGTTGAGTCGATCAATTCATCTCTGATAGGAACACGCCATTTGCCTATCACATCTGTTGTCAAGGCGACATATTATTGACTGGCTACCATTTTTGCAACCATCGAAAAACAAGCAGTAACTCTAGCAAAAATTTCAAATATACAATGCACACGCAAACACGATGGGTACGATATGCTTCTCTCGTCGCCAACATCAGTTTCAGGTATCAGAATATTTGTGACCGCTTAAAGGAATAATGTAAAATAATTACGTGGTTGATCTACAAGAAAGAACGTGTGAATGTGGAGTATTTATACTTTCAAGTACCCGTATGTGCACGTTTTTTCTGTATGTGCATCTGTCATTTTGACGCTATAACGCTCGTTCATCCAGTATACCAACTTGAAAACATATTCAAGGTATACCGAAACAAATTTCCTCCGATGAGAATGAACGTGATCATCGTATCATTGACGACGAACCTAAGATATACCTATATATTTCCTCACGCCTAAGAAAAAATGTCAGCCAACGTCAACTAAGATTCATTGTACCAAGGATATGGTTCCTCGAGAACGGATCTTACAACCTAAATGGTGCAGTAGATGTAGGAACACTGAACACGACAGGAGAAAATATCCTCTTAGGACATACCCTCAAATCAACTAAACACGAGTTACACGTAAATAGATATTGCGTTGACCTTATAAATAGAGCACCACTGTCTCTGAATATTCTCACAACTTATCTTCATTCTTCTTCTTCTTATTACTTTACCATTCAATATTATTTGTAAAGAGTTTGATCGATATAATTTGTCGAGACGAAAAACTATTACAACTTTGGTATACTACGATAGGCATATTGTCTTTGATGCATCTCCCGACGTCGTATTTTAGTCCCCAATTACTATATTGCTTCTGCTGCCAAGGAAGTTATCGTATAACAAGTTAATGAAGGAAATGAATAAACATGTTCCACATGGTCATGGAAAAAAGCTGGAATTGTTGAAGTGTTGAATGCCGATGTTTTTAGAACCATTAACGTACTCATTATACCATGTTATGGACAATACTGATGTGGAATTGATGGTGGAATCCTACCTACAGTTTTCTTTAGGGGCCTTGAGCTTGAGTTGTATACAATGTTTTCTGGTGATGATGATGTTATTCGAGTCCCAAATAATATGTAAACTATATTTTAACGGGAAAAAACAAGGATGTCATATATACAACAATTTTAGCACCATTGCAAACATAGGTCCATAGGCTACGACGTGAAACTCAAACAACAACAAAAAAATATCCTCAAACATACCATAAAATCAACTTCTACATGCCTATGGACCCATGTATGCTTGTTCTTCATGGGAAAAAAACATGGCTACATAGCATTTTTAACGCCATGGCTAGATAGGCATTGGTTTTTAAATTTGGCATGTTTTTTTAATTTTTTATCCATTTTATTTAATGGGTATTACACAGTCCAGTCAAATCAATTTGTCCAAAACCCTTCCTTTTTGAAATTTTAAATTTACTTTTCTCATTCACCTCACCTCTATTTAACACCATGAATTCATCCATTTCACACACCAACTTTCTGCATTTCACTCATCCCATATTTTTAATTTTATCTTTCATTCGCCAAGGAAAAAAAGGAGAAACTTCGTTTCTAGTTCCTGGTAAGTTTTGAATTTTTTATTTAATAATATATGTCCATAGTTAGAGTATTGTCGTCTTCATTTCACACAACAATTAATAATCAATTTGACCAAAGGCTCTTCATTTTCTATGATTTTAAATTTTAAATTTCCCTTCCCATTCACCCACACCCCTATTTAACACCATGAATTCACTCATTTCATACATCATCTTTCTACCTTTCACTTATCAACCCATATACATGTCCACCAACCCATGTTTGCTTGTTCTTCATGGGGAAAGAACATGGCTAGATAGCATTTTTAGCACGATTTCTACACCCTTTAGGATGTCTTATACGCGATAATTTAGCACCATTGTAAACATATGTTTCAATACTACGTCGTGAAGCTCAAAAAACAACAAAAATATCCCCAACATACCACAAAATCAACTTAAGCATGACTATGGACCCATGTTTGCTTGTTCTTCATGGGAAAACATTCTTACATAGCGCTTTAACGTGATTTATACACACTGTAGGATGTCTTATACGCATCGATCTTCACACCATTTTCAAGAGATATTTCAGTATTACGACGTGAAAGTTCACAAAAATGAAATACTATCCTCCAACACCCCGTAATTTTACCAACAACATGCCTATCGAAGCTTGTTTTAACAACGGGAAAGCTCCAAACTTGCGTTGGTTTTATACACTTATTTTTAAATAGCATGATACCTACTGTTTAAACTTGAAATGGTTTAAAATGTGGTTTATAGGAGTTTAAACTTAGCTTGAAACGCTGGTTTAAACTTGAAAGTAAGTATAAAGGAATTTCTCTCTCGGTCGTGTTAGGCGAAATTGGTTTTATACACTTATTTTTAAATAGCATGATACCTACTGTTTATGCATGATTTGAGTACGTTATATACTTGTTTTTGAGCATATGTTGCTGGTGGATGCATTGCTAAATGATCCATGGAAGTATGGTTTATACTTGTTTAACAAGCATGATTAGTTGCTTTGGTAATGACTTGGTTTGATGCATATGAAAACAGTGAGGTACATGGCTAAATGTGAATTATATTGGCAAGTGATGTTGTGGAAATGGTTTTGAAATGTAATCGGATATAGTTAGCCGGGTATAGGATTGAGTGCACTATAAACAAGTTGCCTTGGATGTTGAGGGGTTGTGATTGTACCGAATACTCTATCTGAGTACCTTAACGATTGAGGAGTTTGGTGTCCCATCTCCGGTTAGTGGGGTTATACATCTACCGATGAGTGGTGTTGAGGGTTTTATACGGTGTAATAAATATTCCACCACGGGTGTCACAATGGTTGAGGGGTTTATATTGTGTACCGAATACTCTCTTGTGTGAACCTTGAGATGGCGGTATGATTGTATGAAGTGTTGGGACAACACTTATGAATCCGTGTATCCGATGTTGTGTTTTGGAAATGAGACTTGGTTAGGGATCACTTGTAAGCCAATATAATTGCTGATGTATCATGTGTTGTATAATGGGATATATACATATTTACTCTTTAAGCTTTTGCATAAGGTATGTTATGCATGAGAAGGCTTAAATTGAGGTTAGCAATGTGAGTTGTTGTTGGTTTAATGATACATGTTGCATATGGTTTAATATGCTGGACTTTGAATGGTTAAAGTGCATGGTTTAAAGGCATGATGTTTTAAACGATGGTTTAATTGTGGATTAAAAAGTGAATTCAAAGTGGTTTTGAAACCGATTTTAGTTGTATTGATGGAATGTTGTTTTTGAGCTCTCATCACTAAGTCTTGTGTGCTTACGCTCACTTTGTTCATCAATGCAGAGAATTAAAGATAAGGCAGCAAGGCAGCAAGGCGATCCAAGGAATTCAACATCGAAAGTATGTTTTACAAGTTGACTATGCGTAATAAGGGCAATGAGGGTTCCTTTACTATTTTTAAGAGATGTTGTTGAACTCCCTATTTGTACAAGTTTATGTTGATGTTTTAAACTTGTAAATGGCCTTTGGTGATTGGTTTGACCTTTACTATGGTTTTTGGTATCTTGCTTGATATGATTTTAGGAAGCATGTCTATAGATTTCTTTTTGGAGCATGAAGCTATGAGATGATGATGTTTCTGATGTTTTTGTTGGAGGATCAATCCTTGGTTATGTTGATTATGCCTTAGAAGCATGTTTAGGTGTTTTGATTGGCTTAAATGCATGTTAAACCAACAAAAATGGAGGTAGAAAGCGCCCATGTTTTGATCGAGTAACGGCAAGAGGTAAAGGCAAAGGCGGCAACGATAAAAGGCAGCAGTTGCGACGGCTTAAATTTCAAATGAACAAAAATTAAGATTTTGTAATTTAGAGGTAGATAGGTTTTTTTATCTATGTTTGAAACAAAATAAAAATAAAAATAATATATTTTAAGTAATTTACATTTTGATTTTTAAATAATTTATAATCATACGACGAGTTCTTTAAATTTTTAATATTTATAAATTGAATTAATGGTGCTCATCAGTGCTCGTCATTAGTGGTGCTTATCGGTGCTCGTCGAGCGTGGCAGAATTTTCCATATATTAATATATAGGATGAGTTTACTATGCTCGACGAACACCGCTGAACATCACTAACACTGAACGTCGTTGAACACCATTAACTTGATTAATTAAAATTAAAAATCTCAAGGACTCAAAATATAATTATAAATTATTTAAAATAAAATCCCAATTAAATTATATATATATTTTTAATTTTTTTAAATAATTGGATCAAATACCAACCTTACTCAATTTAAAAAATAAAAAACTCTAAACACAAAACCTGAAATCCAAAACCTAATGTTCAAATTTAGGGTTTACAGTTTAAGTTTTATGGTCTAGTGTTTAGGTTTTAGGGTTTTGGATTTAGGGGTTTAAGTTTATATTTTAGGGTTTAGGGTTTAAGATTTTGGGTTTAGGGTTTCAAGTTTTAGATTTCAAGTTTAGGGATTTTATTTTTTAAATTGACTAATGTTGATATTTGATCAAATTATTTTAAAAAAGATTAAAAAATATTATATATATGAAAAATAATATAATTAAAATTTTATTTAAAATAAAATTTATAATTATATGTTGAGTCCTAAAAAAATTTAATATTTATTAATCAATTTAATAGTATTCAAGAGTATTTGTCGAGCATTGTAAAATTTTCCTAAATATATTACCTTCTAATAACCTTTATACTATTCGATATATATATTCGCATTCTAAGAAAATGACACCTTACCTCCCATGTTAGGAAAAGATCTCCATTAGAAGAGGATAATTCAAAATCAATTAGACGGTTCAGATTTTATCATCCATAAACATCAATACATTATCTTTTTCTAATATGTCAAAATAAATCAATTTAAAGATTACTTATGTCTTAACTATAGTTTTAATTTATCGAATTTATCTTTATTTTTTTCTGTATCAATTTAGTTTACAAAATAGCCGATTGTATTAACGTTTACCCTTTGACCAATGGAACCTAATATTGACAGTTACAGTACTGATGTGACGGACTATGATGCTGACTTAGCGATCAAATGTGCTAATGTGACAATTCACGGTTGAAAATGACGTGCAAGGAAAGGGAATTGATTTTTCGACCAAGTTTGAGAGCAAAATTAATTTTCTAGTTGAGTAGAAGGAAAATTTTGATTTTTTAAGAAAAACAAAAGGAATATAAAAAATATTAAAAATTTAAAACATTAAAATAAATAAATGATTCAAAAATAAATTTAATTTTTTATAAATGATTAAAAAATTTGAAAACCTTCATCAGAGAATTTTTATTAGAAGTGTGTATTGTTGGAAAGTTGTATTATAAATTAGAGAATGCATGATCCAAATGAATAGCCTAATTCAGTAATTATGAATGTCAATAGTAATTACATTGCTCTCCTTAGGATGGTTGAGAGAACCATAATAGTGTATGTGTAAATGATATATAATTAACCTTATTTTAGGATTTGCCCCCTCACATTCTTTTGAGAGAAAAAAAACCAAAAACATGGCGAAAATTTTTAAATGATTTAATACTTTATAAATATTTTTAAATTCTAATATTTGAATAATTTATTATTTATTAACCTCTGATATTTTTAATTTTATTTTTACTTATTTTTTTATATTTTTAGTTATATATTAATATAATATTTCTATACGCTTTATTAATTTTTATGTTATTTTAATATTTTCTTAAACTCGTATTTTTGTCTAAAATTAATTTTGCCTCGTATCAGAAAATCAATTTTGCCCTCAAACTCGGTCGAAAAAACATTTTCCCTTTGCTACGTCATCTTCACACATGGACCGCCATGTCAACACTATTAACTGTCTTATCAACATCATTGATAGTCACGTCACGTCAACACTATAGGCTGCCACATCAGCTTTGTAGATTGACATGTTAATACCATGACGGTTAACGTTGGCTTTCGTCGATCAAAGGGCAAACGTTCATACAATTCGACTAATTTAAGGACTAAATTGATGCAAAAAAAGTGACAATCAATAAATTAAGACTATTATAGGAACAAAAATAGTCTTTAAGCCAAAAAAAAAAAAAATTGGTCCAATTTTTTATCCGTTTTTATTATCACATGCCAAACATATTCAAAGAAAATTAATAGTTAGTAAAATATCTTTGTCTTAGGCATTTTTACCCAAATATAGCATTTTTAATATTATTTAGGATCTGCTTATTAAAAAATCATTTTTTAATTTAACACCATTTGTAAGAACTTGTATGGTTGATATGACGAGTTTTATGTGTTCTTATTTTCTAATAGAACTCGTTTGGCTCGTATGACTAGTTTCTTGAGTTTTTATTTATTTTAATAATTTTTTATAGATATTTGTTATCAAATCCCATTAAAAAATAAAAACACATGGAGTTGACTATATTAGTCAGACGAGTTCCTGTAAAAGGTGCTAAATCAAAAATTAATTATTATAGAGTGTTAGATACGTAAATAATATAAAAATATGATATTTGAGTAAAAACGCCTTTGTTGTATCTAAAACAGTTTTTGAAAAAATAAATTTTGAAAATAAATTTATAAAAATATGATATATGGTATTATTTTAATTAATACTGACAAATAAATAATTAAATAAATGGAGATCAATTAATTGATCGAGTGATAAAAATATTAAAATTATTTCATTTTATATTAGTTTCGAATACTAACATTAAGAATAAAATTATATTTTTAACTAATAAAATAAATAAATTTTCTCAGATTATAAATCATCGTTGTTTTATAAAGGCTTAAGTGTTAAATAATTGCCCAAACTATACATTTTCAGTTAGGTGCCCAAAGTTTTTTTGGCCAAGTAAGTGCCTAACGTTTTCAAAGTAACTCGTTAGGTGCCCGCTATTAACTTACTTTTAAAAAAGTCTCTATTTTTACTAAAGTTCACAAAATAACTCTAGATCCTTAAATTCGGTCACTGTTGTCATCGTTCATTTCGCTGCCGACGACGAAATGGTATTTTTTTCTTTTGTCGCAAGATTCTAACGTCGTTCGTCGACTGATTGACTGTCATTTTTCGTCAATTGTTTCTTTTTTCTTTCGTAAGTTCGATTTTATTTCGACGATAAGTACGTCAGCCGTCAACTATCGGTGACGAAAAATGAAAGAAATGATCGTGGGAGTCTAATGGCAGAAGTGGTGAGCACGTCATCGGCGATTGACAACAACAATGACTAAAATCGAGATTTGAGACTTAAGAATTTAGGGACTTGAGGACTATTTTGAGAATTTTTAAAAATTTTAAGATACTTTTAAAAATAAAACATGCCATGTGTCATGTTTTTATTAGTTAACAAAATTTTTAAACGGCTGTTAATATCGAGACACCTAAATAAAAACTTTGAAAACATTAAATACTTACTTAGCCTAATAAAAAATTTAAACACCTATCTAGAAAAAGTGTAATTTGGACAATTATTTAACACTTAAGCCTTTTATAAGTAATGTCTCTAATTAGATAAAAATCTTATGCCTCTTTTCGGTATTCTTTCTATGCCCCACTATTAAAAAATATAAAAAAATTAAATTTTAAATCTTAACTTTAAATTCTAAATCTTAAACTTTATACCATAAAAATACACATTTCTTTAAATTTCTTGAACTCTAACTATAAATTTTAACACTAAACCTTAAATTTAATTTTTAAAATAGATATAAATAGAACACCGAAAAACAGTAAATAATTTCTAATCGTCTCTAATTTTCGCATCTTTTCTGTTTTTGTGTTTGTTTTGTTTTCTTTCGAAAGTATTTTGAGTCTTTTCACTTAAAACCTTCGTTTCTGATATTGCTAATGCATTTTTACCATTTCCTCAGAATTTTGATTAATGGAGGGCTAGATTTTGGCTAATCTCACATAAAAATCCAATCTTTATCAATAATCCAATAACCCAAATCTCTACAGTCTTTCAAATTCGTAGTTCTTTGGGTTGGTTTTCTCGGGATGACATCTTCATCACTGGCGAGTCCGCTATGCACGTGGTTGGTGGCTGCTTGCATGTCTGTCACGTGCGGGAAAGACCAGCCACAGTCGTCAATGCTCCGTTCATCAGCTTCTTCTTCTTCTAAGAGACTCGGCCGGTGGGCTCGTACTAGAAGGAGAGCTCTTCTTTCTCAATGCGGCGGCGTCGGCGGCGGCTCAGACAGCAACCAAAACGGGGGCATGATTTCGTCGTTTTGTGGATCCGGCATTCAAGGTCTAATGACTTCGTGCTTGGCTTTTGAGCCCTGTAACGAGTTCTATTCCTCAAAAAACAGTAGCCTTTTTGGTCAAAATGGAAGCTTTTCTTCTTTGTTTGGATCCAAAAACGTTACCTTCAATAACAATCGCAAGCAACGCAGACACAATCGCGCTGCTGCCCGTTCCGGTAGGGTTTTTTAATAGTTTTTTGCCTCTTTTATTTAATAGGAAAAAGGGTATGTTGATTTTTGCTTCCTTCTCAAATTTGGGTTCTTTTCAGTTTTCATTTTCAGCTGGTTTTATTTGATTTCTTCATGAAATTGGTGTGTGTTTTTTTGTTTGTTTGTAATTTGACCCTTTCTAGAGAAGTGTGTTTCTTCGATTTTCATTTTTCCTTTTGTTAATTGCTTTAGATTCAATGCAATTTTGGAATTGGAAATGAAAAAAAATGAATAAGAAATATTGTAAGCTGAGAAACTTATGATTCAGTTTATATATACTGATTAGTTAAGAGTTAGAAATGTAGTTGAATTCATGGTGCTATTAGTTCTATGGTGATGAGAAATCATTTGTTTCCAGGATCATGCAATTTTAAGAAAAAAGAAATGATGAATTTGCAATTTTTTATTCATAATCATTCAATTATGAATATCACAGATATTGCTCTGTCTACTCCTTGCTTTCAGTTCTTATTTTATCCCTGGCAAGATGTGTAGGCTGATATTGTTTTTTTTTGTCTCGTATTGTGTCGTCTTGTCTTGATGAGCATTTTGTTAGTCTTTTGTGGGTTTGCTTCCGCCTTCGATATAAAATAAGAACATATTTGTCTAAGCATACTAAATTTCTGGGTTTTTCTGTGTATATGTGAGTGTTTGTTTGTATGTACATTATCTGCTAAACGGTGGTGTTAGAGGAAATATTCTTCATGCATATAATTTCATATGATTTGCCAGTTAAGTTGCATGTGATCTACGGGTTAATTTATTTAAAAACGTAGGAGAAGCCATGGCTGTAGCTGTGCAACCCACGAGAGAAATCACAACAAAGAAGAAACCTCCTATGAACAAAAGACGAGTTGTTGTGACAGGGATGGGAGTGGTGACTCCGGTTGGACATGATCCCAACGTCTTCTACAACAACTTGCTCGAGGGTGCTAGTGGCATAAGTGAAATCGAGACTTTTGACTGTGCGCAGTTTCCATCTGTAAGTCTTGTTTAGTATCTCTCAGTTGATGTTGTTTGCACTAGCACTTTTTCTTACTGCTCCCGTTTTCTCTCCAGAGAATTGCTGGAGAGATAAAATCTGTCTCGTCTGATGGTTGGGTTGCACCGAAACTTTCCAAGAGGATGGACAAATTCATGCTTTATATGCTTATTGCTGGAAAGAAAGCCTTGGAAGACGGTGGAGTAACTGAAGATGTAATGGACGAGTTAGATAAAGCGAAATGCGGAGTTTTGATTGGCTCGGCAATGGGTGGCATGAAGGTATATTATGCAGTTTATAGTCCATATGCCTTTATTTTATAAAGATGATGGATGCTTAGATATAAGAAATGCTGACAGTAATTACCTGCATATTCTGTACTTTAAATCGAGAGTGTACAATATTGTAATACTAGCATTGTGTTTGTAGCCGGCCTTATAACTTAATCTCTTGAATCATAAGTGACATAGTGTCTGTGTAAGTTATCCGAGAAGTGTTAGAGTTTAAGGGAGAGTCTAATGTGTAATTAGAGTTTATTCCTAAGTCAGTAGTTTAGATTTACTAGAAGTCTTATTTAAATTAGGGATAAATATTATTTAAATTAGAGATAAAAGTATAGTTTTAACTATACTGAAACTGTGTAATTGCCTATTTAAAGGCTCACCTTACACATTTGAATTAGTAAGAATAATAAGAAAATACAAAGAGAAACATTGTTCTCTCTGGAAAATATACTATTCATCTTCTTCAAACAACAAATCTCTAACTACCGATCACACACGAACCACCATCATTCATCGCATCTCCGGCCACCATGGCCCCTTTCTCACAGTCTGTAGAACCCCACATGAGGAAACGCAACCTTAAGAAACAAACTGATTTTGCACTTAGATTTCCTTTGTAGTTCCATTGATTCATTTAGGTGGTTTTTGGATGAAAAGGTTTTCAATGATGCAATTGAAGCTTTGAGGATCTCGTACAAGAAGGTGAATCCTTTTTGCGTACCATTTGCTACTACAAATATGGGTTCGGCAATGCTTGCGATGGATTTGGTGAGCTTAAATTTTGAATTTGCAATGTTAAGAACTTAAGATATATGTTGAACTTTGAACTTCAAAGTTTAAACTGTTGATTTCTTCAGGGATGGATGGGGCCTAGCTATTCAATCTCCACTGCATGCGCAACAAGCAACTTTTGCATATTAAATGCAGCAAACCACATCATTAGAGGCGAAGCTGTAAGTTGAGAAAAGAGAAAATCCAATATATTCGTATTTTAATTTTGTTACTCTGTATCTGAGGTATTTGAAACAAAATTGTAGGATGTGATGCTTTGTGGTGGCTCGGATTCAGCAATTATACCGATTGGTATCTCTTTCTCTTTTTTGTATTTGACATTATTTTACAATCTTTCCAGTTGGTACAAGCATGATATACTTGGTTTTATGATTTTTTTTTATTCAGGATTGGGAGGATTTGTGGCATGCAAAGCACTCTCTCAGAGGAACAACTATCCCACCAAAGCTTCACGCCCTTGGGATGCTGTAATATTTCAATAACCCTCGAGTTTCCAGAGTTTCATTTTTATTTTGCTGTTTGTTTTATCAAGTTCTTTCTAATCCTAAGTTGTTTAACTGCACATAATTTTCTCGGTGTTCTTCATGAGTGTTATTTACCTGGATAATGGATCTAACTTTTACACAGAATCGTGATGGATTTGTCATGGGGGAAGGTGCGGGGGTTCTGCTTTTAGAAGAACTGGAGCACGCTAAGGTACGTTTTTTTCGACCCTACAAGCCTTGTTTGAGCCAGAGGTTTGCACATAGTGGTTTATGGTGAAGTTTCAGGGAATGCACATTAGTCCTTCTTAGAAGGGAAAATTATCGAGTTTTGGTTTCTGATTTGGCAGAGGAGAGGTGCGACCATCTATGCAGAATTCATGGGTGGAAGCTTCACTTGTGATGCTTACCACATGACTGAGCCACACCCTGATGGTAATGTCGTCTTTACTACTGCAATTCATTCTTCTTTAACCCGAAAGTTATTTCTATCCAGTATTTCATTGTAGAGCTTTGTTCCGGTGAGAGTATTAAACGAACAGCGATCTTGTGAAATCGAAAAATAGGTATTGGTGCTATTCTCAGCATAGAAAAGGCCTTGGCTCAGTCTGGTGTACCGAGAGAAGATGTAAATTACATTAATGCTCATGCTACATCTACACCATCTGGAGACATTAAAGAATATCAGGCTCTCCTCCATTGCTTTGGCAAGAATCCTGAGGTAATTTTTGCGTATTATTCTCCGGTACTTGCATCTAATTACAATATGCTTTTCATATTTCTGCATTCTGATTAGTGATAAGATCTCCCCGTTATTTGCAGTTGAGGGTGAACTCTACCAAATCAATGATTGGTCACCTACTGGGAGCTGCTGGTGCCGTGGAAGCTGTTGCAGCAGTACAAGTATGCAGAACCATGATTATGTTTTTATGTTGACTTTAGAAATCAGACTTATTTGTGCTGAATTTTTGTTATCTCTGTACTGTTCTTGAAAAAAAGCAATTTTTTTCCGGCAATATGTTAAGTGTTACGAGTACGGATAAAATACTCTGTTGCAATCACCATGTTTCTTATCTCCTCCTTTTCTTTTCTTTTAATGAGACTTGAGCATTGACACCGTAATGTTTATTTATTGTAGGCAATAAAGACTGGTTGGGTCCATCCAAACATCAACCTCGAAACCCCGGATGAAGGAGTGGTGTGTTGCCGTTGCGCCTTCCTTTTTTTTACATTGCCATTTTCTTTGAAAGTTATGCTTTGCAGCAGCTCGACCTCCATCTTTTCCCTTGGTTAATCAATGATACTAATTCAGGACATGAACGTGCTTGTGGGGCCAAAGAAAGAAAGATTGAATGTAAAGGCTGCATTGTCTAATTCTTTCGGGTTTGGTGGCCACAACTCCTCCATCATCTTTGCTCCATACAAGTAAAACAGTTCAATCATTGCACTACCAGTGTTTTCTCGGATCTGGCTGAAGGTATGTAAGCCTCCTTTATGGGCAATTGAGCCCGGTAACGTTGTTAACGCAGTTGGCTACCAATGCAGGGTATGGTACCGACGAAATATATCATCTGTAGACAAACATCACTTTGAAAGGGTTATAGTACAAAGTAAAGCTGGCCAAATAGTCAGCTTTGGAGACGTTGCGAGGAGGAGAGAACGTTATCGCCATGGTTTGTGCTGTTGTTGTTTCAGAAGATTTCGTTTTCTCCTGATATCTAGCTGCGATGGAGCTTTTAGTTATGTTTTTTTTAGTTGATATGGGCCATTGAACATGTGGTAGATGCTTGTTTTTGTTATCATATACAAGAACAAAAAATGACTGATTTGATATTCGATTTGTAATGAATCTCGAGCTTGACGCAACAGTATCTGTTTATTTCTCTTAACCTTTTGATAAGACATACACAAATTATTTGAACCTGAATCTGGGATCACTTGAAAGGATTTAACACTTTTTTATATAAAAAAACATCATACCAACTACGTAATAATAATGGGTAATTATTATTCCTAGAATACTCCAACCACCATTATTACAGCACAACAGTTTGAGCTTTGCATGATTCATCCCATAACATAACAACGTTGCCGTTTAACGCCGTCCGATCCTGATAACGGTACCACCCCGTTTCCCCGTTCCTCAACTTCAACACTCTTTCCCAACTCTCCCACCATTCGTTACAATCACCACCGCAGTTGTCTCTCCGTCCTGTTACCGTTTCGACGTCATTCTTTTCTCCATTTCGTAATAAACAGTCAACTTAAACTTCCCTCCTTTGGTCACACCTCTGCAAACTAACGGCGAAACACTCTTTTCTAATCCTAAACTTAAAACCCTAAATCCGATGTACTAAATCTAAAACCGCAATCCATTAACACAAAACCAAAAACCTCAAACCCCTAAACCCTAAAACACTAAACCCAAAACCCCTAAACCCAAAAGATATCAGTAAGGCGAAAGAGAGAACAAAATCAATTTATAACTTGACATTAAGAGGAATGACATACACCAGATTGTTGTTGGAAACAACTGCTTGCTTAACTGGTTCTTTTTTGTATCGGATCTTTATTGGTATATTGTAGAGTCAGTGAAAAGATTACAGTGGTTGGAAAGAATGAAACATCAAAGAGAAACACGGATGATACCTCTGGTGGAAGACTAATGGAGAAAGTTCCCAGTGATACTACTGCAAGTTAAGCATTAAATATCCTTCAGCTTAGGTTTCTCGAATCATGCTCCTTGGATATCTAGGGCATGTCATTAGCTCAGTTTATGTGAAACCTCCTGTTCCTGAAAGTCACTCACAGAATTCTTGGTGGCGCTATGGTTGTTTCCTCAACTTTGCGTTGGGAGAGTGTTCGGTCGACTGTGTTTACATAGAGGAAAATATTGTAGACAATAATAAGACGCTGTTAGATTCAGCGAACAATGGTTCATTGGTAATCAACAAGCAGAAGCAGCTATCTAATAGAAAAGCTTCAGTAATTCAATTTCTGGAGATGAGCACTGTACATGTCATTCCGTTTAATGTACATGACAAAGAGTGTCATACATTTAACGTGCAGTTATAAACTGATTTTGTTCTTAGGCCTTACTAATATCTTTTTGGGTTTTGGGTTTTGGGTTTTAGGTTTATGGTTTTATTATTTAGTGTTTTAGGTTTAGGGTTAATGGTTTATTATTTTGAGATTTTCGGTTTGAGTTAATGTTTTGGGTTTAGATTTAGTGTTTTGGATATAAGGTTTAAGTTTAGGGTTAAATTATTTTTAATTAAAAATTAGGCCAAATTGAAATAATGTGTAAATATTAAAGGTTAAATTTATTATTATTTTGAATTAGGACTAAATTATTTGAATGTGTAAATGTGGATGACTAAATGTGTTATTATACAAAGTTTGTTAACTGCTACTTCACTTTCTTAACGTCCGTTAAGAGCACAGTGACCAAATTGAAGCAAATCACAAAGTTTAATGGTAACATTGAAGTAATTGGAAGTTTGGTTACCAAATTGAATAATTAACCAAAGTTTAGTGATCATTTGTGAACTTTACCCTTTTGAAATTAGAGGTTTTGACAAGAGTTATTAATACCCATTTACCCTTAACAATTATCAAAAGTCTTCAAATAACCTAAATTTAACCTTTCTATTTTAATTTTTCACCCCCACATTTTTACATTGTGACATTTGTAAACTAATAATTTTTTGTTTTTTCGTTTTATTCTCACACATTTATATTTGTATTTAAATTTAATAATTAATTAAATAGTATTAAATAAGATCCTTCAATTATGCTTAGTAATGTTATATTAAAAAATATTTTTTATAATCTAATTAATATACAAACTATTGATAACTAATAAACTATTTAAACAAGTATCGAATATAATCATGCCCTTATATATCATTTTGCGTGTTTAAATAATCAAACAACTATCAACTATCAGTTAATTTTACCAAATACTTTCATACAATCAGCTAATACAATTCGCTAGTCAAACCAGCTAATGCAATAAGCTATCAGCTATCCGCTAATTGCCAAACATAGCCAATATAGTAATAGTAATAACATAACGACGATGATGATGAATGTAACACCCATGACAGGGATGTCGCAATTGAGCTTCAAGCCCAACCCAATAACCATAAAATTTCGTTTAGATTTAGCCCAAAACTATTAGATCTTAAAATCAATTAAGTCCAAACACTTGACATAGATAAAATAGTTAAAAGTGTTACATAGGAGCACCATTTAAAATACATAATTAAAACATTCGACTCAGTAGTTAAAATCCAAAATAAGAGTTACAATACAACATATGGTCCTACGGATACATAGCCAAACCAAGCTTAAGTACTATACTCGAACACAAGTCGATGCTGAGGTTCTACTCCGATGATGCTCCAACAATGCACGTCAACCTACTAACCTACGAATGGAAACAATAATTTCGAACACTAAACTAAAGAAGCTCAGTGGATACACTTCCACTCAACCCTAATTCATGTAAATCATATATGAGAGCATGCTACGAATATGATATCATGGTAAGATAAATAATGGCGCTACATAACCACCTAAACACATATCACACAATGATGTACCAACACACACAACATAAACATCATACCAACAAACCTGGAGTGAAGCCCAATGTCACACAACCTCGGGAACATACACTCTGAGTAAGACCCGGTGTCACACAGCCTTAGGAAAATACACTCGTACTCGAAATCTTTCGTCGAGTATCATCGGATGATGCTTGATGTCACACAGCCTCAGGAACGTACATTTGGAAGCTCATCTCTTGGTGTTGCAACACTCTCGCTGGGTATCCGAATCCTACCAATCAAATAACTCAACCACACAAGTGCCCTTACTCGGCACGTAATCACACACGATTCACCAATGATCTCTATGATTGCTACATAAATAAGTCACCCAACATTTACCAAGTTACAACCTATTATATTCGTATATGTGGTTAAATTCCCAGTTTCTCACTTTTACTATTCATTTTATCCCATTAGAGGCACATTAGGTCCTAGCCCTCGAATTATAGAACCATCGAACTCAAAACATAATTTTCGTGTAGATTCCCAAGATGGTATCAATGCCCGCAAATGAGTATTGATACACATTGTTGTACCGATACACATCAATGTGTATCGATACCAACCCCACATGTCGGGGGTTTATTTAACAGCCCTATATCAATACACGAGGCCTGTGTTTCGATACGTCTTTCAGTACTCGAGCGTATCGGTACCAAATCTAGCTACTAGAATTTTCAATGGAACAATGGTACCGATACGCCACAAGGCGCACCGATACCCCCTCTTGCATTTCGTTGGATAATGGCAATCTCACACAAAAGGGTATCGATATTGGTCATCCCCGTACTGGAACCGTGCCTAGAACTTGAATTATGGGATTCGAATCCATTCTTCAAACACCCCTAAATCATGAATTAGAGTCCCAATTTACACCTACAAGTTACGGAAGGACTATTTGGTGGATTCCTACCAATTTTACACCTTTTTAACACCAAGTTTAGATTTCACCATGGATGAACACCAAGTTCAAATCCTAACCTAAGACATCATACAATCAAGCAAGAAACATACCAATGATTTCCAGGAATACATATGAGTTAGTAGTGTACTAACCTTGAACTAAAACTGAGACAAGAGCTCCCAACCTCAAGCTTCAAGCCTTATTTTTCCCTTGGCTCTTGGATGCCTCTCCCACCTCTTTCACTACAAGGAGATGTTGTAAGGCGAGTTACAACGTTGCTGGAAGATCAAAAGGGATTAAAGGTATGATTTAGAATAGGAAGTGGGGTTAAAACCCCCATTCCAGAACTCAAGCTTAAACCCCCACCAAAACCTCTTCCTCTACCATTTTAGTCATTCTTACCTCGAATTATAGATCCTTGAATGCTGATAAAACTTCCCTCAACAAGCAAAACGTGATTCACAAAGTATGGCCTCAAGATTCTACCTTTAGTGGTGGTGTTTTGGGTGGAAGAATGAGTTTGGAAGGAAGGAAGAGATCATAAAGCATGGTGATCTCACCATTTTCTGCATTGTGCAGATAATTAAAGTCTCATCCCCCCTTTTCCCTTAAACAACATAATTACCACAATACCCTCCTCAACTCTTCCCAACCGACACCCACAACAACCAACAAAAAGGGATAAGCCCAATAGGGCTCCCAAGGAAGAGATCATAAAGCATGGTGATCTCACCAATAAGGCTCGCACTACGGGTTAAATCAACTATTGGATTCTGAAATCTGGGTCGTTACAACTCTCCCCTCCTTAAAGAAAATTTTATCATCGAAATTTACCTTTTGGGAAAAAATGTGTAACGCCCTGATTTTGGGCTTAGAAGTTAGCTGGTTAGGCTAGACGGTTCGGTTGGACCGGTTTGAGCAGTTTAGACTAGTTTCGGGAATAAATTAAATTAAAAGGTTTTTGAGTGAGATAAAATATGGGAAAATATTCTAAAATATTAGAATAATAATTTAAAGGTTTTGGTGGACCCAATTGGACATAATTAAATTGTTTTAATTGACATTTTAAGAAATAGTGACTAAATTGTAAATATTGCAAATATGATTTTAATGACTAAATTGAAAGGTTTGATAAATATTTTATTAAATAGTTTTAATAAAAAAGATTTTCAAAAGGGCTTAAATATTTTTTTGCGTAACTTCTTTTCTCTAAATCTTTTCTCTCTACTTTCTCACCAGTCAAACTACTTTCTTAGTTCCAAAATCTCAAGAGATTTATCCCTTTTCAATTACTTTTGATTTCCAAATGGTTTCCATGGATTTCTACAACAAGTGTTCTTGGATTTCTTGAAGGATTTTCATCTAATCTTTTCCAAGGAAGGGAATAGAAAAAGTAGAGGTGATCTACTTAAATCTCCTCTAATCTAAGGTTCTTTATTGAAATTTCCAATCTATTGAATCTTGTAGATTGTTTTCTAAATTGATTTTAAGTAATATATGATGATAACATGATTCAATTATGGTTAATGGGTGAAAATGATTGAGATTTGTTTTGGATTCATTTTGATGGGTTTTAGATTGATTTCAATCATAATATTGATGTTTAATAAAGTGGTAAAATGGGCTTTTAGAATGGAATCCCGAAACTAGGTTAATTTCTAGGTTGGAATCCCGAATCTTCATAACTCAATATTGAATACTATTTTTCTGAAGATCGTAAGAGATGAAACTTTGGAGTAATATGTTTTATTTTGTAATCTTGGATTTAAACACCTTTCGATTGAGATATAAATTTTTGCAGTATCTCCATACAAAATAGCTTGTATCCTATCCTGTGAAAGTAAATAACATATCTTCTGAATATGTTGGATCAATGGTCTTAGCCAAATACTTTTTTGGTTTTCCTTGTGCATAACAATAATTTGAAGAGATATCGATTAATGTTTGAAGATATAAAGGTAATGAACTTTGTAGCATTTTGATGGTATTTCTAGACCAACTAATATATGATGCTTTCAAACCAAACATTCGTTTATCTTTCTTTCAAAGATAAATTTTTTCATATCCAACAATCTTACAATAATTAGGATACTCAATAGATATGCTCTATCAATATTGAATCTTCTTTAAGATTCTTCCAGCTTATGTCCATTCATAAACAAAACACATATTTAAGTGCTTAATCTTCAGGTCGAGACAAATTTATCTCAAGATTCTTTTTTTTTCAAATACTTTTGTCAAATAATCAAATGCATCGAAAGCTCTTCATGAGTTTCCAATTTGAAGCTCTTTAAGAGTTTTAATGATATTCTAATTATCACAATGAATCTTGATTCAAACTCCTTTTTTAAATGCCTAAGGAAACATTATCATTCTTATAGTATTTCCTCAAGTATTCACTAAGGCGATTATATCAAATGCGCCAAAATATAAATATTCAAAAGAACATGTCTAAATAAATTTCCTCAGAAATTTCTAAATGCTTCTAGCATTTTAAATCCTTCAAGGATAAATAGGGATTCACAAAATAATTAGACGCATATAAAATATTTCATAACTGCCAAAGTAATTGCATCCACCATGAAGTGATTAAAATTCTTCATAAATCATAATTTAAGTCGTATTTATATCTTACGACTATTTAATTGTACCCTACTTGCATTACACTTTTAGGCGTTTGGACTACTGGTCCAAGAAACTTCACTTTTGAAAGTTCAAAACGTCTTTCTATATTGGCCAATTATTTCAATATCTATAGATTTCTATACAAGATCTTCGTTTTCTTTTTTTACTTATATAGAAGTATTTTATGTAAAATTATTGTCGACAACTTTTCTATTTCGGTTCTGTTATTTTCTCGTATTGACATAACTTGTCGAGATCTCTTTTCAATCTTTATTTTAGGTATCTGAAACTCTTCTAGAGTTTTATATATTAGTTATGTCTTAGGCCTCTTCAAGAGCACCCACCTCTAATATATGACCATCTCATACTACTTTTCATTTACGAGAATTTTAATCATTGGAACCAATTTCAACTAGCATGTTTCAGGCATGATTTACATTCATTCTCTCTAACATATAATTTAAAATTAGAACATTTTCAGTTGGTATACAAGACTTGATAAGTTTGATTAGGCCGGTAAAAATGTTTGTCAGTTGACATGTAATAATATGAATTATCTTATGGACTTTAGGTTCGTATACAAGGATCAAGGTAGTGATAATTCATTTTTCTTTTATCTAGTTGATTATTATCTCCCCCGACGTTGTCATAAATGATTCTCAACACTTTTTATATATATATTCTCACTTTGGGCATTGTGGTGGAACAATTTAACTATATATCGCACATTCTAAAATGAGAAATATATGACGTTGAGAAAAATTGTGTCACATATGATTCTCCAATTAATGTTTAAGAGTGTCATCTTGATCAGTTGAGGCGACATCAAATCCAATTCTGATAAAAAATTAAATAAAAAAAGAAGCGACTAAATGACCAATTAAGAAAAAAAAACGTGTCAAAAGATTAAAAAAATCGTGTCACAAGACTAAAATTATTAAATTTTAAAAAAAAAACAAAAAATTACCAACTGTTGACAACCAGCATTAAGACTTGTGCCGTTGCCCACCATGTAAAATTGAAAAGAATAAAAATTTAAGCGCAGAAGGGAAAAAGGGATGCGGCTAGAGTTGGGTATGTGAAACAAAATGGAATTGCCGAATCTATAATTTGTCATATAAAGTTTTCAGTACTAATCAACATAGAGTTCTGTTTAGAGAATATCAAACGTATAGTTGTTTCATATAAATTTTTCTGATCAATTGAAGTTATTATGGAAACTCTTTTTGAGTTAATTACATCAATCCCGAATCTATAATTTTTTTTCTTATATTGATAATTGGAAAGTAATAAAGTCTGAATTCTAAGCAATAGGATATTAATACCATTTAATCATGGGTAACTATTCCATGTACAAGACTGTAGGGATTTTGTTTAAGGTCTGGTGTTAAGGAGTTTAAGTGTACGCATCTTAAATTTAGAGAGTATGGTTAAAATTTAGTTTTTAGGGTTAAAATTTTAGGTTTATAGGTTAAAACTTAAATCCCTAACCTTATTACTTAAAACATAAACCCTAACTTTTAAAGTCTAAAATTATAACCATAAACCCTAAATTTTAAAATTGTACGCTTAAACCACTGGCCCTAAACCCTCAATTAAGTCCCTAACCGTAAAACTAAGGCGATTGCGAAAATTTTTTGTTTCCACCGCACCGATGCACAGAATATTTTCACTTTAATCATTAAAAAGAGTACAAATGAACTAAGCGTTTATTACGTATGGGGTGGAGTTAAAAAAATTAGAGTATAATGTTAAAATTTAAAAATTCAATACATAATATTTTTTAAAGTGATGTCAATATTTTTGAGGTAATGTTAATTTTATTTTTAATATTATTTTATATAAAATTCATATAGATAAATTTAAAAAATGAGATGTTATGTGACATCCCTTACTTATATGTGACTCCACCATTGACCGTAGTTATCTGTTCGGGTTTAAACAAAAACTAATCTCATCAAAAATCAGGTATATTTCTATCAAGTATTTTGTTACTAAACAACAGCAAAGAAAATTTTCTTTGCTTCCTTTTGCCTTCCTACCAAATCAGCGTCGAAAAAGATTTAGTTTGGTGATGAGATCATCAAAGCTTAAATTTAAACTATGACGAGAGAATGAATTATTTAATTCTAATATATATATATATATATATATATTTCACTTGCATCGAATGTAAAACTCTTAATTTTATACGTTTTAGATCGTTAGATAATGAAAATAAATAGTTAAAATTATTTCCTTATCTACTTTTTTCAAGTGACAATCTTCACATTTTTTACTGTTAATCTCATCCATCTATTTCACCCACCCAATGATCATGAATTAATGTAAAACTAAATGAGTTTTACACCATGTAACTCGATCCTATCTCATATAGAGATAGGTATTGATAACTTTTAAAATTATTGATTACTGAATAGTCTAGAGAGATACTCGATCTTTAAATAAAGTAAGAGATTTAAATCCTAACAATGTAATTAGAGCAAACTGTGATGAACTAATTGTTCCATAATATATCTTTGTAGTATTTATTTCGAATTAATCAAATAACAGATCAAATACAAATAATTATATTAAAAATTGTGAGAATTAACTTTAAATAAAAACACATTAAAATTGGAATGAAAATTTAAAAAAACACATTTTTTCGTTAAAGCTCATTGTGAAAAGGGTAAAACTTTGATACACAAGTCGTGTAAAATTAATTTTACACAAGTCTGTGTATTTACACTATAAAAACCTAAATCCTAAATTTCTAACCCTAACCCTAAAAAACTAAGCCTCACACTCTAAACCCTAAATTCTAAACACTAATCTTAAATTCTAAACCCTACAACCTAAACCCCTAAACCTTAAACCCTAAACTAAAACCCTAACCCCTAAAACTAAAAAGCACGTGTAAACTAAAATTTACACAGCCTGTGTATCAAAGTTCTTGTGAAAATAGGAACATTTGATTGAATGACTAATATATACCCTCTGAATTGAATTCGAATTTTTCATTTCCGATACTAAAAAATCATCGTTAATGATTAGGATTGGTTAGTATGCAAAGCCAACAAACAACTATTAATAGTTTTTTTACTCTGAATAATTTACATTAACATCTATTAACAATTTGGTTTTATATGTTTATAATAAATTAGACTGAATAATTCCAACAAGACCAAGTCTTGGTATTTCATCATCACTATTTAAAGACCAACTTGATAACTTTGTATAATAATTTATTTATTAAACTAATTATGTTAAATTGTTAATTAATGTGCTTCACATTCCGTTTTTGACTATGAACTACAACAGCTGCTCCAAGTCTCCTGCTGTTTCAAACCAAACAAAACCAGACCGGAATTGGCTTCCAAGAAAGTCTCAACTTTGAAGCAGAATTTTGCAAGAAAAACCATTTCTTGTAATACCAACCAAGAGCCTGTTTTATGGGAGCATTACTTAGGCCTACATTAACTATTCCTACGCAATGTTCAATAATTCTCACACCAAATGCAAAGGAACAGAGATGTCCAATACCAGTGAATGCAAAATTGCCTTGGTAGTAATACCCTCAAAACAACAAAATCCATAAAAAAACTTTTATCGCATGTTACCTTCCCTCAAAACATCGATCATATTATATATCCGCTTGTCTTCCTTCGACTTAACCTGCAATTGAACAACATCTGTAATCAAATAGTGATACAAATACAAAAGCTAAGCACCCTAATCTTGTCAAGACATTTGTAATCAGTCTAACTCTAAAGGGTACTCTCCTTGCCCTTGAGAAGTATTTTGAGTATAATCCGGATATTATTAACTTATCCGCATTGCATGCTCAAATTCTTTAAAATTTGAATATTGAGACACTAGTGCAATAATCTTTAAGTTCAGGGTAGTTATAGGGTGAGGAACCTTAATGTAACGTAAAAGGGGGGGGGGTAAGCTAAATGTTATCAAAAGGTACGTCAAATGTCATCAAAGAATATTACAGTTGTAACAATTTATTTATCTTTGATAACATTTTAGGTAGCTTACTCTTTGTTTCACCTTAGATTAAGGTTTCTTTTTCTAGAGTTTCCTTATGTTCAGAGTTGAAGACAGTTAATTACTACAAACATACAAAAAACGAACTTTTGTTTGGCTGAGCATGCAGCAGTAACAGTAAAAATATTCGGTAAAGCATTAGAATAGATTCAAACTGGCAGGGGAAATATAAATAAATGCACCTTCTTAGCAAGAAAAAGTACAGCATCAACAGTCCCCTCGGCATATATCGATCTGCCGCAAACATTATGCTGAAACTCAAATGACACTCTGCAGAAGAATTTGCATTTTGAGATCAAAGAAAATCACTTGATGTTTACAAGTTGACTGGGATGTACAGTGTAATTGAAAATGTTAAAGTCATTACGTTTGATCAGGTGATGTCAGATGATACAAATGAAAAGCATGACCAGCCAAATGCTCTTCCGGAACTCCCACCGTTTCAATCTGCCGCTTGGGATCCCGGATCATTTGTATCTAAAAAAGAAAAGGAAAACAACATTAAGAAGTCCAAGATCTTGAAAGAACCATATAATAAAAGGGAATTATAATGACAATTAAACCATTGGGTAGCAGTTGGAAGATTTATCGTTATATGTCATTCCAAAGGTCAATATCTCCCAATCTTTGTCTTACCTCCCCTCCCCGGCCCTTAACCAATAAGAAAAAAGAAATTGATTTCTCTTTCAGTTACAATTACGAATATGTGAGAACCATGTACCTGATCCATGTCAAATGACACCCCCAATTTTTGAAAGCAAGAAATTATAGCCTTAGCGGTCCCAGAGGTGTCCAATTTGCTTGTTTGATGGGACTCCATCACCTAACCAAGATCAATGAAGATAATCAAATATGAAGTCAACAGAACTATATACTAAAAATCTTGATCAAGGAAACATATTATAAATAATTTTTAAGAAAGAGGACAGCACTCTAAAGAAAATTTACTAGAAGATCAGAAGACCAACATTAAAAACAAGCCCAAAGGACTTGTTACAAACAAACACTAATGGATAAATTCAGCAAATGTAAGCTCCAAAGTTAACAAATATGTCCCCTTTGCTGCTGCAAGTAGTGCTATTTCTTCAAAATGTACCAAATTATCTTATTGATATTGCTTCAATTCAGTATTTTGCAGCCCCAATTGTTTACAAGTTATTGCAGTATTGATTATACATAATCAACCTTGTTTGAAATATTGATCGTTCGAGAACTTGCAGAACAATTAACCTTATTTAAAAAAAGTACCTGCAGAGAATATCCAGAGAAGGCTCCAGGAAATTGCTCAGCCATGATCTCCATGGCTGCAAGAAATGCAACGACCTATCAAAAACATCAATCTTAAGCAACATAAAGAAATCTACATTTCCAACAGTTAAAAGAAGAATAAGGATTAGATGACCTGTTTCCCCATTTGTGGTGATATCACAGCATAAACCTTTGACTCTTCAACAGTCTTATAGAGTCGATCCCTGTCTCCACCAGTGGTTCCCATTACAAAAGGTACTCCAACTTTGCAATATAGCTCAGCATTATCTATGTTTATCAAACACCCCAATCAACAAAAACAATTAAAAAAGGTATGCATAGAGAGATGAAATCATAATATTGGACTTGAATAGTATGCACAACTTTATTTAACAAGGAGTCGTGTCTGTTTTAATGACATGCTGAGAAAAAAGTAATTCAGTCTAGAATATATAACATCACCACAATAAGGCTGCAGATTTTATATAGACATGATTCCACAAGCTACCAAAATCTTTCACGCTCAAATACAGAGTTGATAGAGACAATATTCAATATGGAATATGATATAGTTTTGGATGCATGTTCCTTGATAGGTTACCATTAACTGTGGCAGGCACGGTGTAGTCCACAACGATCAGGTTTGGATACTCCTGAAAGACAGACACAAGGATGCTTTCTCTTTCAGAAGGACCATGCACGAGAATCTCTTTCCCACAAACTTCGACAGTCTGTCCAGACTCCTTCTCTGCACCAAAAGATACAGGAACAATGTGAAGGCCAGCAGAATCTGCTGCTTTGATAACAGACTTTCCCATTTTTCCGGTACAACCATTTACCTGTAGCAGACAAAGGAACACCAAAGCAATGGGGTGAATGTTAAACCATGTTATCTGATAACCTATCTTCTCATTTAAAGGAAGTTCATAACCATTTAGTCGACAAAAACGTTGACAACATATGTGAGATCGAACCATAATACGTATTTACAACACAACAGTCATACGGCACCAATTAAGATGATATCCAATGAATGTTTGTTCGCGTACTACTCTTAAGGAGACAACTTTTCCTCCTGCAAATAATCAGAAACCAAAGTATGGCTATCACACAAACTCAAAAAAACTGTAATAACCTTTGGTGATCCCCTTTCCCTTCCCCGTAGCAAATGCTCATATAAAAATACCCAGGCAAAGTAGATAGTCTATACTTTTCCACCCTAAAGTTGCTACATCTATCAATCTTAAAGCACTTCGAATTCATATGGTTGTGATTCTTAGATCCTCAATCGATATTCACAAATTATAAAAAACAAAGCATACCCGTGTTGGTAGATTGCACTCAAGATCAAATGCCTATATAGAAAAAGACACTTCCTTTTCCATTGATCAATTTAAAGCTTTACTCACTTACGAGCAAACACACTGGAAACATACGCCACATAGAAATAAATCCAACACAAGTGCAAGAGTTTAACTTTTTTTTTGCTTCTAACAGAGAAAAGAAAACGGGTACCATGATTGGGGTGGCGATGTCGGGTGGATTAGATTTCGGGTCATGTTGAACGGTTCCGGTTGACGCAGACAACGATGAAGCGACAGTGGCCAAACGGAAAGCAACTCTCTTAGGAACAATACCTTGTCCTGTCTTGCTTCTCGACAAGAATGGTACCTTCTCAAACTGAAATACGTTGGAAGAGACTTTAAGGAGGGAACCCATTTCTAAACTGTGAAAATAAAATAAGGAGAAGTGGAAAAAGGAAGCTGGTTTTGTTAGATAAGAAGTAAAATGCTAAAGTCTATTGACTCAACAGAAGCTAGACGGAGAGGGAGGGTTTAGGGTTTGTGATGATAGACAGGGCCGTCTTGGGCCAGGGCAATAAGGCCCACACCTAAATATATACGGCGTAAAATTTAATTATTTTTATATTTTTTTAAATCGTTAAATTATAATAATAAATAATTAAAATTATTTTTTATTTTATTTTTTCAAGTAATATTTTTTATTTTTAATTTCATCCATCGAATTCACTTATCCGTCATGAACTAATGCAAAACTAAAATAAATTTTACACCATATAATAAAATCACATTCCTATATATATATTTTTGAAAATATATATAATTGAAACGTGCATAGTAAGGGTTGGAAATTGAACTAAGTTGGCTGCATGGGGCCCGCAAAATAACAATTACTTCCCAGAAATGATTGCTCTCAATCTTTCTGCAAATAAGCAGGATACGATAATATATCCTAATAGACCATTCCCAACCGTTGGATAACTTTTTTTTAATAAAAAAATCAACTTAACCAAAACTACAATTTAACCACAAGTAATCTACCATGTATTGTACAATTAATTTTTTTTGCAAGAATAAAAAAAAAGTATCGTTAGTTTGTGATTATTATAGGTTTTAGGGTAATTACTAAGATTTTAATAATTTTTTTTTTATTTATTTTTAATAAGAACAAAAATTTCAAATAAATCTATAAATAATCTTTTTATTGTTCTTGTTTTTCTCATCTCAATTTTTCCTCAATTTTCTCTCTTTCTTATGTTATTTCTCCCAATTTATTCTAGATTTTTTTATATATAATTTTGATTTGATATTCTAAGAGGGCAAAATTTTATATATTCAAAAAGATTGCGGTTTATGGAATTTACTATTGATGTACTCTATTGTGGCATAAATTCTATTTATAGGGTGATGCAGACGCTAATGTTAGCGAGGATTTGATCCATGTGAAGGACAACAGACCAACCGAAGGCTGCCACGTGTCCCTTTATAACCGAATTTGGGCGGGAATTTTGTGTTTCTTTTAAGATTATTGTGTTTGTTTGGTGTTCGGGATATTAGAAATGGGCCTTTAAATATGTAAATGGGCTTTGAGATATTTGGATTGTAAACTTGGACATTTTGAAAAGTATTTTGGACTATAATATGTTAGATCTATTTTTATTTATTGGGTTGTTATTATATTATTTATTATTTGGCTTTATTTATAGAAACATATGTATATATACGTATACTCGGACAAAATTAGAGTATTACAGATGTTAAAGTACATCCCTAGATAGACTAATATTATTGCTTTTTCTGTTTAAGTGCCTCTCATCTATTAAGGTTTGTGTTGAGGGATGCATTGTGTGTTGGGTTGTGAAGGGGTGTAGTTTAATTGCTGGTGAGCCTTTTATTTCGGCCATTGGTTACTTTCTAGCTCTAATTATTTCGGTGGGGAACAATTGATGTAATTGGGAATTTCTTTCTTTTTGGGTTTTTCTGTAGCCGGTATTTTTTTGGCTTTGTTTATGACTCATGTTTCACGTCTTTAAGTGTTGGCATGATATTTCAGTGAGCTAACAAAACCCTTTTAATTTAAGTTTTGGTGTATTTTTGGATTGTTATGTTATTAATTCTTTTTGTTTGTTTTGCTAGTGTGTGTTGGTATTTCTAATTGGACATTGTTATTGTGATTTCTCATAATATCTTTTAAACTCTTTTCTTTCATTGGTTGTCTTGGATTATGCCTCTCGTTCATTCATATAGAGAGAGTGTGTTAAGATCCACTTACACAACATAAAACTTAATTAGTTTGCCACTAATTTACGATCATTAGATGAGTAAGATGAATGAATACGATTAAATACTCATTTCCTTTTATAAACCTCATCATTTACAACTTTTTATCTTATTCTTCTATTTCACCCATCCAATAGTCATTTAATATATAACAAATTAAATTTAGTAGTGTAACTAGATCATATCTCACATATATGTGTGTGTGTGGGAGACTAAGAGAGGCGTATGACCCTTTTATACCATGTAAAACTTTTAAGTTTTATATATTTTTTGGACCTTTGAATGGAAGTGAATGAATAATTGAGATTAATAGTAGAAAATGAGAAGATTTTTAAAGAAAAAGGAAATAATCTTAATCATCCATTTACCCTTATCTAATGGTCCAAAAAAGGTGTAAAGCTAGACACCATGTAAAATATATCTAGTTTTACACCTTTTGAATCATTGCATGAGGTTGAATTGATGGCTGTGATTATTTCCTTAACTTTTTTTCATAAAATCTCATCATTTTACTGTTAATCTAAGCCATCATTTTAACCTCAATCAACAATCCAAAAACGTGTAAAACTAAATGAATTTTACATGGTGTAAGAGAATACTACCACACACACATATGGTTATGATCCATGTATACTATGTAAACATCAATTAGTTTTATACTAATTTATGACCATTAGATGAGTGAAACAGATGGATAAGATTAAAACTTGAAATGAGAATAGTTTTAAGGAAAAAAAAGAAAGATGAGTGTCTAATCTCATCCATCCATTTCACTCATCTAATTATCACAAATCAGTGTAAAACTAATTGAGTTTTACATAGTGTAAGTGGATCCTATTACACACAACACACGTTTGAATAATCTTAACGTGATTACAAGGCAATATTTGTTCATATTGTTTCTTAACCCTTTGATAACACACACCTTGCAGACAAAGTTACTCGAATTTGAATCTCCTAGGATGAGCATCATCCTCTTTTTTACTCGGATCACTCGTCGGGTTCATATCCCCATACATATATGTCTGTGTGAGAGAGAGAAAGAGAGATATGATCCAATAACATAGTGTAATTTTTTTTAGTTTTACAGGGATTTAAGAGAACGAATTAAGATTGCTGCAAATAGATTTAACCGCAAAAACTTTTCCTCTTGTATTCTCTCAACATTATAATAAATTTTCACCTCATTTACCCGTGACTTTTCTCCAAAAACTTTTCCTCTTGTATTCTCTCAACATTATCGTTTGTATGAAGGTACGTTGTTATAGGATCACTTAACCACTTTTTTTAAAAAAAATTCTCAAATTTGGAGACTAGAGGGTTAAGCATGAGCAAGAAGATTTATGGTTAATTTCTTTGTTCGTTACCCCTTCTTATTCGAATTTTACAAATATTATCTTGTATAATCGTGATACTTCCACTCTTGATAAAGTAAATGATTCCATGTACTCGTATGATTAGATGAAGCATTTCGTGGTTGGATTTGACTCCTAAGAAAAGAGTCTCGTTGTTCATGAGAGGACTTAAGCAAGGAGTTATGGAAGTGAAACAAGGGCTAGGTCGAAATCTAGAAATATAGAAAAAAAATTACTATAGCAAGCAGGGTGGGCATTCGATCGAGTCTATTCAAAAAATTTCAAGTTGGTCAAGTTGAAAAGCCATATTTTGTAAATCAAACTTTATTTGAATTTTTTTATACAAGTCGAGTTGTTCGAGTTTATGTTCAAATTTAATTGTAAACATTTATAATGTTATGATATTAATTAGTTTCAATTTAAACGATTTTCTATAACCGTCCTTCTAAAAATATATTTTAAAAACATTTTCAAGAAAATTTATTAAACAACATAAAATGATTTACATAGCATCATCCAAACACCAAAAAAGTATTTCTAGAAACTATTTTCCAAAAAATGTAACTCATTTTTCATAATTTATTTTCTGTAATCTATTTTCGGTGAAACAAACGGACCCTTAGACTATTTACTATTTACTTAGTATTTACTATTTACTATACTTAGTATTTACCATACCAGAAGTTGATAGATTCAGACCCAGGGTGAGTATTTTAAATCTCCAAAGAACACCCCTGCATACCAGTTGGACAATTTATGCATAATATAAGAACTAATTTGACTAAACAGATTTAACGATTACGGTATCGATCGAGATTGAAATTTTAGGTTTTAAAAAATATAAATTAAATGTACGATTACGGTGTAAGAGTTTTTAACTTTTACATGTCTTTTGAATCGTTGGATGAGTGAAATAGATGGCAGATTAACAGTAGGTTATGAAAAAATTATTACTTAGAAAAAAATGAGTTAAATCTCATCCATCCATTTCACTTATCCAACGATCCAAAAAATGTAAAAAACTATGAGTTTTACCTTCAGTGTAACTGTATCTATATATATAGGGATAGGATCCAGTTACACAGTATAAAACTCTTTAAGTTTTACACGTTTTTTGGATCGTTGGATGGGTAAAACGGATGACGGAGATTAACAGTAGAATATGTGAAGATTATCACTTGGGAAAAAAGTAAGGAGTTAATCTCAGTCATCTATTTCTCCCATCCAACAATCCAAAAAACGTGTAAAACTTAAAGAGTTTTTTACATTGTGTAATTGGATCCTAACCTATATATATATATATTAAACACTCCTAGGGTGGCAATTGGGTGGGGAATAACCGAAAACCGTTGGGATCCGAACCGACGGGTATAGGGAATAACCGAAATCTTTACCCACGGGGACGGGGATGAGGGAAGTTTTATCACCGAAACTCAAATGGGGTTGGGGACTGGAATTGGTATATTTGAACCGTGGGGATAACCGAACCGTACCTGTATAAATCATCGTGGGGATTCTCGAAAAATATCTGCAGAAATTTCCAATATTTTACAAAGTTGGATAGTCATAAGGGTAATTTACCCATTTTTCAACAAAAATCTAATCTCTCATAACCTAAGCATAACCGACTGGAGTAAGTTTTAAATAAATATCTACAAAAATCTCTAATATTTTACATCGTTGTAAATGTGATTCAGTTTAGTTTTGTTTAAAATATAGAATAATCGATTTCGATGTGTATTTTAAAAAAATATATAAATATTTCAATGTTGAAAGATCATGAAAATTTGGCAACAGATTTTTTAGAAAACATTTTTAGCAGTGACTTAAAACAAACACCAAAAAAATCTACAAGATAAATCAAGAAGTAAGCTTTATATTTTTATAATCATACGAAAGTCTAGATTCGTTTAAAACAAACGATTCTTGATTTCGATTTAAACATTATGAGTTATTAATTTTTGAGCGAGAAAAAGGTAAGAAGAAAAGACAAAAGACTGTATGCTGTTTTCAAAAACAATAATGGCTCTAACTTATGAAATTCGCCTTAAATAGTAAGAATAAAATTAGAAGAAGTAATTTATATGGTTGGAAAGATCATCGAATCTAGTTCTTTTTAAAACAAATTAAGATTTTTTGAGTATGGGGAATAACCGAAAACCGCGGAGATCCGTAAGAGATGGGTATGAGGTCAAAAAAATCCCCGAAACATTTAATGAGAATTCCCCAAAACCGTACTCGCAAGTGTTGGGGACGGAGTGAGGATTGTAAAACCGTCCCCGCCCCGCCCCATTGCCACCCCTAAACACTCCTCTCGTTTTTTTTCTTTAAAAATCTCTTCATTGGACGAGAGAAATGCATGGATGAGATTAAACATTGTACTCATTTTCCCTTAAATATCTCATTTTCAACTTTTAATCTCATCTATCCATTTCACTCATCTAATGATCATAAATTAGTGCAAAATTAACTGAGTTTTACATGTAGGTGGATCCTACCCCACCCTAAAATTATGATTCAACAGTCAGAACAATGCATTCAATCTGTCTCAACACTTTGTTTCAATAAATTCTTCACTAGCACGATCATGGCTTTGAGAAGTGATCCACACTTAAATTATGATTCAACAGTCAGAACAATGCATTCAACCTGTCATAACTGACAATTAACTTCAGTTTCCTGGTCTGTATACAAAATGGTGCAGAACAAAGTGTGGTCATGAGAACTTAAACAACATTTGATATATAAAATCAATGTCACATAGTGATTATTGGGAGTTTAATAAGCAATAATCAATAAAAGAAACAATCATTTGAGCAATAATAGATGCTCATAGATTCGAATACGATGCAGCAAGCTACAAAAATGGACGATTGGATCGTCTATACCCAGTTAAATAGAGTTAGGTGTTGTATCAATCATGTCTAATGTGGTTTTGCAACATACCCATCGACAGCAAAATTTCGTGTGGCAGCAGGGATGGCTCAACGAATTCCATCGAGTTCCGGACTCGCAACTATTTGACATCCCAGACGAGACCTGAAATAGTTACCGATCTATTTAGATTATATTTCACAATATCATCAAGTATACAATGAAGGAACTCACGTTTCTGTAAGCCCAAAGGCCAGGTCTAACATATCGTTCTCCTCATCAGCTGGATCGTCTAATTTATTATAGTACTCCATGTCCTAACGTAGGAGTCGATAACTATATTATGTAATGACATAAATCGATTAACAGCGTATTTAAGAAATATAAATACCATCACTACGACGTGACATGTTGAACAATCAAGTGAACCTTCGCATGCTCCTGAAACAATAGTACAAAGGGACATTAAATATTAGCAACGACATCATCATGGAAAGGGTTCGGTAAACAAATTACTCCAAGAAGATAAAAGTTAGATTCGAGGAAATCTAGAAAATTATGGGTTCAACTATGGATAATGATCCTCGCCTTCGAGCTCTATATCATTTTCGTGAGCTGCTTCCAGCATAGACATTCCGATAGGCACTCGAATGGGGATTTCTTCTCCATCCTTCGAAACAAATGTGACAGATATCCTGCCAAATAAAGATGATATACTGTGAAAAAAAAACGACAAAAAAAGGATTGCTTCTAAGCATGCCAAATATGCAAAACGATATTTCATCTTGACAAAGAAATGCTTTTCCTCGGTAGAATCAATGTCGAAAATCTTAAAATGACACTGAACTTTCACCATCATCTCTCCACAAAGTCATAAATCAAAATAGGTTTGTGTATTTCTTCTCTAATCATTGTTTGCATTTTATTCAATATAAAAAATGGATAAGAAAGTTCAGTATTAATATGATCTAAACAGATAATTCGCCACTCTAAGAAGATTAGCACTAAATAAAAGATCCATAACTCCATTCAACAGTTATAGACCCATGCTATTAAAATTTTATTTAAAGAACTTACGCTCCTCTCTCTTCATCCCCTCCTGCAGAAGCACCATCAGAAGCTGAGCTGGAAAAACCATGATGCTTTTGAAATATGGCACCTTGAAAGGCTCTAGTTTGCGGCAGTAATTCAAGCTGTCCAAAAAACATGACGAAACGAGAAAAAAGTATAGGCTGCCGTCAGAAGATTTGGGAATGATATCCCATAATAACTGGTTATTGATATTTAGGAAATTATTTCCTAATATCTAAGTCAATGCAAGCAATATCAAGAAATACAGAGAAATTCATTCCTTTATCTCTATTTTGGTTATATCGCTAAACTCTGCTTTTCACTTTTATTGTTCATTCTTCACCGTAGTTCATCTTCTCCGGCAACCATGCTGGAATTCTCACAAAAAGATGATGGGAAATTTTCACTGATAATTTGCGGAACTTATCACTATTCAGAGATCTCATCAAATGTTTGTCCGAGTTCAACCATATTTTGTCATGTAACTGGCATCCGAGTTTACCACTACTCTGCTATCTCTCTGACAAATCCAAAAATTGTCACTAGAACTAGCATTAATCAAATCATTCCATCCGCTTAGAAAACAAAATCAATGCCACAACGTTTCGTTTCTGTAGATATAACTAGAGACCATTCTTCTCACATGAAAACTAGACTGAAATTAGTCATCTATAAGCTCATAAAAAACCACATTAATTCAATTATTTAACAACCAATTATCTTCAAGACCGTCTACAGCAATATCAGCTTAGCTTGAACGAGGGGAAAGGATTAATTGTGTCATTAGCTCATTGACTAGCGCAGTCAATGTATTTCATCTCCTAAAGGTTATAAGTTTATCCACTATCGGGTCACATAACTAGCGGTTGCATTTCACAACTAAAATTTCCACTTAAACCCCGAGAAAATGCTATGTTTGCGGTTGCATTCATTTTACATTCCACTATTCAAGGTTCCTTACAGGGTCATGCATATCATAAACGCTAGAATAACTTGGCCGGTTGTTGACGACAACCAAATGTGAGCGCTAACCGCAACTCATTTCTTAGGCTGCTTTCTTTCGGTGACATGAAAGGGATAGGTAAAGCATGTCAAATTATATTCTTTGCTCTCATTGAAATATACAAAAAATAACCATCACTAACCAGAGACCGCCGGTATTGCCTGCAATCCCCTGTGTATATCTTGTTCTAGACATATACGTATATCCACCTGTCGAAAAGAGTACAAGTTCAAGTCGAGCCCGTGTGTGAAAGTTTCATACAACTCATGCATTTGAAAGAGCCTATAAAATACACCATAATTATCAAAACAATTTGTCCACTAGTGCATCCCATATTCCCATTTTCATTTAGGAAAATCTCTAAGCATTAACAATGCCAATTAAGCATATGAAATGAAGCTAAATTGAAAATAAAAGCGTACCTCTTGATAGTTCTTGGGAAACCCGAAATCCAACTCTACAAAGCCTAGAAATCAACATAATCTGAAGTAATGAAATAGGCCCTGGGTAAAGTAGGAAAAAAGTTAAAGCTTTAGAGCTTAAAAAATTTCAGGTCTTTGACAAACATATCAAATTCCAAAAGAACTTGCTTTCAAAAAAGTTCAAATGGGTATTAATCTATGCTTCTGATTATTAATATAGGCAAATAATTAAATCCCCAGAAAGCAGAAATAACGATTAAAGTGACCAAGTGAAGAACTTTAGGAAACAAAAATATATGTATATACCTTTTGCAAGGAGATAAAAGAGGGAACTGAAGCAGTGAGCTCTATTGGGGTTTTCAGGGCGAGAACTCCGACTAGGTTTGGCGGCAAAGAGTCACCGCCGGCGAAGGCAATTTGCTGAAGTAGAATGACCAAGTTTGTTTTGAATAATATGCGCCGTCGAGAGAGAAGTGAAGAGGAGAAAGAGTGGTCGAGATGAAACGGCGCCGTTTATATTTTGATATTAGGGAAAAAAGTGGAGATGCGGGGGATCGAACCCCGTGCCTCTCGCATGCAAAGCGAGCGCTCTACCATTTGAGCTACATCCCCATTTGAAAGCAAGTTTACTAATTAACAGTATTGTATTTTTTGTAATTATAAGTATCCAACCTATTAGTTGACTAATCTGATCGACCCTCTCAACAAACCCGATTGAAACGGCACCGTTTCCATTTTGATATTAGGGAGAAAAAAAAGTGGAGATGCAATCCCCTCGTTCCTCTCGCATGCAAAGCGAACGCTCTATAATTTAAGCTACGTACCCATTTGAAAGTAAGCTTACTAATTTGTAATTTTTTTTTTCATATAATCATCGATATCTAACCTATTAATAGACCAATATGATCGGCACTGCAAAAGTTCATTATGATTTATGAGGTGACTTTCTCAACTTAATTGTTTCATTCAAAACGTTATAGTTTGAATTTCTGAGTTTGCTTCAAAAATCAACTGCTTTTGGTTTGAGCCAAAGGTATCCACCGCCTATAGCAGTGATTCTTCTCGTCACAGCTACTCTCACTAAGAGGTAAACGGCTGGCCATGAAATGTACTTCATTCTTATTGGTAGGAATTGAACTCTTAACCTCATGGTTAAGAGATGAGGTAGGCAACTATCACACCACATCTCATGGTTACTCATTAATAATATATTGAATACCCTTTTGGTTGATTTATTTGTTTCATTTAATCAATAATTATAATATAGGGAAAATATATGATGCATTGACGGTGGAAACATATTATCCACATGCGCTATAATTTCAGGGGTTAGAGATCTAATTTAGGGCTTATAGTTTAGGGGTTTAGAATTTAGGATGTGTGGTTAGAATTTAGGGTTTAGAGGTTAGGGTTTAGGTTTTAGAATAATATGTTAGGGATTTAAGTTTTTACCTATAACCCCTAAATTCTAACCCTAAACTCTAAATTCAAACCACGATCCTTAAATTCTAAACACATAAACCTAAACCCCTGAAGTATAAACCCTAATTTGAATATCTAACACATAAAATTAAGGCGCTTGTGGAAACATTTTGTTTCCACCACCAATGAATGGTATAATTACCGTATAATCTATTGAATTTTTTTAATCAAATTATAATCTATTGTGATTGTAATATTATTCAGGAGAATTAGATTATACATTGTACCGATAGAAAACTTTCTACCCTTTACTTAATTTTTCTTAATTAATTAATAATTTTATTACTTACATCCAATAAATTTAAAAGCAATTATGCTTGTATCTATTTTATTGTTATGATTTTTCAGGAGTACTTGAATATTACTTTTTATTCAATTTTCAATTTCTTCATTCTTCAAAATGTTTATCCAATTAATATAGTTTAACCTAAAGGCTTTATTTGATTGAGTGAAAAAATGGAAGGATGAAAAAGGAGTAAAAAATGAGAAAAAAAATAATTCTTTGTGTGTTTGGCATGAAAGAAAGTGTGATGAAGAAATGTAGAGGAGTGGTCATTTTCCATGCACGTGTGTAAATACAAGTTATCCCAAAATTAGAAGGAAAAATAACAGAGAAAATATGATAGAGGTAAGAGTTGGTTTTGAAATATGAATTTTTAAAGCTTGTCCGTTTAGTTCTAAAAAATAAACTCCTCTTCATTTTCTTGAAAAATAGAAAACGAGAAAGAAAATGTGTTTAGTTGAAAAATTAAAAAATAATTTTTAGAAAATAAAAACAAAAATAAGTGAATATTTGAAAACATAAAAATAATTCATTGAAAATGTTTCAGAAAAGTGGAAAATATGAAAGCAAGAGTTTTTTATTTTTAACTCCGATTTAATCCGGGTTGGAATCCTTCTTATGTCATTTTTTAAAATTTTAGTTTATTTAATCATATTTTATTTTTTTTATATTAATATTTTTCTAACTATATTTTATTTTAATTATTTAATAATTATTTTTTTATTTCTATTTTAAAAAGTTAGATACCAAACACATTTTTATTACTTTCATTTTTAAAAACAAGTTTCCATCTCTATTAATCAAGCATGTTTTCTAATTTTTAAAAAACTAAAAATAAAAATTAATTTTTGAAAACAAAAATAGAAAATATTTTGGCCCTGTTTGGCAATTAGCATATAGAGGATTACATTAGCTGGTTGCTGATTGCATTAGCTGATTTGACTAGTGGATAGTATTAGCGATTGTATAAAAGTGTTTGGTAAAATTAACTGATAGCCGATAGCTGTTAGATTATTTAAACAAGCAAAATGACATATAAGTACATGTTTATATTCAATACTTATTTAAATAATTTATTACTTATCAATATTGTGTATCTAACTAATATTAATTAGATTTATAAAAATTATTTTTAATATAACTTTACTAAACATATTCGAAAGATTTATATATTAATATATTATTTATACAATTATTTTAATACAATTAATTAATCATTAAATTTAAATACACATATAAATATGTGATAATAAAAAGAAAAAACCAAGACACCTACCACTTCCGGACCTCAATCATCGCATCCCCAAACATGCAAAAATCAAACAAATATTTTTCCATTATTCTTAATTAAACTAAATAATTAAATATGAAACAAGAAGTGGAAAATTGCAAAGAACGTACAAAAGAAAATAATAGAAGAAAATAATCAAACAAATTGAAGAAAATATTTAACTTAGGTTATTTGGAAATTTTTGGTAATTGTTAAGGGTAAAAGAGTCTTTACAATTCCAATATCAAACCTCTAATTACAAAAAACTCCTATTATTACCTTTTTCAACATTAAAAGTTTCACCACAATCCGCTATTCACCGAGCCTCAATATTAGCGAATTTAACTGGTCTCAAACCTCTAATTATAGCTCAAACTTTTAATTTTAGCTCAAACCGTTGTCTATCAAATAGGGTCTTTCTAAAACCAAACAAACTTTTTTTTTATCTCAACCAAACAATGAATGGTTTTCATCTTACTTACTAAGCACACCATAAAAAAATGAAAATTAGTGTGGTCATGACCCCCATAAAAAATAGAAAACTAAAATCCGATTCCTTAATAATTTTAATTTATTCTTTTCATAATTTTTAAAAATTCACATTAAATCTTTCACGATTATTAAAAAGTTTAGTTAAACCTCAAATTATTTGGAAAAATATAAATTACATCTTTTAATTTTTTAATTTAAACTTTTAATTTTTAATTTTTAAAATTTTTAAACTCTTTCGTCAAATTCTACCACGGCTTTCGACTCTCTCCCTTTCTTGTACAATCGTAACCTAAAACTTAAAAACATAACATTAGCTGAACATAATAGATAGAGTAATGACAAAATTTGACCACTAGTTAATTATTATTTTAGGAAATATAGTCGTTTCAATGTAATTATTTATTTACTTAAATGGAAAAATATGTATGCTTTAGTGAAAGAAGTAAATGCAAGGATTCACTCTTAATTTTTTCCACTTTTTTCCTCCAATATAATTTTTTTAATTTAATTTTTTTTTAAATTTGCCCTGCTCTAAAACATTTATATTTTGTCCTTCCAACTCTAAATCATGACTCGGTCCTTACCATTATTGAAATAAAATATAAAAGTAAAAAATCGTACCATAATCCTCGAAAATCTTTTTTCCCTCTTTCCATTCATTGAAAACCAAAGTTGTTTGAGAAATTATATAACTTCATGCTTAAGTCTAGTTTAATGCATTGTGACCGAACAAACTGAACTAAAATAACCGTTTCGGCCGCTACAATATTTTATAATATGAATTAGTTGACTAATAGATCGAATATCGATTATTATAAAAAAATACTAATTTTAAAGGTGATGGCGGTAAATAAAAAATTAAAATCGAAGGTTGATAGGTTGACGTGGGACCAAAAAGCATAAGCCAACTTCCCTTACATAACTGAAAACAGAAGCTAACTTCCCTCTAAATCCAATTACTATAATTTTTAAATAAAAAAAATCGAAGATATTTTGAAAGTATCAATCAGAATTTATGTTCTTCAAACATAATACATTTAATACATCATTTTCATGAATTGAAGATAGAAAAATAAATTAAATTCCTTGGGGAAAAAGTTTTCCATTTTATTGTTTCATTTAAGTTGATGATTCCATTTCTGTTGGTAGGGTTACCTTTCTTAGTTCAATAGTCACTCTCCTATACATTCAATGCAATTCATGTTTCCTTAGACCACACTTCTCCATTATTTCCCCTTTACTCTTTTCTTTTTCTTTCAATCAGGTCCTTCAATCTTCAACTCCACATTATTTTTTTGGGGTTTTTGAGACCTTCAAAATGATTATTTACACTTTGTTTTCTGGGTTTTTTGAATATTAATTGCCTGTTTTTAGAATATTTTGACAGGATTTACTGTTTGTATTGTAGTTAGATGTAGTCCTAGTAATCTCCACCTACTTTCTTTTAATTAATCTAATTTAATGAAATAATTAGGTACCTCAGATTAGCATTTTCCAACTTTTCCAGTGCTATAAAGCTTTGCATTTTTCTCATTTCATCCATAGTTTGATTTTCTTTTCATATATCTCTTCCCCATTTGCTGTTTCAGGAACTCAAAAACAATGGCTGCAGTTTCCATTTGTGAACGTTTGGGTGAATCTCTAGCTACTCATCCACAGCTAGCAAAGTCCATCTTCTCATGGTACATATATATACATATATATATATGTGTATGTATGTATGTATGTGTGTATGTAATATGCCCTGCCATGATCTTTCTGGGGGGTATATTGTTTGTGAATTTTGATTACATTTGTTCATATGTAATGTAGTATTGAAAGCCTTGGAAAGGGTATTCATAAGTCTCAAAAGCTGCTCTCGGTTCTCGAAAAGGAGGCCGGAGGTCGAGCGTTTGATGGGGTGGTTGTTGATGTCCTTAGGTCCACTCAGGTGACAATGAACAACCCTTTTTTTGTTTATGTTAATTTGATGAGAATATTGGATTCGATACATTTATATTGTTTAATAGGAAGCTGTGGTGTCATCTCCGTTGGTTGCGCTCGCTATTCGTTCGGCTCCCGGTGTTTGGGAGTATATTGCTGTGGAGGTCCAAAAGCTTTATGTGGAGGAATTGCCTGTTGCTGAGTACTTGAAGTTGAAGGAGGAGATTGTTGATGGAAGGTATGTAGTTTTAGAGCTCTTTTGTTCTGTTTTTAGTTTTCGAGTTGTATCGAGTTTATGTCGAACAATTCTCGATGATGTGATTCAGCTTCAACGGCGGCGAGTTCACGTTGGAATTGGACTTCGGTGCGTTCATCAATTCTGTTCCTCGTCCATCGCTTTCGAAGTCCATTGGTAATGGCATGGAATTCCTCAACCGTCACCTTTCAGCCAAGCTGTTTCAAGACAAGGAGAACTTGAACTTATTACTTGAATTTCTCCAAATTCATTGCCAGAAGGGAAAGGTAATGGCCTAACGATCCGTTGTTCGTTGTAACTTTTAATACATCAAAACTCGAGAATCATTCACTGTTATGTCACAGGGTATGTTGTTGAATGAAAGAATTCGAGATGTGAATTCCCTCCAACGTGCATTGAGGAAGGCAGAGGAGTATCTGAATTCCGTACCATCTGATACCGCATACTCGGTTTTCGAGAAAAGGTTCAAGGAGATCGGTTTGGAGAAGGGATGGGGCAATAATGCCGAGCTTGTTCTAGAGATGATCCATCTTCTTCTGGATCTCCTGCAAGCGCCGGATCCCGCCACTCTCGAGACCTTCCTCGGAAGAATCCCATTGGTCACCAATGTTGTTATCATGACTCCTCACGGATACTTTGCTCAGGACAATGTTTTGGGGTACCCTGACACTGGTGGCCAGGTTGTTTACATCTTGGATCAAGTCCGCGCCTTGGAGGAAGAGATGCTTCACCGGTTCAAGCTGCAAGGACTCGACATTACATCGTGAGTGTTTGAATGTTATATCGTTTTGATTCTCGTTTTATCAGAATTTGTATAACACAATGTCTGATGCTTACTCTGGCCGTTTTTCTACCAGATCACTCGACTCCTCCCTGATGCCGTAGGAACAACTTGCGGTCAGCGTCTTGAGAAAGTTTATGGAACCAAGTATTCTGATATTCTTCGTGTACCTTTCAGAACCGAGAAGGGAATTGTACGTCAATGGATCTCGAGATTCGAAGTGTGGCCGTACTTGGAAACTTACACCGAAGATGTTGCAGCTGAGATTACCAAAGAGTTCCAGGGCAAGCCTGATCTGATTATTGGAAACTACAGTGATGGAAACATTGTTGCCTCTTTATTGGCACATAAGTTTGATGTTACACAGGTTTGGTGAAATCGAATTCATCGACTTAGTTCCTTTGCTGTATTTTGATCTTCTCCATAGTCTTAAGAACGTGTTCTTCGATGTTTCGTGCAGTGCACCATTGCGCATGCTCTCGAGAAGACGAAGTACCCGGATTCAGACATCAACTGGAAACAGCTTGAGGACAAGTATCACTTCTCCTGTCAGTTCACTGCTGACCTCATTGCAATGAACCAAACTGATTTTATCATCACCAGCACCTTCCAAGAGATTGCCGGAAGGTAATATATATCTCCGACATTACTACATATAACGTCGGCGCCTATTTGAGACACTAACAACGTTGGCATTCTGTGATTTTCAGCAAGGACACTCTCGGACAATATGAGAGCCACATTGCTTTCACTCTTCCGGGGCTCTACCGTGTTGTTAATGGAATCGATGTGTTTGATCCTAAGTTCAATATCGTCTCACCCGGTGCTGATATGAGCATTTACTTCCCTTACACGGAAGAGAAACGGAGGTTGAAGCAGTTCCACCCGGATATCGAAGAGCTTCTCTACAGCCCTTTTGAGAATGCAGAGCACTTGTGAGTATTTGTCCTATTTTACACCCCTTTTCACTAGTTTATCTGCATAATGTTAACAATGTTTTAAATTGTTGTTTCGCAGATGTGTTCTAAAAGATCAAAACAAGCCGATTCTGTTTACCATGGCTCGGTTGGACCGTGTAAAGAACTTAACCGGACTCGTAGAGTTCTATGCCAAGAACAGCCGGCTGAGGGAACTCGTTAACTTGGTTGTAGTAGGTGGAGATAGGAGAAAGGAATCCAAGGACATAGAAGAGAAGGCTGAAATGAAGAAGATGTATGATCTTATCGAAAAATACAAGTTGAATGGACAATTCCGATGGATATCATCCCAGATGAACCGAGTGAGGAACGGTGAACTCTACCGCTACATTTGCGATACCAAGGGCGCATTCGTTCAGCCTGCCATTTACGAGGCTTTCGGCTTGACTGTCGTTGAAGCAATGACCTGTGGACTACCAACATTTGCAACTTGTTACGGTGGCCCTGCTGAGATCATCGTCCATGGCAAATCGGGGTTCAACATCGACCCTTACAACGGCGATTTGGCTGCCGAGACACTCGTTAATTTCTTCGAGAAATGCAAGGCCGATCCATCTTATTGGGAGGAGATCTCTCAGGGAGGCTTGAAACGCATACAGGAGAAGTATACATGGCAGATTTACTCTGAGAAGCTATTGACTCTCACCAGTGTTTATGGCTTCTCGAAACATGTTTCGTACCTCGAACAACGCGGCCGCAAGCGTTACATCGAAATGCTGCACGCATTGGTGTATAACAAGCAAGTATGTTATTCGGACTCTTCATTTTTTTCGCGAAATATTCTTGTCTAGAACTGTTGTTTAATTCACTATGCTTTTCAGGTCAAGACTGTTCCTCTTGCTATTGAGTGAAGGGAGAGCCAAGGCTGCTTGGAAACGAAATTTTGGAATTTTCCAAGAATGTTTGCCATTTGAAGCTTTATTTCCCTTTTTGTTTGGAGTTTTTCTTTGTAATGTTTGATTTCAACTTTGGGAATGTTTTTAACTTTGGGTTTTGTCCCATTGATTGCAATAAAGTACGGTTTATCTATCTTTAATTTCTTTTATATTATAAGGTTATAATATTAAATTAAAGTCGCAATGCAATGTAAATGCTTTAAGGTTAACTTAACATCAAAGAACAATCGTCAACACAACTTAAAACGAGTGGTTAAAGAGTCTTGTTAACATCCAATCATTTCTTCTAAGTCAGAGTTCTAGTCTTAGTATAAACAATCATCATTTCCCCCTTTAAGTAGAAATTATTCAAAAAACACCGAAGAACATCTATAATTCATAAAAAATCTTTTAAATAAAAATTATATTAACAATAATTTGTTATATTTGAAATTTAGATTTTGTGCTGAATTTCAATTATAACTACTTTAAGTTTAATAATTCCATCAAATTCAAAGGGACACGCCAAATTTTATAAGGGGCATAAAACGGTAAAGTATTTTTTAAACCCCTATTGTGAAATATTAATTCAATTTAGCTTTTCTTTCAACTTTCTACCCTCGACAAATTATATTTTTATCTGACAAGCGTCGTATTTGTCAAATAAAATGTGCCTAATTCTCAATTAAAATAAATATAAATGTAATAAAGAGAAATATGGTCAATTCATAGGGACTAAGGAATTTCCAATGTCGAATTATTTTGATCCTGTTTCAACGAGTAGAGTAAAAAGGGGATTTTGAGTAAGGTAAAAGTGAAATTAGAAAAAAAGATCAGGTTTAAAAATATGGTAAAACCAAGAAGGGGAAAAGGCTCAAAATGGCTAACTAGGGGAAAGGAGTATGTAGGCAATTTTTTTAAGGGAAAAAGTGGGTAAATCTTAAGTGTCCCTATCATATTAAAGCATCAAGTTCATATGTAATCTCAACATGCATTTAAGTTCAGGTTCTAGAATATCGATGCCAAGTTCGACACACTCAATCAAACAAGAATATGAGCAAGAATGTATGAATTGCTCTTTTAGGCTCAAATCTTACCAGAATGTGTAACCTACATTGAGTCAAGTGCATTTCAGCTAATAAACTCTTGGGATATCATACAAAAAAAATTCAAGAAAAATTATTAATCATGTCATCCGCTATCATGTGTCCTAATTCAAACAAAAGTGTGTTCCAAACAAGCATGTCATTCCAAAATATTCAGCAAGACGAAAGATGTTCAACAAAATATTCAACATATTCAACTAAAGCATACTAAATTCCAAGCATATGAATAGACAAAGGAAAATTTGATTTAGTTCTCTACCCCTCATTTAAAGTGTATTATCGCAATACAAAAATTAAAGCATAAGAGAAGGAATAAAGATACTCCTCGTGTTTATTGACGATCGCGGCCATGGTCGCGGCGAGAGGCGCTTGGGCAAAGATAAGACAAGATCTCGACGATGTCGGCTTCGATGGTGTTGAGTTGGTCATGCCTTCATTCATCGGGGTCTACACGTCTAGACGTGGGGCCTCTTGTGCCGGCGGTGGAGCATTCTTCCTAAGGTAGACATGCTCTCCTCCAGGGGTCTTGGTGCCAGGAGGGACGAAATAAGGTGCAGCAAGAGTTCCAACTAGTAGTCGCATCGCATTCAAACATCGTTCGTCTAATGCATCCATAGAAAAAGCATAAGTAAATTGTGTATTATCGAAAGTGGATGTAAATAGGCGAGCAGCGAGATGAGTGATGTAGGGACCCATGATGAGAGGGCGATTGGATCGAATGACGATCTCAATATTGGAGTATGCCCAAAGACCAATCATGAGATGGTTGTAAAAGACATACTTATTTTATCTTGTTTTATTAATATAAAGCCATTATTATTATTTCAGTCTTATTCTGTGCATTTATAAATAAACTAAATTATAATAAAGTCATTAGAATAATATAGTTATTCTTAAATGTCCTTAGTCGAGTATTATTGTAGGCATGGAAAACAATAATATATTAAGACTAATATATAGTTGATTGATGACAAAGTGTTATCTTTGACATGTAGATGTCAAAATCAATATATAAGTATGTGTTAGAGAACGACATACTGGACTGGCCTGCTATGAGCATGTTTCTTGGATTATTATGTGACAGTCACAACATTGCTCATAGTGATAACTACATGTATGATCCTCAGACTTGAGATCATCATTATTTCAACATTGTGAGTGACGTATTTTGATACAATCAAACGTGTGTCGTAATTGACTACACTATAATGACTGATATTGGATATGTTGCAATCTATGTAGCGGAATATGGTTGATCAAGATATGATTTGCTCTTCCTACATAATATGAGTAATATCATAGGCCGCTTGATTGAGTGAGACTATAAATGCATGGTCATGCTCGAATAAATTGATATGAGATATCATAGTTATTCGTTTATAATAGTCTACTCAAGATATCAAGAAATATTAGATGGACTATACAAGTGTGACTATTTCATGACTTATGTCTGATCTAGATATAAGGACAAAAGGATGTAATACACAAAAAGAGTTAATCATGAAAAATGTTATGTCGAACCACGACTTCTTGTAACTTAGGTAGCAATGAAGTATTGTTAGATGCTACTCATTGCTTGTAATATTAGAATTGTTCTAAATATTACTGCTAACGTTACATGAACCTACAAGGGTCACACCCTATGATTGAAACAAACAAATATTGACTAGGTAGCATGTGTACAAACTTGTTGTGCACGAAATAAGCAAACGCCAAAATTATTATGAATATTGTAATTATAGATAATTTCATTTATATATATATTAATACTAGATAATTATTGTAATTAACAGATACTATTAATATATATATATATATATCCCTAAAGAAACTTGATCAAAGTAGAATCAGATTCTACATATTTAATTATATTCGGTTAAATATATTGTATATTTAAAGAATCCGAATTTAATTAGAATTAGGGTTTGGAATTCTATATAAAGGCATAAGGTCTAGCAGCCGAAGATATGTTTTTTGCGAAAAACCTCTCTAACAGTTAGAGAAGAGAAAATATTGTTCGTTTCGTTCGGGTGGACTGCGTAGAGGTCAGAACGTTATTGTGACGACTTGGATTTGATATCGTGCTAGAAGAATTGGATTCTCCTAACTCCCTGTGGTTTTTTCTAGATTTAATTAAGACAACGTTTCATCCTTTTTAACCTCAGATTCGCTCCTCGTACATGGATCGTCGATGGGATACGCAGGATAATTTGTTTACTGTGCCATGGGGTGTACCGACGTTTCCCAACATCAAAGGCAAGCGCAAACCAAAATCCTAAATTTACCTTCCTACCGATTAACATACACCAAAAGAAGAATGGTTCAACCTTACTCAAGGAAGAAGAGTTGTTTCTTCCTAAGTAGTTATATGCCAAAAATCGGTGTATGTACCATAACGTTGGGTCATGGATATAGAGAGCCTTTGTTGTCCAAGCATTGAAGGTTTGGTCCATCGAATCGGTAAGTGCCGCATATGCTGCATTTGCGTCAAAGTCCTTCGGCATCTCAAGTAAAGCAGTTAAATAACCAAATTCTGTGACATCTATCACAAAACCCATAGCAAGATTAAATTCTGATATAGACGTGTGAAAATGTTGTCCACATAAACGAAAAAAAAGACATCCGAGGATGTTACGTTTATGAGCCGTTGCTGCGAAAAAGAAAATGTAGCATAAAATTCAAATACAAGTTCATAGAATGTGCCACATTTAATTTGAGAATATAGTGTCCAACCAAGTGCAGCAAAATAAACATGAACAAAGTCATGCAAATGTAAAGATTCCAATGTTTGAAGCGGAATATACTTACAAACTCGGAAGAGGCAATGTCAGACAGCCTCGAATTGAACAAGTTCTTCATTTTCGAACTGCAGGAACCCTTACAAGTGCTCCTCAGCGGGGAAAGCATACGTTTGGCCTCGGCGATTTCGCTCGAGATTCTCGGAGTATGCTGGTGAACTATCGAGAGGCATAGGAGGATCGCCCGAACTGGAAATGAAAAATGGTGAGGATGGCTGTCTAATAGTAAAGTAAGAGGATGAGGCATGTTCGGGTTGTGCCGTCAAATGTCCCATAAATGAAAATCACGAACCAATGTCTTCTGTAAAACCAAAAACAAGATGGTACATAAGTAATGGAACTACTGAAATAGTTTCAGAATTTACCTCGGGGTTATTATTAGAGGCTGTCGAATGCATGGAATAAGATGGAACGGCTGTGGGCATCGATTGAGATGAATCATCACCGTCTTGTCGTCGTGAATGGGTGTTGCGACAACCAAAAGTTGGTGATTGTGCAACCGGGGTGGCGTATATGGTCAGTTCGCGTGATGGAGAGGGAAGGGCTTTCTTTCGTCTTCGACCACGTCAAGCAGGGGGCGGTGATGATGGATTCGAGTCACTCAGGATCTCGACAACTGATGGAGGAGTGACGAAGCGGTGACGACCGCGGTTAACCGACAGTAAGTAGTCACCCGCGCCTTGGTTTCTCGTATGAACCATTTGTGCAAGAGTGAGAGTAGTCCAGTGTAGAGATGGTGCGTGAACTGAAGGGAAAATAGAGAAGGGGAAAATGGGAAGAATGGATTGGTGGTCGCGGTGCTTTAGATGGTGCGACAGTGGGCTAAGAAATGTGAGAATGGGTGTTGGAATGCTTGAGGGAGAGTTTGGGTGGTGGTTAAAGGCTTGTGGGGTTGAGAGAGGTGATTGCGTGTTTTGGTTTTGGGGACTTAGAAAAAGTTGGGTGAAATTTTGTGTGACTTAGATATTTGGGAAAGATTAAGAATGGCGAGGAAGCAGGCTTAAGGAAGTAATTGGGGGATTAGGTTTGCAGACTTAGGAAGAGGGAAATTGGTTTAGGTTTTGGTGAACTATGCGCATGGTCAAAATTGCCTCTCTTTTTTTTTTTGAAATTATCCATCAATTAAGAATATGTGGACCCTACAACTCTCAATCCTTGGACATGATACCCGAATCTGAAAACTGGAAATCCCCTGCATATTTTATTTGAAAATAAATAATAATACAAAGAAATAAAAATAAAATAAAATGAAAACGAAAACGAAAAAAAAATGGGTTGCCTCCTATTTAGTACTTTGTTTAACGTTGTTAGCTCGACAACCTAATTCAGATGATTGGATCTTTGAGAACTATTTCCTCAAGGTAGTTCTCATAAAAAGGCTTTAATTGATGATCGATCACCTTGAAACAAGTTCTCAAATTATCTTGAATTTCAACTGTGCCATATAGGAAAATTTGAGTCACGGTAAAAGGTCCTAGCCACTTCGTTCGGAGTTTGCCAGCAAAAATTTTCAACTTAGAATTAAAAAGCAACACCTTTGCCCAAGGTTAAAAGATTAAAAAAAAATTCATCGGTCATGAAATTATGTTATCTTATCCTCGTAAATTCAGGCATTGTCATAAGCATTTCTTCTTATCTCCTCTAGCTCTTGAATATGCAATTTTTGACCTTCGCCAATGGCATCCATTTCCATATTGCATTCTTTGATCGCCCAGTAAGCTTTATTCTCCAATTCTACCAGCAAATGACACGGTTTACTGAAGACTAAGCGATAAGGGGACTTACCGATAGGGCATTTATAAGCCATGCGATACGCCCACAAGGCGTCGGTAAGTTTAAGGTTCCAATCTTTTCGATTCAGCTTCACAATCTTATCAAGGATCGACTTGATTTCACGGTTCAAAACCTTCGCCTGACTGTTTGTCTGTGGATGGTAAGACGTGGCTATTCGTTGCGTCACCCTATATTTCTTCATTAGTGCTTCAACAATTCAGTTGACGAAATGTGTTCCTCGATCGTTGATTATCGCCCTTAGCGTGCCAAACTTGGAAAAACAAAATTCTTTAAAAAAATCGACAGTGGTTTTAGCATCATTATTTCGAGTAGCTTTAGCTTCTACCCACTTAGATACGTAATATACAACAAGAACTATGTAACAATTCCCAAAAGACGAAATGAAAGGTCACATATAATCTACTCCTCATACATCAAAAATTTCACAAACATGAATAAGATTAAGGGGCATTTCATTTCTTCGCTTAAATTGCCAGCACGCTGATACTTTTCACAAGATTTACAAAACATATAAGTGTTACGGAAAATATTAGGCCAAAAGAATCTACATTCTAAGACTTTATGCGCAGTTCGCTTAGGACCAAAATGGCCTACGCAAGAGTAAGAATGACATAAGTTAAGTATAGAATTTACCTCACTTTCAGCTACGCAACATTGAATTACCTGATCGGAACAATGTTTCTATAAATATGGATCATCTCAAATGTAAAATCGAGACTCATGTTTAATTTGACTAATCTCAAACCGTGACAAATCTGAAGGTAACACCCATGTGGCTAAATAGTTTACCATATCCTCATACCATGGGTGAATTAATTGTGCTGAAAATAAGCCTTCCTCAAGGAACTCATCTCTTAATGGAACATCAGTTTTCGTGATAGGTAACCGGCTTAAGTGATCAGCGACTAAATTCTTGCATCATTTCTTATCTTTGATTTCCAGATTAAACTCCTGTAGAAGTAGAATCCATCAGATTAAGCGTGGCTTCACCTCTTTCTTGCTTAGTAAATACTCCAAAGCTGTATGATCAGAAAAAACAATTATTTTAGTTCCCAAAAGATATGAACGAATTTTTTCTAAAGCAAAAACAATTGCAAATAATTCTTTTTCCGTAGTCGAATAATTTCGCTGAGCCGCATCTAAAGTTTTAGATGCATAGAAGATGACATGCGGTTCTTTTCCTATCTTTTTTCCAAGTACAACACTTACGCTCCAATCGCTTGTGTCATATATAACTTCAAAGTTGTATGATCAGAAAAAAACAATTATTTTAGTTCCCAAAAGATATGAACGAATTTTTTCTAAAGCAAAAACAATTGCAAATAATTCTTTTTCCGTAGTCGAATAATTTCGCTGAGCCGCATCTAAAGTTTTAGATGCATAGAAGATGACATGCGGTTCTTTTCCTATCTTTTTTCCAAGTACAACACTTACGCTCCAATCGCTTGTGTCATATATAATTTCAAAGGGATAATCCTAATTTGGCGGTTGCACAATGGTGCTGAAACTAGCTTTTCCTTAAGGATATCGAAAGCGAGTTTGCATTCCGGATCAAAGTCAAAGGTCATATCCTTTTGTAGCAAGTTACATAGTGGTTGCGCCACCTTGGAAAAATCCTTGATAAACCTCCAGTAAAAGCTTGCATGACCAAGAAACGAGCTAACTTCCCTCACAATTGTGGGGTATGGAAGTGAGTGAATAATATCAGTTTTTGCTTTATCAACAACAATACAATCAGAAAAAACGATGTGGCCCAAAATCAACCTCTATCAACCATAAAATGACATTTTTCATAATTTAACACAAGATTAAATTCAAGGCATTGCTTCAGGATTTTTGTTAAATTTATTAAACACTCACCAAAAGAATTACCGTAAAATGTGAAGTCGTCTATAAATACTTCGATTTCTTTCTCGATGTAATCAGAGAATATGCTTACCATACACCTCTGGAATGTAGCTGGCGCATTACAGAGTCCAAATGGCATCCGACAATAGGCAAAAATGCCAAATGAACACGTAAAGGTGGTTTTCTCTTGATCTTCAGGCGCCACAGGGATTTGGAAAAAACCTGAAAAACTATCAAGACAACAATAGTGAGATTTTTCGAATAATTTTTCTATCATTTGATTGATAACTGAAAGCGAAAAATGGTATTTTCTAGTTAAAGCATTCAACTTCTTGTAATCGGTACAAACTCTCAACCCATTCTAAACACGAGTAGTAACTAGTTTGCCTCCTAGTTTTACATCACCATGACTCTCAATTTCTTATCGACCACATGGATCGGGCTTACCCAATTACTGTCAGAAATTGCATAAATCATATCAACATTGAGAATCTTTTGGATCTCCTCTTTAACAACATCCATTATGGGAGGGTTTAGGCGTCTTTGACCTTCTCGAGTTGGCTTTGCATTTTCTTCGACTTTGATTATGTGCATGCAAGTTGAAGGACTAAGTCCTTTGATGTCACCGATCGCTCATCCTATCACTTCTTTATAGGTTTTTGAGACTTGAACTAAATCTTATTCTTTTGCCTTGGTAAGCTTGTTCGAAATAGTAATCGGCAAAGTGGTCACATCTCCCAAAAATGCATACTTTAGATGTCGAGGTAACTGTTTCAGCTCGATTTTCGGTGCCTGCAAAATAGAGGGTAACATTTTACTTTTCCAAGAAGTTGGGCGCAAGTCAGAATAAATAGAAGAAATATTTTTCAACTCCCCAATTTCTTCACCGTTATCCTCCAATTCCCTGCACAAATCATCAGATAAGTTAGTTTCTACAAATTCATCAACTAAAGGCTCATTAATATCAACGAAGATAATGTTTGCCATAGAATTTGGATACTTCATTGCTTTATAAACGTCAAATTTGACTACTTCAATGTCAAATTCCATGGTAAGAATCTCGCTTCTAACGCTGATTTTAGTTTGAGCCGTGCTTAGGAAGGGTCTTCCCAGTAAAATTTCAGATGAGGTATCGGTATAATCATCTTCCATGTCGATGATGTAAACATCTACTGGAAAAATTAAATTGTTTACCTTTACAAAGACATTTTCAAGAACTTATTCGGGCTATATGTTTCCTTCAAAGGCTCGGTACTTAGTAAGTTATAAACCGAAAGAGGCATGACATTAATAGAGGCACTCAAATCACACATAGCTCATTTTATTCCTACCTTACCAATCTTACAAGGGATCGCAAACATACCTTGATCCTTGTACTTAGATGGAATTTTACGTTGGATGACAGCAGAAACGTTTTTACCTAAGTTTACCTTCTCATTGCTGGTAAGTCTCTTTTTGTTTGTGCTGAGATCCTTCAAGAATCTGGCATACCTTAGAACTTTTTGGATTACGTCAAGGAGGGGCATGTTTATCTCCACCTTCCTAAAAACTTAAGTATTTCATTCTCCCTGATAGCGGCGCTAATTTGACAAGCGTCGTAATTATCAAATAAAATGTGCCTAATTCTCAAATAAAATAAATAGAAATGTAGTAAAGAGAAATAGGGTCAATCCGCAAGGACTAAGGAATTTCCAATGCCGAATTATTTTGATCATGTTTCAACGAGTAAAGTAAAAAGGGGAGTTTGAGGAGATTGAAAATCGAAAATAAAATAAAAGTGAAATTAGAAAAAATTGCGAAATAAGATAGAGTAGATTTAAAAGAGAATAGAAATAGATGGAAAATAGCCTCAAGCTTCGCTTTGCCTCAATTCAATTTGATCATCGAAAGAGATTTTACTTCGAGATTTATGCCGATTACAGTCTACAAGGCCCAACCCTTGTAACATACTTTTCTCTCCATTAAACCGATATTCCCTAGTTTATCTCCAGAATTCAGTCCTTGTTGGACTAACCATGGCTATTGTCGTTAACACCAATACAACTTTAATTACTGGAAAAGCCCGACTCGGGTTATGTTGTCTCAATGAGAATTGAACCTAGTCTCAATTTCTCTTAGCGAATCCATCACTAAGTTTGTTCATAGGAAGTCGAATTACGACCAAACGATTCTTCCTCCCAACGGTAAATCAAAACAACATTCAAACCAACGAGATCTTTTTGAAATGAAGGTATTGAGCTTTTTAAAGGAAAGGTCGATTGCCGATCCAAGTTTTTAAAAAATTGAGAATGATGTTCAAAGATATTAAGTGCTTTTCAATTCTCACCAAATGAATTGAGTCATCTCTAAGCCATCGGCTAATTGAAAGTTTAGCTAAGCATGGTTGAAATCATACTTAGCATTTTTTGAAAAGAGAATAAAAAAACTTAAAGTAAATAAAAGTTGAAAAATAAAACCCAAAAGAATTTTATAAATCAAGTGAAAAGTATTTTCAAATTCAAATTTTAATTCTCTAAGATAATTTCTTAAGATAATTCCGATTGTCCACCTTCTAGAAGATGCTGACTGGACTACCTTCTAGAAGCTGCTTTTGAGTGGACGATTCAAATCTACCAGGTCGGGAAACGTCGTGCCCCATGTAGTGCCCATGACTCCAGTCATGATCCCAAAATATCAAAAAAATGTAGAATGCCCCCTTCTTACTGCTGGTTCTGGAAAATAGGTTCCTGCACAAAAAATAAGTAAATAGAACCAAATCAGTAGAGATAAATCGACAACGAAGAATAATAACCAATAAAATATATTCAATTTTAAACACTCATCATTATCTTACCCCTAACAAAAGAATCTCAACTTCACATTTGTCTTCCAATATTATTTTTTAAATTTACAAGATTTAAACTCGAAATCTTACGTAAAACCACTAAACTTTCTATTACCGAAACGAACGAGCCTTTTATAGTTACTTAATAACATCAAGATGACCATTAGTTGCATTTATCATATCCACATCAAAATGGTCCTCATCTTACCTTATTTCACATGCATGGCATTGCTTGCATTTATTTTCTTTGTATTTTTTTACCTGGAAATCTTGAAGAAGGGTATTTTGATCAAAAAAAACTTTAATACATAAATTGTGTAAATTTTAGTTTTAAAGGCTAGGGAATTAGATTTTAAGGTTTATAATTTAAGGTCAATGTTTAGAATATTGGGTATTAAAGTTTAGAGTCAGAAATTTAAGATTTAAATTTTATAGTGTAAATATGTATGCTTAAATTTTACAAAGCCTGTATATTAAAATTTTACAAAAAAAACTTATTATATATTTTATTTTATTAATGCTTCCAGTTTTGTTTGAGGATGAATAGAAAGACCCATAGTTTTGCTAGGTGGGGAACCTTGGGAGGGAACATATCACATGTAATGTCAGCTAACTGGTTTTCAACTTTTTGGATTCCACTGCCTACAACCAAATACCATACTTGATTTGTTGGCTGCTAAAATACAATGTTTCTTGACTGCATAGACTTACACTTGAGTATTTAATAATAAAAAAAAAACTTTAGTACCCCAAACATATTTATTATCGGAGACTGATTAATGATATCTACTTTTTAAAATATTTTTGTATCCGTCAGTAAATATAAACCATGGACATGGGATGTGATAACATTGCTTCTTAGCTACATTTTATGAGCTTTTGACTGCAAAACAGGCATGAGGACTCGTATCCATATGTATTGGTTTGGAGCTTTTGTTTTCTTCACTGATTTGTCCTTTTCGGCTCAGTTTCTAGGCCCCTCCTTACAGTCTCCTAAATGCATACATACATGTATATGTCGTGGACCCTAAACATATTTCCCTTTTTATCTTATATACATTATCATTTCATCTGGTTTACAATGTTCATGGCATGTGCACCTCTTTTATCTGCTCTTGAAGTGTCGACTATGTTGTGAAGATAGTGTTTTGAATACATTGGGTTCTGGATACGTATATTGGGTTATTTGATTGCATGAGATATCATATAGATGTGCTCTTAGATTCTTAATATTCTCTATGTTGATAATAGATTATTTGTTTCTCTCATCCGTAGAAGTAGACAATGCCGAACTACGTTAAACCTCATCTTTCTTACATGTCTTATTTTATGTTGATCTCGCCTTGTTTCTTTTCCGCGTACAAATTCCTAATATTTGTCTTAAACATTAGTCTCATACGTAAACTTGACTATTCCGATCTCTTTGAGTTCCGGCATACCAGATTCATGAACAAGCTAGGGTTGTCAACGCCCATGCCTTCTTGCCTTACAACCATTGGATGTGATAACATTGCTTCTTACTACATTTTATGAGCTTTTGACTGCAAAACAGGCATGAGGACTCGTATCCATATGTATTGGTTTGGAGCTTTTGTTTTCTTCACTGATTTGTTCTTTTCGGCTCAGTTTCTAGGCCCCTCCTTACAGTCTCCTAAATGCATACATACATGTATATGTCGTGGACCCTAAACTTATTTCCCTTTTTATCTTATATACATTATCATTTCATCTGGTTTACAATGTTCATGGCATGTGCACCTCTTTTATCTGCTCTTGGAGTGTGGACTATGTTGTGAAGATAGTGTTTTGAATACATTGGGTTCTGGGATACGTATATTGGGTTATTTGATTACATGAGATATCATATAGATGTGCTCTTAGATTCTTAATATTCTCTATGTTGATAATAGATTATTTGTTTCTCTCATCTGTAGAAGTAGACAAGGCCGAACTACGTTAAACCTCATCTTTCTTACATGTCTTATTTTATGTTGATCTCGCCTTATTTCTTTTCCGCATACGAATTCCTAATATTTGTCTTAAACATTAGTCTCATACGTAAACTTGACTATTCCGATCTCTTTGAGTTCCGGCATACCAGATTCATGAACAAGCTAGGGTTGTCAATGCCCATGCCTTCTTGCCTTACAACCATTGGACTTAATATGACAAAAACTAAAACCTAACTCTTGATTTCTAATAGATATGGTTCAATGAATAAAAGAAAGTATTTATATTCAATACACTGGGGTGAAAATTAAAAAATTTTATGAGTGTTTTAATTTTAAGGTTTAGGGTTTTAAAATTTAAGGTCTAGATTTTAGCCTATAAACTTTAAATTCTATCCACAAGTCATACATTTTAAACCCCTAAATTTTAAACATTACATTGAATCTCTAAACCCTATAACTAAAATGCTCGTAGAAACTCTAAATATTTAATTGATATTAGTTTCGAGTTTAATCCCTAAACAGATGTAATTATATATATTTGTATAAATCATTTATTGTTGAGAAAAGGTTGGTATAAATAAAAGGAATAACTACATATTTAGTACCCCATCTATTTCTTTTTATAAAACGATGCCTAACATTATGTTTTGTTTATATTTTAGTATCTCGCCATTAAAAAATAACAGCATGCTGATTAGGAGAGAAAAAAGCACATGCGACAAGATGTCATGTTATTTTTCTCTCCTAATCAACATGTCACGTGTGTTTTTTATGATTTTAGACGACGTAACAACCTGTCACGTGTGATCTTTTTTCTTCTAGTCAGCCTGTCGTTAATTTTTTAACGGTGAGATATCAAAATAAAATTAAAATGTAACATTAAGTACCATTTTACTAAAAAATAAATAGAGTATTAAAACAATAATACTGGGATACAATAAAATTAAAATGTAACATTAAGTACCATTTTACTAAAAAATTGAATCGAAGAAGATGATGAAGAAGACCAAGATCCCCCTCTCGGCTATCCCTCCTCTTATTGTAAGATGTTGGCTGGATTGTGGGCATGACACATGCAGCTCTGGATTGACTACAAAAGTGAAGTTTCGGAGGAGACGAATGTTAGGGTTATAATATTTTCGAGTACCTTGAATCCAGGGGTGTAACAATTATTATAATTAAAAGTTATGTTTAATAAAATTAAATCCAAATCTATATTTTTTGGGACAAAAAAATATTATTACCATTACCGTAATTTTAAAACTTAAAATATTAAATGTATAATTATCATTGATTTTTTTTGTTTCTACAGCTGAAAGACATTATCAAATTCAAATCGATAGAACATATCTATAATGACAATCAAGTATGTAATTTTTTTCAATTCATTTAACTGTTATATCATCATTCCTGTTAACACTTAACGGTAAGTGATTTGATTGGAACAACTTTAATTATTTAATTGACAAAAATTATATTTTAATGATCAAAATAAAATTAACCAATAATTTAGTGATCTCCGATTGTCACAATGCCAAATGTAGTAGGAAGTTGCAATCAATGATCAAAGTGTGAAAACCAGAATTAGCCATGTTTGAAGGGGGTGGCCATGGCAGCTTGGCAAACGTTTTACAGGTCTCTAAAATGCATTATAATAAACAATCTTCTCGTGTTTTACACTTACCATGATATTCAACCCCCACCCCCCAATCAGAAAAGCAAGAAATCGAGATCAAAATTAAGTTCAGAGACGAATTCAGAATTTTTTTTACGTAGACATGTATATATTATATAAATTTTATGGTAGACACAACTGGTAAAATAGATAACTAAAATAAAAAAATAGATTTCTAGGTGCATACAATAAGTAAAATAGCAAACTGACTGAGGGAATTTCAAATTTCAGAGTGGACGCGAACGACATATAAATCTGCGGGTGGCTTTAATTATGGGTGATACCGAGTTGAGCCCGTGCTTAAAATAATATTATTGGGCTTGGCTCGGGCTCAAAGTTCGTCGAGCTCGAAATTTTAGGCTCGAGCTCAGCTTGTTGTTTTCCTCAAATTGCTTTTAAATATTTTTATTAAAGTTTTAAAAAATAACATGTGAAAACCTATTTACGAAAATATAATATTTATTTTTGAAGTCTACAAATAGCCATAATACATTTTTTAAATTATACAAGTTCACAAGGAAAAAGGGATTTAAAATATTTAACTATGATAACAAGTTAACAACACTGAAACATACAAGTGTATATAGAGTATATATATATAATATTATATATTATTTTGAGTCTGTTCACGAGCTTTTTGAGCCCAGCTTGGGTCAGTTTGGCTCGACTTGTTAAAGTCTTGAACTGAGCACGAGCTCGAACCGAACTCATTTGAGATAAATTTTGACCGAATCAAACCCGAATAACTTGCGAGTCTGTCAGGCTCATTATCATCCCTAGCTCTAACCAGAAATGCTTAAATAAATGGCAACTCTATCGAGGCTTTTGTTTTGCTTATTTGGTGCAATTTCAAAGCAAGGCTTATGCTGGGGCACGCCGGAAGGTTACTTCACTAATACTCTAATGAGTTGGATAAAATTCGCCTAATTCCATAAAGGTCCTTGTATCATGTATTTTATATACATTTAGTCTCTCTACCTATAATTCAATCATTTAGTCTTAACATTTTTAGTACAATTGGATAAAATATTATACATTCTTCTCCCCCTTTCCTTTTTTTTTACAAAATGAGACAAAAATTGTCCAAGTATACAAAAAGAAGCAGATGTGTATTTGTAGTATGTCTATTGATGGAATTAACAACAAAAATCAACATCAAGAGTAAAAATACACATTTTGAAAAGTAGAATGACCTTAAACAAACAAATTATAATAGTGACTAAGTTCACCAAAAAAAATATAGTATAATACCCTTATTTAAGAATTTGACAATAAAACGAGATACAAAACTAAACTAAACAAATGAAATGGATTATTGTGTAATAAAACACAAGTATAATAGTTATAAAAAAAAGGTTTATCATGAAATTGGTATTTGATATTCAACGAGGGAGTCAAAATTTGAGGTGGGGCAAAATATAAATGTTGAAAGGTGAAGGTAAATTTATAATTAATTCATCTTTAAATATATATATATATATATATAAAAGAAACAAAGGTAAAAAAAATTCCTTGCATTGCTCGTTCCCCATAAAGTTTACATTTTTTTCAAATTGATTTGTATGTGTTGATGTGTCACTTCAACCTTTAATAAAGCTGGCAATAGACCTCGTAATCTAATTAGTTGTTGAAGTGTCACGTTAAATTTAGATATTTAATTTAAATTTATTTTTTAAAATTCAAGTGTCAATTTATTAAAAAATCAGAGTTTAATTTGAAAAAAATTGCCAATTTCAAGTATTAAACCTATAAAATTTTCCGAAAATTTCTTGAATTATAGTAGCAAAAATGAAACATTAATCTATTACTTACATTATTATATATAAGAAAAAAAATTGAAAATGAACAAACGATGAACTGATGTAATCTCCGACCAGGCTTATAGTTTAGCCGGCGTGAACTCGGTCAAATCCTCGCCGTTGAAATCATCGACCTTTCCTTCTGATCTTAATCTCTACAATCATTAATTTCTCGTTTCTTAATCTAAATCGTCTAATCACACGAATTATTATCATTAACATAATGTACAAATTTGTGTACCATGAGAACGACCGCATCGGAACCGTCTTCCGATCACCGAAGGCGCCGAAGCAACTTCTCAACAAGCGTAAAACTCGACCAGCTCCGCCAGAGACTCGGGCTGAGGATCGCCATTCTCGAGCATCCAAAGCAAGTGATCGAACAAGACGACCTCGCACGACACGGTGATGACGGCGTCGTCGTTTCCGCCCTGCCGTTCCGCGAGTCCGCGGAACAGAGGATTCTCGACGAGGTCGGAGCTGATGAGGTACCGCTTCTTGGATTTTCCCACGTAGACGGGCCGGAGGTTGGAATCGGATGGTGATGATTCTTCGTAGTCGTCGGAAGCCGCCACCACGGAGGTCGACGCCGGACGGTTTTGCTTGTGGTTGAGTGAGTTTAGTTTCTTGAGGATTGACTTGAGCTTTGCTAGCTTGTTAATGCCTTTGGCCATTGGAACGTATAAGGATTTTTCGAGAGGTTTTTTTCAAGAAAAATAGTGCTTTCTGAGCTATGAAAAAGGGGGAGAAGTTTCGTTTATAAAGGAAGTTGGGAGTTTGTGAAGGGCAAATTTGTAAATGTCATCAGAGATGTTATATGATTCGAAAACGACAATACACCTTGCTCTCCTAAAGATAGAATTCGAGTTCAAACATCGAAGACGACATTATTAAAAAGGAGAGTCACGAATCGTGAATATGAACTATAAAATTGGACATATACCATACTCAAAAATATGAATTTAGATAAATCACAACTCTTAAGTGAAATAATAAGAGTCTTTCTTACCTTAATTAGTGGAATTAGTGAGTGAGGTTCAATCCCCACTTTGATTATGGAGCATATTTAAAATTAATGGTCAACATGTAATTTCACATGGACCAACCAAATAATGAAGATAAGTCATTGGACTCGTATTTAAAATTAAGGTATAGTTTAATAGCCAAATAGGTGCCCAAACTATACTTTTGGTGCTTAAACTATTTTTAGCTCTAAATAGGTGTCTAAACTTTTAATTCGGTCATTTTAAGTGTATGACTGTTAAAAAAACTGTTTGCCAATTAAAATGTGACATGTGGCATGTTTTTATTTTTAAGTTATTTTAATTAATTTTTAAATAAAATTCAAAAGTTAAAAAATTAAAGATTATAAGTTTTAAGCTTTTACAAAATAGTCTCAAATTGTCGTCGTTTTCGCCGTTGATTATCTCGCCAGAGACTACCACTACCACCGCCGGACCACCACGACTATTTCTCCCAACCTCCCATTGCTGGTAACTGATGGTAGGTGTGCCAATTGGCTTCCTTTTCGCAAGTTTAGCTTCCTTCGACTTTAAGAAGTCGATCGACACACCTATCGCCAGTTACCGGTGATGGGTGGTTGGGAGAATGGTCGTGGTGGTGTGACATGCGATATGGTGGCTGACGGCGTGACCATCGGCGGCGGAATCGGCTGGGGTAGTTAAGGATTTTGAATTTGGGGGCCATTTTGTGAGTTTTTGAAATTTTAGGGTTTAAAAAAAATAAGTTAAAAAATAAATTAAATTTTAAAAAAACTTAAAAAAGTAACGGTAGTTAACGGTTAGGCACCTAAAATGACCAAAATGAAAGTTTAAACATCTATTTAGAGCTAAAAATAATTTTTGCACCAAAAATGAGCCACGAGTATAGTTTGTGCACCTATTTAGTCATTAAGCCTTAAGGTATTAATTATCATCTTAGTTACGAAGGTCGAGTATTATCTATACTATTAAAGTCACAAATTAACTAAATATCGACTAAGTCGAAATTTTTTATAATTTTTTATTCATACTTATCATATATTCTTTAAATAATTTTTTCTAATAGTCTAAAAAGTGATTATAAAATAGTATCTGATTAACAATGCGCATATACCTTGTAGACAGAGTGATTTAACTCGAAGTCCTAAAATAACCATTATTCGTTCTTTCATTGAGACCACTTGCTGGATTTTTTAAATAAAAAACTAAAAATCATTATTTAAGAACTAAATATGAAATTAATAAATCTATATATAAATCATATATCACTTCATATGTGTTCGATAATGTATATGCATTATTAAAGAATTTAGAAAAATAAACAGAAATTATTATAAGATCACATGCTCACAAACAAATTGTAGTTTACTTTTTGACAAAAAAAAGTTTAGGACATTAAATTTAAAATAAAGTAGTAAAATTTTGATATATAGACTGTGTAAAATTAAAGTCTATATATTTACATTATAAAATTCAAATCTTAAATTTTTAACCCTAAACCCTAAAAACTAAACCATATACCCTAAATTCTAAATACTAACTTTAGACTCTAAACCTTACAACCTAAACTCCAAACCTAAAATACTAACCCCTAAAACTGAATGTCACGTACGGCATGTGTATCAAAGATTTTTTACTTTTTATTAATCGGTTTTAAAAAAATATTGAAAACGTGATATTTCGTGTAGTATTAAAATTGTCAATAATTTTAGTTGTACCCTACAAGAACAGCACCTTATTAACTTAAAGATTTAAAACTCTCTTAGATGAATGAATACAATTATAAAGAAAACGAGAACATGCATGCATGCTATAACATGCTGATCAGCCAATATTTTGTTTTTTTGTGTGTTTTTTCTTTTGGTGAAAATAACAAATTTGGAGATTATGAGAATCAATCTTAATTGATTAAATTAATGAAACAACAAAACTATTTAAAATGAAATGAACAAAAACTGTCTGTAATTGTGGATAATATTAGTTCTGGGTGCTTTTTTTTTCTCGGGAAACAAACAAATACTTGAGTTGTCAAGAAAAATTAACCATATCTAATGAATTGCACATTCAGAAGATACGAGAGATAGAAGGAGGAAGAGGAAAAGTTTTATTAATAATATTATTTAGTATCACGTGTTATTATATTCGGACAGAAAAATTATATTACAATGTTTGATGAGATGTGCAGCGATGTCGTATTTTTCCATACTTATTATACAATGGGAGCACCAAAAAGAAAAACGAAACTAAAATACAAAAAAAAAAAAAGTTTCGTCGTCTTCAAATTTCTTTTTACTCCTCAACTGCCAACGGAACCGATTCAGCCTACACAATTACAATGTAGTTAGTACTTCTGTAATTTTCACTTGGGAGATTAATGGAACCGAGGAAACAGGGTCAAAAAATACCAGTTTACGAGCGTAAAACATCTCGACGTAACGGCGGCTCTCGCGGCAGTCAAGGTTCGAAACGTGCTTCCAAAAGTTGTACACTCCGGTGAGTGCCAATAGCCTCTCCAAATAAATCTGCCATGTGTATCTGATTTCAACAATGCAAACTATGTACATCAATTTAACGTAAAAATCCGGTTTATCTAGATCGAGTACTAAAAACTGAGTCTGTACAGTTCGAGCATAGACCAGAAATAAAATCCTCTTTACATTTGTCGAAGAAGTCAACAAGGATTTCGGCGGCTTGACCACCATGATATGGATCGATGTTGAACCCCGATCTACCGTGCACAATGATCTCAGCAGGTCCACCGTTGCAGGTTGCAAATGTGGGCAAACCGCAAGTCATTGCTTCAACGACTGTTAATCCGAAGGCTTTATACAATGCAGGATATACGAAGGCAACCTTCGTGTTGCAAATGTAGCGGTAAAGCTCGCCGTTCCGAACTCTGTTCATTTGGGACGAAATCCATCTGAATTGGCCATTCAATTTGTATGTGTCAATCAGCTCGAACATCTTCTTCATTTTGGATTTCTCTTCCAAATCCTCTGGTTCCTTTCTCCTATCACCACCAACGACTACGAGGTTAACCAACTCGCGCAGCTTCGCGTTCTTGCCGTACCACTCAACGATTCCTGTCAAGTTCTTAACACGGTCACGCAGCTTCGGTGTGTTGTACTTACAAGTGTTCTTCGTTCTCGAGTTTACTGTATAGAAGCTCTTCGATCTCGGGATGGAAATGCTTCAACCTGTGTTTCTCCTCGGTGTAAGGGAAGTATATTACTAATACAAGATTGGGTTAATGGAGGAAGATAGTTGTTCATACAATATTGTTGAGTGTAGCTTAAGGATTAAGAAGGTTGGAAAGGTTTTGAAAATAATTTGGCAGGGTTTAGATATGTTTAAGATGTCTTACCAGAATATGATCAATAAAGAAATAATACGGATTTAAATGTTACCATGTTCTTACAAAATAAACGTAATATAAAATATATAAGAGATCATGTTTCTAAATATTGTCTGATATTTAAATGCCCATTCGGAGAAAACAAAAGTAAGATATTAAGTTTTATAAGTGGAGAATTGCTTATCACTTGATGCAGAAATTGTTAAGTCAATTTTATTCTAAAATATATATATATATATATATATTTAAACTAATTACTTTTTATTCTTATTTATAGGGAAGTATTATTAAAAGTATTACTTTTTCATGAAAATGACAGAATCTACCAAGCAACAAAAATTTTAAAAGGTCGATTAACTCGGGAAAATATAAAAATATCATTAACTCAGGTCAACCAACTTTGGGCTTACACCATATAGTGCATTTTTGAGGCTTAGACGTCGAACTTGGAGTGACTTTTGGGCTTAGTGGCCTTCGAGTTTTTCTGTATTCTTTAATGGAGTGGTAAAGTTGATATTAGTTGGTGTTAAAATTTAAGGACAAGCAACTGCCTACAAGTAGATGGATTTTCCCCTATTTGAGCAAAGATTGTTTGAAAAACAACAATGATACTAAAAAAACGAAGTTAATATAATATATTTATGGAAACAAACCCCAAGAGGCTGAAAAAAGTTTAAAGCTCTAGAACTCAGCAGCTTGTCATAAGGACAACATCAATCCTACATAAACCGACTCCCCCCCCCCCCCCCAAATGCAACGTCGGTTTCATTTTCATGTTTCATCCGGCCAGCCATGAATGAACTTGAAAGGAAATAAAGAATCAAAGACCCGAAAACTCAGAAACAGAGCTCTTCGAAATGCAGAAGAAATATTTACAAGACCGACGGAAACTGAAAGCCCTATTAAGGAATTAAAGAGAGATGGATGATGAGCTCCCAAAAGAATCTCTGTTTTAACCGTAGACTATTTACTCTCTTTTTCTTCTTGTGGGAGTATTAGTTTCTGGTTTAAGTTTTTTTCCCAAGAAGGGATGAATGCTGTAGTAGTCGTACATGAGGGGATTGGATTGGAATGAGAGCGAGGTTATCTTACATAAGAGTGCCACTACAACTGCTTCCATCACCTCGGCAGCCTGACTCAGTGGAGCCATGGACGTGTATGCTACGGATTTGAGGAAACCAAGCAAAACTTTAATGGGAAAGCACATGTCCATCGTTTACCCACTGCACAAAACTATCGGGAAATTCCTCAGTTCCTTTCTGCTGCATTCCCTACATAAATATATAACCTAAGTTAGCCATTATTTCGTGCTCGAGAAACTCACAGCTGCAGTTTTTATTATGCATTGATACATGGAAGAAAGAAAGCGCCAACTTAGTCTCACAGAACATTTTGTCGTGATGTATATAGTTATGGCAAAAAAGAAGAATGTCTCGGCATTATGAGATGTAAAACTATTATAGTCAAATCAAGTTGATCAGAAAACCTTGATTCATATATGATGCAAAAAAGTATGATTCAAGAGCCTTCCACTGGCAATAAAAGTACCAACCTTCATACTCGATCCATATTCACTGGTCGAGGGGGTTGTTTCTCCCAAAACTCCATTGACAACATTCTCTGATGAAAGCCCTGGAGAACTTTGAAGTAGTGATGACCTGCAGATATTTAGTGTCCTCGCATAGGTTATACAAAATTTATAACGCTGTTCTATAGTGATTACAAAATCGACAAATTATCTCATTACTGTAAAAATGCAGAAACCGTGTAGAACAAATTGTGAAAGGGCAGTGCTCTTTTTTTATGCATGCATCAGTGTTGAGGGAATAAAAGGTTCAGTTCCGAATAATAACATAAATCATTTGATGCTATCTGAACAACAAATGCTACTGTGGACTTAATGCTTGAGCTTTGGAGCATGCATGAACAAGAAACCATACCTCTCATACGGTTCATCCTCGCATGAATTTCCAGAGGATGAAAGCCAGTCTAAGTCAACAAAGTTAGAGCAATTAACTCCATCCCCATGTCCAGAAAAGAAAATTTGACCAGTTTCAAGATAGCGATCTCTTTGCACGTCTCCAAACAACTGCCTTCGAGGCATAGAGGGTGTATACCTGCACAAAGAATTTGAAGATATCTGCATCAAACAAGAAATTTAAAGGGACAACCATATATACAACATGCAGTTCAACCAGCTGATTCATGCAGCAACCTAAACAGAACTTAAAATGTTATGAAAGCATTGATACAAAAGATTGGCTCCACAAAGCATATAGATTAAAGATTCAATGGTCAAAACAAATGAAACAGCAGATCCCATCTCATCTCCCAGCATTTTATGGAGAATAGAAGGTTGTAGCCATTAGAAACCGATGACATTTCAAAGTAAAAGACATTCAACACTGGGAATGGAAAGCAAGTCACCTTGAATACGACATATCACTCTCACAAGTAGATATCTCGGGTGATGACTCTGAAAGGCCATTACTTCCTTGTGATCGGTCAGGCAAAGTTGAATTGGTAAATTTCTCCTGCTTATCTTTTGTGGCTGGCATAGGTGACCCAGTTTGACGAAGAATGTTTCCATCAGAAAATGATCTTTTGAAAAATGACCTGAAAATTAAGGATTAGAAAGTGAAGTGATATAAAGCAATAATCAGATGACTACTAAATAGAAATCAAACCAAAACAAAGAAGAAAATGAAATGCAAAAAATCTCGCTTCCATACATTACCTACCTACTAAATTCATTACATCAGATCCAGCATAAGTAAAACCGTGAACAAGTAAAATAGTTTATGATGAAATATGAATGCCATTGCATAACTGTTTGTTTTTCATTCTCACAAGTCCTAATGGCCCACTCATAGTGGCTTTCCGCCACAACTCAGAAAAGCCCCCATAACCAGAATTTCCTAATTAACGAGAAAGTGGAGCATTCAAAACAAGAAATTGCAGGAAGAATATTCAAAGAGATGTGTTTCCCAAAAATAAATAATAGAGGATATTTATAGTCACTACTTTATGGCTCAGGCATGAAGCTCAAGGTTTTACATAGAAATCTACCTTCCATCTTCGTCCAAAATAGTTTCTCCGTTTCTTCCCCTATAATGCTGATCTGAACCCAACTCCCACAGAGCAGGTTTACCAGCCTGGGGCTGGAAATACCCAAGGAATCTGCACAAAGAATTATTAAAAGAATTGATCAAGATATTAACAATAAGACATTTAGAATATGAATTTAAGATAATTACAAGAGAATGTCAAATTGACTGAACTCCAAATAAAAGATATGAGCCTTTTATTCCATTGTGGTACAATCAGAGATGTATTAACCCAAAAAAGGCTAACTACCTATATGCGTCAAAGTTGTAGAACATGCTTTAAGACCATTTGGTGTCAAAGTGAGACAGACATCAATTTCCCCCCCAGAAGTAATACAAACATAATAATGAAACTTACAAATTGATTGCATCTTGTTTCTCAGCATCCATATATGCATTGCTATAGTATCGTTGAAGTGTTCTAAAGAACTCCTGTGACTGGGTTGCGGCTCTCCACTGACCCCTTCTCTGAGAGAATATCTGCATGGTATAAAAGAACAGAAAATCAACTAGAGTAACTGAGACAATTGTATTTATAAGTTATAACTAAATTTTGACAGGCAGCTGAAGCATGTTACTGGAATGAGTTAAGTAACAAATATACCCGTCTTCATTTATTTCCCAAAGAACAAATATTAAAATCACAAAGTGAAAAACCTTATTGTGAGCTGCAGAACCACCATATTGGTGTGCAAGTGTGTCACCCATTCTCTCATAGAAACACATTAAATTATCTGCCAAAGGATCATTCAGATCTATCTTTGGGGTATCTCTAATCCCTATAGAATGAAGCTGATGTCCAAGAGCAGCCAATCCATATGCATACTGTGCAACATTTGTGCGATCCAGACAGTCTATACAATTGGTCCTAAGCACACCTCTTTGGAATGTTGGAGGCTTGAGAGAATGATTTCCATTAGTACCATTATTATATTCAGAACAATTCCTCTCCAATCTGTAAGCATCATCAGTAACATTGTTGCGATATCTCTGGGGTGACATGTCAATATCATTAACGTTCCTGTATCATCATTTGAGAACAAAATTGCCATTTTCAACTCGTAGGAGATACAAAACAGAGATCTTAATACTTATAACATGACATCATTGAAGTCCCACCATACTAAATTAATGACAGATAGAAAACCATAATTCGAGTCAAGTGTCAACCTTATGCAGAAGTCTAACATGTAGAAAATTCAAAATCCCTACTGATGAGTGAGATTGCATTGGATATCTAGACTACATTCGTTACTATGTTTTAGATAAAAGCATATTTACAACATTTTCATATACAAAACCGGAAGTTACTGAATGTGAAAAACGTACTCAAAGGAAGACCAAGCCATGCACTCCTCGGGTCTCAAGGTTGAAGTGACCCGACAATAAAAGAAACCTGTTAGCATTAATGCATATGCAGCCACTTTGCCCAAAAGTAGCAATGCATTTGTCGTTTTGCTGGAAGGGAAAAAATGGAAGTGTTTTACTTCCGGTTAGGAATTAAACCATAAAAATAAAAATGAATAAACACCAAAGAGCAAAGAGGAATAAATGGATGGGGAAAGAGAGTATAGTGCACATTAGTTTGGGAACAAAATAACAAGCTTATAACGTACCTCCGAGAATGTTTGTGTAGATCCCAGTGAAGGAACCTCAACCGGTTCTCTTCTGACAAATCTTTATTTATAACATCGATTGCATTTGCAAACTCTTGACGAAGAATTGACTCTCGAGGCTTCTTCTCTTGAGTCTGCTCATCACACAAAAGCTATAAGATACAGAACCTTATCATTAAATCAGTGATATCGTAGAGCTACATCAAAGTACCGTGCTGCCCCCCACCCCTCTCTTCAGTACCAATTTTTAGGTTTTCTACACATGCACTATCATTAAGAAATATACCAGTTTATGAAATGATAAAAGAAAATAGAACCATGATTATGAAGACATAAAGCCGAAAAACCTTAAAGGGGTACAGGGTGATATAATGAAAATTACCTTAATCAAATTCAAAATAATTATAGGGTTGCCGTATCTTTTGACAAGATTTTCAAAATGAAGTCTGGTTGCTTCATAATTTTTGTCCTTCCTTGACACTAGAAAAAGAGAAAAAAGGGTTAGTTTTTCTTTTTCTGAGCAAATGAAAAATGCCTGCAGCAGCACCTGAAGTACTCCCAGCAATTCTGAGCACATACATATTATATCTGGTTTAAGATTCAAACGTGAGGTTTCTTGTGACCAAAAGAGTGGAATTGAGCCTCGGTTCTGGACAACAGAAGTTATTTCTGCAGGAAGCCCATCAGGGACATCCTCGAAAACAATCTGCTCTGTCTCAACATCATTAGCTACTCTTCCTTTTTCATTTACTCCTCGTTTTAAATACCTACATACAAAATCATGTGCACATGCAGACGAGAAGTTTCAATCCATAACTTTCCAGAACCATATCACAGAAAATAACCAAGTAGGATTTCATCTCGCATAGCGATAGTGCTCTACAAAAAAAAAAAACTAAGCTTTTCCCTTTAATTTGGGAAAAATTCCTTACCTGGTACCAGCATAGTGGCGGGATCGCCTTGCAATGAGCGTAAGTTTGAAATCCCTTCCAGCTACAGAAAGCGTGGCCTACATTCATATAGCCCAATGTCAAACCATAAAGCTAACCATCCATCTCTTTAGCACAACAGTAAAACATTAGCTAATAATAACTTCAAATGAGCACCATCCTTAACCTGCTTAAAGAAGCCATACACCAATGCAACTGTCCATAAAGTATTCTGGAGGTGATTGCGGATCCCTCGAGTTAGGAACTCATTCCACACAAACATGGTCTCATAAAGAACCTGACCTGGTTCGTTATTACGCATATTCTTTTGAAGACTACGCATAACATGGTATGAATAGCTGAAGAAGAAGTCCTTTGTCAGATCGACCGTGCACAAGAGCTTCTTGTATCTAAATAAAAATTAAAAACTATATTCAGAATGTGTAACGGAAAAGTCACAATTTAAAAGTAAAAACAAAGGGGACAAAAAAGCATGTCAATAATTTTCTACTAATCACAGAACAAAACAGAAAATCTTTCTGCAATAACATCCATGACTTCTTAGATGTGGACCAAGTATATTAGCAAACAGAAAAGAAGAAGACCTATTCTCATCCTTAGCGTCCGCAATGTTTGAGCTAACAGTTGAATTTGGAACAGGAATCATCTCACTCTTTGAAACCGCATATACATTATGACCGCGAATTGAGCCAATCTGCTTTCTTTTCGTAATAATAAGCATATAGTAAGGCCCCAAAAATTTAATAAACCCTAAAACATGGAACAATTTACGTATTAGATTGGCATTTGAATAATTGAATAACATTAATAGTAACCTAGTCATAATGTAATTCCAACATCCATACCAACAATGCCATAACAAATTGTAACGAATTTCAATCCTCCAGTGGATATATTTCCTTCATGTATTCGCCTCAACAACTCAGAGCATTCACTCTCTGAATACGTGGTAGAATCTTCACCAATGTTTAGCTCGGAAGGATCAAGCCGGTCTATCTTTAACACTCTCCAATACGTTCTACTCTTGTCCCTTCCAATCATATAAAAGTTCTGCACACAAACACCAGAATGAAATTAGCCAAAACAACATTTTTTTCACTTAATTTAATAATAGCTCAAAATCAAAACAAATCCATTCAAGTTAAAAAAAATACATTCAAACTAAGCTGCTAACAACGTAAATTAATGAGATCAAAGCAAAGAAAGAAACAACAATACAAATAAAAATGAAAAGGAAATTACCGATCGAGTTTCGTAGAGTCTGAATTTCTGCATACACGTAGACGGTTGAGATTGGGGGGAGCTACCATTATCGTTAAGATTATCGCAATCGCACCTTTTTGCAACAGATGATTCCATTGTAAGCTTCTTCTTCTTTTTTCTCTCCGTTTTCAATTTCTAGATTCAGATCTCCCCGAGCCCCAGGCTCAGGGAATTTATCAAAAGAGCATGCACTTATAACCGAACTTTTCTCGCTTCTACTTTCTCGTCGAAGGAAAAATCCATTCCTTAATCCGGAATTGTCTTATTCTTTCCAACCCACAATCGCTCTTCCTATGCAAATAATAGAGTTCGGCCGCTTCAAATACTGCATCTTCTCTGCAATCGGAAGAAGAAGAAGAACGACGAGACACGGAACTCAGAGAAGCTGGCTATGGATATGTTTGACCTGTTCTTCGTCCCTAACTCCGATTGTTTTCCCTTTCACAGCCAAACAAAAGAAATGCCAAACGCCGGATCACTTCGACGGAATTCGTGATCTTTCTCCAATCACGGCCGAGATTGAAGAAATTACAGAGATCGAAATAAATAATTTTTTTGAGAGAAAAAGAAATAAAATAATAATATTTTTTTAGATGAAAAAGGTAGCTGCTAGGTTAATATTAGTGATGATGTTATTGTTGTTTAGCTAATTAGCTTTGTTGATGGAACTGTTTTATTTTTATTTTATTTTATTACTATTGTCACGCTTGAAAAGAGGCGTGTCATTAATCTCACATCGAAAAAAAAAAGGTCTTGGGATATAAATACGGTGGCGTTGCACATCCTATCAGACATGTCTTTTGGGAAGATAATAATGGCTCCGTGACAAGTGGTATCAGAGCGACCCTTTGACTGCCCGATTTCACGCAGAACGCCCGTGAGTGGGGTAGGCAGGGTGGACAACTGTGACAAGGTAGCCTATCACGAGAGCGAAAGCTCGTGACGAGGGCGTCACGAGGTTGAGTGGGGGAGAATGTCACGCCTGAGAAGAGACGGGTCATTAATCACACATCGGAAAGAAAAAGGGAGGTCTTGGGATATAAATACGGTGGCGCTGCGCATCCTATTAGACATGTCTTTTGGGAAGAGGGTAATGACCCCGTGACAGTGTGTAATGTATTTACACTAAAAATTTAAATCTTAAATTTCTAATTCTAACCCTAAAAAACTAAACCCTAAACTTTAAACTCTATACACTAAATTCTAAACACTGACCTTAAATTCTAAATCCTACAATCTAAACCCCTAAACCTTAACTCCTAAACTAAAATTTTAATCCCTACAATTAAAAACACGAGTAAACTAAAATTTATACGACATGTGTATTAAAGTTTTTTTTATAATTTAATTAGTTGAAAAATCAAAATTCTTGTGAATAAATAAAAACCACAACTCGGGCGACCGCCACGTCCACATATCATAATTACCCTTATTTCTACACGATTAAGTTTAGGATGTTTCCAGACTATTGTTCTTTCTCTTTATATTTATCTATTTGTATTTTCATTAAAGTAGTATTATGCACTAAAGTTTTAAATGAAGAAATTCAATGGTTAAAAATAATTATTTTATTCAGTTATTGTTTGATAATTGAGAAATAAATATTGTTTATTATTTGAAATTAAGTACCGAATATTATTACAATGTTTGATAAATATAAATTTTAAAACAAAATATATTGAATTTATCTACATTGCCCGATAAACAAGTTTTTATTCAGTATTATCTTTTACAATTTTCATAGAAAAATCTATAAAGTTAATTTTTATTTTAGATTATAAAACAATTTAAAATTTAATTATTGAAAATACTAATTTTTAGTTTATTATTTTTTTAACATGTTATCAATCAAGGCCTAATCCTAAGATTCAATACAAAGACAGGACTTCAGGTTTAATTCCTTGCAACCCTACTCTTCCCTTAATTATAAAAGAATATACAACTTAATAAAAGCTTTGAAAAAATTAAAATAAAGTTATTTATAGCATTTAATATTTTCTGAAATTACAATTACAACCAACACATCCTATCGCTCACTACAATACAAATATACACTCTGATAATTTAAATACGTTCAAACTTAAACGAGATCCGTATATAATAAAAGTTAAATAAATATGAATAAATTTGAATCTAAACGCTCAAAAACACTCAAAAATTTCAAAACCTAACGAATGGTCTTAATGAAAAAGAAAATGTATTCATCTTAGGAAATCTATGCTCGAGCAACTTCGTTTTTCAAGGTGTGTATGCAATATCAAAGTGTTAATATATATTACATTATAATCACCTTAAGATTATTCAAAAAAAATTCAAAACCGATAAAACAATGCTTGATTGACTGGTATATGTTTACTAATAAAACATGGGCAATTATTTCATGCACAACGTTTATAAAAACTTTGTTTACCTTAGTTTTAGGGTTTAGAGACTCTGTTTAGGAGTTTAGTGTAGTAGTTTTGAATGTAGGAGTTGTTGATAGAATTTCAGATTTAAAGTTAAAAATTAAGTTTTATAGGTTAAAACATAAATCTCTAACCATATTACTCTAAAACCTAAATCCTAAATTCTAACAATGAACTCTAAATTCTAAACCAGTACACTAGTACTTCTAAACCCTAATCCCTAAAATTAAGACATTCGTATAAACACAAAAATTTCCTCCGTCTGTATATAGGATAATAGTCTATAAAACATTAGTTTAATCTTAGTTTTTAGTGATAAGTTAGTGGTAATGGATGATTAGGTTGGATTTGATATTAATTAATAAGAAAAAAAAAAGGTGGTTAAGGCATGTTCATTTTTGGCAAAGCTGGCTTGCTTTCCTGTGGACTTGGAAGATTGGTCTGCAGTTGGTAGTTTAATTTGGTAACAACAAAAGAAGTTAATAAAATGTGCGACGTGTCTGACTTAGGATTTTTCTTTTTCTTTTTATTAATTACCTTTATGCGTGATGTAATGTAACCACCAAAAGCATGTGACCCGGACTCCTCACTCAGTTCACCTGGCTGTGCTAGTGCGTTCCTTTTTTTTTCACAAACTAAATCATCAATAATAATATAAATTGAAAAATTTGTAATGAACGATTGATAAGCAGTTTAGTATTGTAGAAGTGAGTTTTGAGTTTGAGGATTTGTGTATGCATAAAATATTTGTTGGAAGATTCACCCACTAAAATTAAGTGTGCGATGCAAATCGGTCTGGAATAGTCAGAGCAAAATCCTAAGAAGCCGGAAGAGCAACAAAAAATTTCAAATTACAAAGGTTTAATGTCAAACTAAGTGTCTAAACTATCATATTTTTTTTCTTTTTAAGTGCCTAAACTATTTTTGCCTTTTTAAGTGCTCAATTTATCTCGTTTTTTTCTTTTTAGATGTTTAATTTTTTTCCTTTTTTAATGTCAAATTAAGGCACCTACTTTGACCAAAAAATGATAATTTTGGCACTTAAAATGGTCAAAAAAAGTTTAGGAAACAAAAAAAGAAAAAACAAGATAATTTGAGCACCTAAAAGAGATAAAAAATAATTTAGGCACTTAAAAGGGAAAAATAAAATAATTTAAGCACTTATTTTGGTATTAATGTAATAAAAAGACAGTTTATTGTATGCAATGATATTGTCATTAATATGTGACCATAGTGGTGTACAGTGACGGAACTATAGCTCTCTTGGGAGGGGCGAGGGGGAATTTTTTTTTACCCTTTGATTTTTTTTTTTTTGAAAAATTGAGATAATTGTAAATTTACTCCCACCTTTTAAAATTTATGTTTTGTCCTCAACTCTAAATTTTGGCTCCGTTTTAGTGGCGGAAGTTAACTATCGAACACCCAAATATATAGTCTTAGTGACAATATTATACACAATCTTAAATTATTGACTTCACCGTCAAATTTAATTTTGAATTGATTTAATTAAATTTTATAATTCAAATCAAGATTAACTTGCCAAGCTTGTTATATAATGAGCCACAAAATACGAGACATGAACCAAGTATTTATTTAAATTTAGTTGATTGTAGGAAATATTAAATATTTATCTAATTTAGCATGTGCAAAATTGATGGGGGGTTCCCACTCCCTATTGCTAATCAATGAATTACAAATTCCACATGCCACGTTGTTGCTTTCACGTTAAAATAGTACATTCCATCCTTTCATATTTATATTTTTAATCAATTTAGTTATAATTAAAAAAAATAAATAAATTACATTTTAGTCCTACTTTTTAAAAAACAATACATAAAATGTGTAATAAAGATTGAATTTTTTATCTATAACTATATCGATCGAATGAATAAATATAAAAAATTAAACGCGCTATCGTACAAATATTTTTAACTGTCACAGGAGGATCAACTTCCTGTGACTGTTTTATATCAATATATTAGTCTCAGTTCGTTTTAGACGTTTCTAAAATTCCGAAAATGACACTGGCACCCGCACTTAACCAACAATCGAACAAAACAAGCTGAGAGTCTATAGGGTTCCCTTTCATTTATTTTCTCTTGAAATTTTCAAAATTTTCTCAGGAACCAAACATGAATCTGCGCAGCGATGCAAGAGCTCGGTCTCGGCTTGCAGTGTTAAATCATTGATTTAAAAGCCAAACAAGTCCGCATTCAAACGGCCTGCGATAAATCGGTATAAAGCTTCGTGAACTTCCGTTTATATTTTCACTCTTCTGTAAAATATTTGTTTATCTGCATACTTGTTGGATTTTGGTTTCATTTTCGCTGTTCAGGTTATTGGCGTTTCCAAAGGCATTGCTTCCTGGAAATGCGGATGAAGAGGAAGAACATCGAGACGAACCTGACCTGGTGTGCTTGCTAATTACTCAACTGATGTTTTAAATTTTACTTAATTGAAGTCTTAATTATTGTTTTTTAGCTTAATTTCTATGTAGATGTTCAGAATGGAAATGATTGAGACTTGTTTTCAACATTGAAAATCTGTAGATTATAGTGCTGGAGATCAAGTTGGTAGCTTATGTTCTGCTTTTAGTTATGAATATGGTCCTATAAAAGCTAATTATCACATTAATACCGAAACCTTTCAAATCTATTTTGAGTTTATTAGCGATTCAGCTCTGGTTTTTCCTTGTCTCATGGCGGTCGCCTCCTTAAACATTTGAAATCTCTGTAAATTTTTTAGAAATTTTCTATGTAATCTTATTGAAAATCTATTTTCGCCCCTTCCAATAAAATTTTACATTTTAATTAATCGAGAATAATACATTTTAGTTAAAAAGAATTATCTTTTTATTCTCATTGGTTAGGCTTTGTGTTTTTTGTGCAGTGATTTTTCCAATTTGTTCAGTATTGTTATTGTTACTACCTTTTTCTTGTGGCTGATGTATCTATAGGTACCTCATCTTGGTACTGATGCTTGATCCATGATGCTACTGATGGCATGATTTTATTGGTATCTATTGAAACCCTGTTTTATGACATGGAGAAATGATGAACGAGGGTTGGATCCACTCTATACTAATAAGTGAAGAAAGTGGGGACAGAAGAATGAGCCTAGTGTGAGCATTCGATCGAATCGAGTTAAAATATTTTAAGTTAGTCGAGTTTACGAGTCTTATTTTATAACTTAAATTTTATTAAAACATTTTCAAGCCGACTCGAGTTTATAAAATTCGAGTCGGTTTGAGTTAGTTAAGTTTATATTCAAATTTAATTGTAAATATTTATAAGGTTATGGTAGTAATTGGTTTGAATTTGAATGGCTTTCTATAACTATATACGATATATGTATATATATTTTTATATTTTATATGTAATATACATATATCAAGCAAAATTGTGGAACTTGACTTAAACTTGAAAATTGATCCACTAATTACTAAAAATTTCAAGTTATTTGAATTTTTTTCAAATCGAAAAAATTACGATTCAAATTAAGTCGAGTCTAGTTTTTAAAACTCAACTAAGTAAATTCAATTTGTTCGAGTCAAGTTGAGTTTTGCTCACCACTGCGAGCTGCAAGTTCTTGAAGTAAGATTACTTGAGTTAAGTTAGGGCCAGTTTAGCATTGCTTTTGAAAAGTATTTTTTAAAAGTGTTTCTGGATTTTTGAGTTTGAAATTTAAGTGTTTACTATTGCTGTCAAAAAGTGTTTTTAAACAGATAAATGATCATTTTAGACATAATATTATAAGTTATATATATATGTGTGTGTGTGTATATATACATAATATTCGAATTCTTTGACATTATAATATATGAAATATATCAGCTTAAATTATTATATTTTTATTAATAAATACATCTTTAACAATTGAACGTGTTCCAATAATATATAATAAATTTAAAATATTCTATTTAAAAATTTTGACATAAATAAATATATATCATTTTTAAACTAAAAATAATAATTATTAATTATATAATTATATCTTTGTAAAATATTATAAATTTATAAATTATAAATAAACACAATAGCAAATGAAGGTTAAAATTATAATTTAGCTTCTAAAAATATTTTTACAATCGCAAAAGTTAAAAGCTTTTGTATTTGAGTTGAAAAATACTTTCTAAAAATAATTTTAAAAAAAAACTATTTGTTTAGCATTTACTTATGTCTCCAAAAATACTTTTAGGCCAAAAACTAGTTTAAAAACAATGTTAAACGGAGCCTTACTTTATCATTACTCAAACGGTTACATACCTGTACATTTCAATTTGGATCAAATTGAAAAGAAACTAAATCAGGGACCAAATTTTTAAGAACAAACAATTTTGGACACAAAAGGACGAAATTGCAAAGCCTCTAAAAATCAAAGGGACCCAAGGTGTAATTACAAAAGACGGAAGCCCCCCAGGCGCGATTAATCCATGCGGAAGGACCAATGAGATGAGGCGAGGGGATTTAAAATGTAATTACCCTATTTTGCAAAGGGGCCGGGTATAAAATAAATATTTTAGGCAAAAAAAACAGCCTTAAACCATTCTTAAAGAAAACAAGAACCGGGATGAACATTGTCGTGTGTTCATCCCTAACCCATAAAACTACCGCCCTTTTTCAGAATTCGGTGACCGGCCGCCGCAAACCACCGTTAGCCAGCGCCAAAAACCTAAAAAAATTCTTTTTTAACCCTTTTTATTTTCTAAGCCCAAATCTAAACTCTAATCTCTCTAAAACACGATGAAACCCCTTATTTCGAGTAGAAATCAGACCACTTCTTCCTCATTTTAAAAATCGATACGACAAACCTCCCTTTAGTTTATCGTCGGAAGGTTTATCGCTGGAAGAGAAGAGCAACCGCCGCGAGAAAGACTAAACGTTCGAAGATAAACAGATTTAAAACCCTAATCTTGTATATGCTATGATGCTTTGAAAAGAAAATGGAAGGAGAGGTATACCTCCGGAAATTTTTGAGGCTATTTTTTTGTTCTCTATTGCTTTCCAAAATTCCCAATGGTTTACAATAACTTAAGGGTTTATGTTATATACCTTGAATATTACATGTATTTAGGAAAAAGAAATAAATATGAAATATTTCTATTGGTTCTACTGATTCTAATAATCATTGTGCATTTCTTCTATTGTCCCTTAATTCCCTGTAATCCGTTTTGTATTTGACATCGTTTTTTTCTTGTTTTTTCTTGCATGTGATGGCCGATTGTGAGATGGAGGGGACCAAAAGTCGTTGACGTGGCAACTGACGTGGCGAGGCGATGATGAGGTGGTGTTAGGCCACTAGTTCTCTCGGCCGACGTGAAGGCAAAGCTGGATGGGCTTGTATCGACGTGGAAGCTGAATGAACTTTGGATGCGTGCGGGAGGCGAGGAGTCACGGAGTGTGACTTGCACGCGTGCGTGGGGAATGCAACAAGCCGCACATGCGGCGCGTGGGCGAAGATGGAGAGCCGGGCGTGAACTGCACGAGAGTTGGGCGCAATCTCAGCCGTTCGATACGCTCCCGATCCGAGGGCTATGCTTGATGCGGCGCCAAGGCAGAAGAAAGCCAGCTAGGGCTACATCCTTCAGTGCGATCTAGACCGTCAGATCTAGAATAGATTTGATGGCCGATAGCTGGCTGCGCAAAAGAGAAACAATGGGGATTAAGGTTTAATATTGTTCGGGCCGAAATGGGCCATTTGTGTAATTTTATTTTGTTTGGGCTTAATAATATGTTATTTTTTGGGTTTTAAGAAAAAATTTATAAATGAACTGTATGATATATATATATATATATATAGGATGATACTTATCTAATTGGGTTTCTATCTAATTACTAGTGTATATACTTTGTATTTTTTGGGCTGCTAATATATATGTATATATGGGTTATTAAAGATGGATTATATTAAATATAAATAAGCTCTTTATTTATCAACTTTTATATATATGCTTTTTAATATGTTTTAAAAAGGCAATAATATAACTAATGACAATAGGCATGGTGTTATAATATGAATTACTAGTGCATGATAACCGAACATAGAACCCAAGAACTAGTGACCTTTAATCATATATACACATATTATAGAATGGATAAAACGAATAAGCCGAGAGATAAAATAACTAAATTAAGCTCTTTATCGCAAAATTTAAAAACGGGTTAACATCCTGAACAAAATCAGTGATTACACTATCATCTTCACAAGTATGGATTTTTAGAGTGATCCTTAATTCCGTATTCCTTTTCATTCAAGCTGTCGTGAGTTAGCTAGGGTCTTATGTTTTGGATCATGATTATGAATTTGTTCATTTATTTGTATGTATCATAATATCCAGGACGAACGCAAAACTTTATATTAAGGGGGCGAACCTATAAAATTTTAAAAAAGACATACTTATAAAATTTTAAGAGGCGAAAATAAATTTTTAATAGAAAATGCATAAAAGATTACTAATTTTTTTTAAAATTATATAGAAATTACAAATTTTTAGAGGGGACGGTCGCCCTTTCCAGACTCCTCTAGGTCCATCCCTGATCGTATTGTAACTCGCTTATTTGTACATGGGAACATCAGATCATTTGGTTTCTTGTGGTGAAACTGGATCTGGAAAAATTACTTATCAGGGACCATTCGTAGATCGAGGGTAAAGAATTCAAAACCTTTGAAGTAAGTTTTTGAGTTTAAATCTTATAAATAAAGCAAAGTTTTCCTTTTTTCACATCAGGTAAAGAAAACCACAACATTGACAAAAGCTCGGGGCGACATTTTCCTTCAGACAATAACAACAAAGGAAGGCATAAAACATGGCACCCAAATCCCCCTTTAAGCATACATCAAACTACGTGTAAACTTAATGAACAAATTATTGTCAAGTCTCCTTCTCAAGAGTTAGTTCTCTATAACAGTATTATATTCCCTAACATCAGCCAGCGAGAAGGACCGCCAGTTAGAGAGATTCCGGCCACTCGAAGGCGACGACAGTGTATTATTATTATTATTGAAAGATGTTCGGGTTTGCGGGTGCAACGGAGGAAGCCGAGGGCTGGAAGTTGAAGTAGAGTGGTCACTTGTACTAGAGATGCTTTCGGAGCTACTCATGGCAACAGCTAGAGCCAATGTGCTTTTGCTAGAGCTGATCGGTCTAATGGGTCTTTTACTGTTCCTGTTTTTGTCCCACAGGTGGTTGATTGCCAATAGATTTCTCCTCCTCCTGGTGTAAGCGTTTTCAGGCTTTGCTATTTCTTTGATCGATGGAGCTGAGGAAGCATCGGCTAGACTTGTGAATGACTTTGATTTGCCATTGTAGAAACTCGAGATGCCTCTCCTGTAATTCCCAACTCAAGAACAATTCTAGATGTGATTTGAATTTTGATTCGAGTAAAATTCGAATCCAAGTATTCAAAATCCTTAGCATAGCATTAAATTGTGGTCGTACAGTAACAGCTGCATCGTAACAATGCCGCAACTGTATATAAAATTATTGGTAAGAAAAATCAAGACACAATGTTCTGCAACAGCAACAGCAACAGCAACCGGCAACCATAATTTAATACTATGATCCTTAGATCTCGGCCTTTACCCCTTTTTTGTAAATTAAAATGATATTAGGAGGCCAACTCAGCTTCACCCTCAAGATTATCTTAGTTTTTAAAATATGAGATTAAAATCTAACAAATTAAAATAAATAACTGAATTCTCAATTTTCGTAAAATTTACAATTCTAAAACAAAGAGGAGATGCGATTACGAACGGACCTCATAGGCAAAACCTGTTGGAGCGAATCCACCGTGTTTAAACCACCTCTATAAGGGCTTTGAACCTCGTTTTCGTCACAACCTCCACCGTCCGATGATCTTCCCGACACGTCATTACTGTTCCTCCCGATCGAAGACGATGTCGTGGTAGACGCGGAGCTCCTCCAATCGTCTTCCTCCTCCGCCGCCGCCGCCGCCGCTTTCCTTTCTTTCAGCGGCGTGGATTCAAATCTGAAACTATCACCGGCAAACTCCATCGAAGTTACCAAATGCCAATAGACGGAACCATTCCTTCTTGTGCAGTGTGCCTTTTGTTACTCAAGAAACAGTGAAAACAAAGGGAGAGAATGATTTCAGAAATCTTTCTTCCTTCAAACACAAACAAAACAACCGAAGCCAGCGAAAAAGAAGAAATATAATAAAAAGAAAAAACGGAAGAGCGAATGGAAATAAGAGTAGATATGAAGGTTTTCTATGTCATTTTCTGATATTTTGTCGGATTTGTTAAAAATTAGGTGTCTTAAAATTAGACTAAAATTAGACGTATTTGTTTGTAGTTGCAAAATTTCTTATTATTTTAGTAAAAATTTATATAAGATAAATAAGAAATTGTATAACTATATAATTATTATGTAGCTACAAAATTCATTATTATTTGTGTAATTACATAATTATTGTGTAACTACACAATTTTTATACGATAACTTTAATCCTTATCATTTTTATAAGAAATTGTGTAACTCGCGTCATTGTAAGGAATTTCATAGCTACCTAAATTTTTACTATTTTTATAAGAAACTGTGTAACACGAGCCTAATAGCAAGGATACATAACCCTAGAAGATACTGATTTTATCTGTTCTTTCGATATATATATTTTTGTAATAGAATTTGACATTGTTTTTCCGATTACGTTTATTTTGTCATTTCAGTCATCTATATATTTTTTACTTTCATATTGTTCTCGTATATTAATAAACACTCACAAACAACTAAAAATAATTTTTGAATAATCTAAAAGTGATTATAATATAAGACAAAGCCGTTTCTAAGATTTTAGTGGCCCAAGAGCGAACAAAAAATTAGGCCTCTAATAATAAATGTTAAAAATAAATTTTAAAAGTAGACCCCTAATAACAAGTATTAGAAAAAAATAGGTTTCTAATAAAAAATATTAGGGAAAATAAATTTTAAGAGTGTGTTCCTAATAACAAATATTAGAAAAAAATATCATGTCCCTATTGGACCCCTAACAACAAATATTAAAAATTTAAATTTTAAGAGAATGTTCCTAATAACAAATGTGAGGGAGTTGGGCCCCTAATTATAAGTATTAGAAAAAATCGGGTCTAATAACAAGTATTGAAAAATAAGAGTAAGTCACTAATAATAAATATTGGGGGGGAATAGGCCCTTAATAATAAATATTGAAAAAATTGGACCTCTTATAATAAATATTGAGAAAAACTAAATTTTAAAAGTATGCCCCTAATAACAAATGTTAGAAAAAATTTAGTCATAATAATAAGTGTTAAATAAATAAATTTTAAGAGTACACCCCTAATAATAAATATTAAAAAATTAAATCTTCATATCGTATATTATAAAAAAAAATGGGGCACTGGACGAACGCCTGTCCTACCCATGTTCAGGGACAACACTTGATACAATATCTGGTCATACATATTCTTAACTCTTTGACAATACACATTTTACAGATAAAACAATTGAACACGAATTTCTTATAATAAATAACTTCTGATTTTCTATTAAAATCACTTATTAGATTCATTAATTTTTATAATTAATAATATTATATCAAGCTTAGAACATAAAAGGTTACTAACCAAACTTATTTATTTTCAAGAGGAGAAAAAAATAGAATTGGGTAAGGCATTCAAGCTTTAAATAGAGAGAGGAAAGGTAATTAATTAGTAAGAAATCCCATTCCCACCAAAATAATAATAATAATAATAATAATAATAATAATAATAATAATAATAATAATAATAATAATAAATGGGAGGGATTGTTGATGAAGTGAAAGGCCACGTGGAGAAGACATAAGTATGACTACAATTAGAAGAGGTGTCCCGTACTGTGGTCGGAGAAGGATGCCCTTCAAGATAGATTAATGGACGGAATTAATTTATCACGTTATTTGTGATTTTAGTTAATAAAATTAATTTATTTTATTTTTATTTATAAATAATCATTTGTTTTTTATTAATATGTGGGAAAAAATAAACATTCACATTAAAAAAATAAAATTAATAAATTTTATTAATTAAAATTACGAATGATGTAGTAAGTCGAACTTATTTAATAAATTTTCGTCTATCAAAGACCTGTTGCGTCTCACGTGTACCATGCTCCCTCCTTACTCCTTATCCACAATGTCTGAGTGGGACCCCCATTTCTCAATTCTCACTCTCCCTTTCTTTCTTCTTTAATTTCTGGGACACCATGATAGATACGGATCCAATGTTGAATCGGTTCATAATTTGTGAATATAAAAATTATCACTCAACTTTTTTCTTTTTTTTATTTTAGTCACTTAACTCTTAAACTTTTCAATTTAATACTAAACTTTTGGACTGCTTTTATTTTGGTCACCCTAAATTCTTTCTTTATTATTTTGGTATGACATGTCAATTTTTGTTATTATTTAATATAAAAATAAATCCAACTGTTTGCCGACATAGGATGCCACTGCTCACAGCCATAGACAGTGGTTGTTCGGTCTCAAACACCAGTCATTTCGTCTTTACCCCTGAGTCTTATTTGATCTCTATTTTAATAGAAAATGATCCAAAGTTCACGAAAAGGAGATTTAAAGTGAGGAAACCAAAACGTTTTCGTTTAGATTCGCAAGTTCCGGGATATTTTTTGATGAAAAAACTACCAGATTCGGACTCAACATGTCAAAGCGAGTCCCCTGATGCAATTTGAGATCAAACGACCGCCGATTTTGAATGTCAACGGTGATGATAGGTGACGACAGTTATTTTAAATATTTTTAAATTTAATAATAATAAAATATTTTTATTATTTATTTTTATTATTTTTATATTTAATAATATTAAAAAATATTGGTCATACGTAAATAATATTAAAATAATTCAAAGTACCCAAAATAGGAGTAATTCAAAAGTTCAGTTATTAAATTAAAAAAATTAAAGTTGAATGACCAAAATAGGAAAGAGAAGAAAGTTCTGTGATGGTTTTTGTATTTTACCCTTTGTAAAATCAAACCCTTTTGTGTTATGCAGCTCCGCTCAGTAAGGCATTCGAAGATGATCTTCTAAAATTATCCATCGGATCATGATCAAGGACATCCGTTGAACTTTCGGAGTATTTTTAGGGTAAAATATTTAAATTATTATTTAATTTTGTTCACAAACCTATTTTAATTACTAAATTTCTAAAATAATTAATTAATTTATTAAATTTTACTTTTTAACTTATTTTGATTATTTTAAAATTTTATTAATATTTTGGCGTAAATTGACATATTTTATTATTATTAAATATAAAAATTAATTTAAAATAAAAATAAATTATATTTTATTATTATTAAATAAAAAAATTAAAATAAAGCCCCAAATCTAAATACTCAAAATTTCAAAGTACTTTCACCCTCTTTGTCGGAGTTATTCTCAGCGACCACCCACCTCTTTATCGATGTTACTTTCACCGACCACCCACCCCTTCGTCGGCGAAGATGAAACAACTGGTCCACCGGAAGTTGGTGCCGAGCCGCTTTTGGAGGCAATTCTGGTGAAGGTGTTGCCGTTGCTTTTCTGGGAGGCCTTGGCATGTTTGGAGAGAGCCATTGTTGAAAGCAAAGTAGAAGAAACCGGGACGAGAAATAAGCCACTGCAAATTGTGTAAACAAAGACGGCAAAACTTAAAATATAGTTAGCCTCGAAATCTCTTAGAAACAGATTAGAGGGAGTAAATTAATTTTTATATTTAATAATAATAAAATATGTGAAGTCATACCAAAATATTAATAAATTTTTTTTAAATGATTGTAGTAACCCTTTTCTAAAAAGAGCTCGACGTTTTTAAAAATAAAAATAATAGAGTCGCCATAAATCTCTTTTGATGTGTGATCGAATCACCTAAAACGGGTCATTTTAATAAAATTATTTTATTTTATTAAAATAACATGTTTGATCTGCGAAAAACACAAAAATAGTTTGGGAGTCGGTCATGTGTAGGGAAGGGTTAGCACCTCACAACGCCAAAAAATTAGTACCTAGCTGATTACAAAAAGTTCTAATGTCGAAATTTACAAGTTCGTGTAAAATTTAAATTATGGCTCATTTACGAAAATGATCTCATTTTAACAGTCATACCATTTGGAGATTAAACTTTAATCATTGCCAACACTTATAGCGCTAACCTATTACGTCATTTTGGTATGACGCCACATTAATTATGTTTCACTTTTTAAGCAAACAATCAAAGAAGCAATTGGTGTGCTGAAACTTTTATTTCTCTAAGTTGAGATTATTAACCTTAAGAGCTGTCTAAGTGGATTTTACCTATTAGGTTCAAATATAATTAAGTGTATTTTATGGTGTGAGAAGAGTTTTTTTTTATTTTACTTTAAGGCTCTAAATAAACTAAAGCTCTAAAGCTAGAGAAACTAACCTAAGGATTTTGCCTAAACTAATATTTTAAATAGAGACAAACAGTTAAAGATTAAAAAAAACTAAATTAACGGGATATCTATAAAAAGGTAACATTAATTAAATTTTACAAAATTAAATGAAAACAAAAAGGGAAAGAAATTAATAAAATTTTAAATTGTGTGTATCCTTCTCATGAGCGAGTCCATATACGGTATTCAGACCGATCTTATAAAAAGCTAATTAAACTTTAATTTTAAAGAGCATGATAAAAATGAGTTTGATAACTTTTAAAAGGGAAATTAGTGACCAAATAAAGTAAATTAAAATTACGTGCCAAGTTTAAAGAATATTTAAAGGGTCTTTATGAAATAATAAGAATAATGTAGGGATTTAATTAAAGGGTAAACTACCCCAATGACCACCGAATTAATTGGGGATACCTATTTTGACCACCGAACTATCGAAATCGTCATTCAGACCACCAAAATTATTAAATCAACCTATTTTGACCACCGTCGTTAAAAACTAATAGGGTAGTGTGACAGTTAACAAAAATTTGTAAAATTACACATTTAGTCCATGTTATTTACCTATAAATTCACTTCGGTCCTGATTTAAATTAAATTAATTAAAATTACCAATGACCACCGAATTAATTGGGGTCAAAATTATTAAATCAACTTATTTTGACCACCGTCGTTAAAAAACTAATAGGGTAGTGTGACAGTTAACAAAATTTTGTAAAATTACACATTTAGTCCATGTTATTTACCTATAAATTCACTTCGGTCCTAATTAAAATTAAATTAATTAAAATTAATCATCCAATAAGATGACGACACGTGTCATCACCTGGTTGGAGGAAAATTAAAAACACAAGGAGTATGTTTAGGGTGGTTTGAACCTAGGACCAACTAGGTAAAATGCCTAGGCAATTACCACTGCACCAAACCATCTACATTGATACAAATTACACCCTTTTGTATATATCTTATAATACTATAATTGTTAAGAAAAAAGAAGTAAAAATGATTGAGAGGGGATTCGAACTTAGGTCATTTGGAATGTGTACAAATATACAAACTGCTAAATTAATTCATTTTTTAGTAGAAAATTAAAATATTTTGAATATATTTTAAATACAATTAAAGCAATATTTAAAATGAAAACAAAATTATGATTTTTATATTTTTAGATTAAATTGAATACTTTTTTCACTTTTAGTTTAATAATTTCATATATATAATATTGAAACAGTTTTTTTAATTTAATTAATAATTTTGATTTCTCACATTAATTAAATATCTTATAAACATGTATATTAAATATATACATTTTAATATATAATCAATGAATTAAAATTATTTAATAAAAATTTAAAATTATTAATTAAATTAAAAATCATTTCAATATTATATATATATATATGAAATTATTAAAGTAAATGTGAGAGAAAAGTATTCAATTTAATCTAAAAAATATAAAAACCATAAATTTGTTTTCATTTTAAATCTTACTTCAACTATACTTTAAATATATTCAAAATATTTTAATTTTCTACTAAAAAAATTGAATTAATTTAGCACTTTGTATATTTTTACACATTCCAAATGACCTAAATTTGAATCCCCTCTCAATCATTTTTATTTCTTTTTCCCTAACAATTACAATATTATAAGATATATATATAAGGGTGTAATTTGTATCAATGTAGATGGTTTGGCGCAGTGGTAATGGCTTGGGTATTTTACCCAAAATGTCCCAAGTTCAAACCGCCCTAAACGTATTTTTTGTCACCACCTGGTTGGAGGAAAATTAATATATTAAATATAAATTAAATTAAAATAAATCGTCCAATTTGGTGATGACACGTGTCGTCATCCGATTGGATGATTAATTTTAATTTAGGACCAAATTGAAATTATAGGTAAATAACATGGACTAAATGTATAATTTTTATAATTTTTTCGTTAACTGTCACGCCACCCCTCTGTTAGTTTTTTAACGACGGTGGTCAAAATAAATTGATTTAATAAGTTTGGTGGTTTGATTGACGATTTCGATAGTTCGATGGTCAAAATAGGTATCCCTAATTAGTTCGGTGGGCACTGATAGTTTACCCTTAATTAAATGACCCACCTTGTTTGAAATGGATACAAAGCCCAAAACACTATTATTCAACTTTTAAAAAGAAAAATAGATCAAAACACCTCATTTAAAAGTTCATAAAGTGTTCATAAAAAAATAGGAAAAACAAAGGTGGTGAATTACCATACCGGCCGCCTTTCATCGGCGCTAGCTGTCATCTCCGGCGGTGGTACACTAAAAAAAATCTTTTTTTGTGTTTGGTTGAAATGTTCGAATAACAATCTTAAAACTCAAAAAGGAAAGTTAGAAATGCTCTAATTTCAGTTATATTCGAGATAAAAATAAATAAATAAAACAAAAAAACAAAAACAAAATACCTAAAAACCAAACCTTTTCTCAATCATTGAACAAAATATTTTTTATTTTTGTGATTTAATTGAATCAAATCAATTATTTTTAACTGCTTCTGTTGAATAATTAATTCGTTGGATAATTAAACAAAAAAGGGAAGAAATGTCAGAAAAAAACTAGTCGGTTGTTAATAAATTTACTGTTGGTATTTGATCCAAATAAAAAAAATAACTTTGTGCTTATCTAAAATACCTCAATTTAAATAAAATTTTAAGTATTAAATGCATATTTATTGATTGCAATGTGATAATTAATGGCTATGATTAATAGGGAAGTGAAAGTAAAGAAACCCTATGTATTTAAAGAAGTATAATTATTTGATACAATAACATTAGAAACTAAAATTTTTTACAATCGCCTTAATTTTAAGATTTAGGGGCTCAATTTAAGGTGCAGGGTTTAGGGGTTTAGGTTTAGTAGTTTAGAATTTATGGATTGGGAATAAAACTTAGGGTTTATGGTTAGAATTTAAAGTTTATAGGTTAAAACTTAAATCCTCAACATATTACACTAAAACCTAAGTCCAAACCCTAATCACTAAATTCTAACCATTACCCCTAAATCCTAAACCCATAAATTCACACCCTAAGCTAAGTCCCTAAACCTCAAAAACTAAGGCGCTTGTAGAAATTAAAAATTTCTACCACTGAATATAAATCCTTTAAAGAATACAATATACATATGAATAAATAATAAAAGAATAATGACTTTATATTTTTGTATTTTTTTTTATCAAATATATTTTAGCACCTTTAATGCACAAGGTATTATATTTTAGTACCTTGTGTAGATAAGCTTTTGTACCTTTAATGCAATTTAATATAACTAGTACCTAAATGGATTTAAATAAACCTTTTAACGTTAATTAATACTTATTTAAATTAAGTAGTTAAAATTCACACATAAAATAAGTATTTGAGTAATAAAATTTATAAACTTCATGAATTTTTCATTTTATTTTTTAAATCCATGTAAGTTTTTAATTAACTTTTAATTAACATTAATTAATATACAAGGGTCTTTTACAATGGTCTCTAAACTAAAAACGAGAATGGTTGTTGAGTTTAGAGACCATTGTAAAAGAAAAACAAAATATAAATGAGTGTCTCACACGTACGCACGCGTATGTATATATATCTTAACAATAATTTTAAATTCTAAATCCTACAACCTTAAACCCAAACCCCTAAACTATAACCCTAAACTAAACACCTAACTCCTAAGATTAAAAAGCTTGTGTAAACTAAAATTTACATATCATGTGTATTGAAGTTTTTCTCGTATATATATATATTTGTTTGTTTAAACAATAATAAACTACAACAAAACTAGCAATGTGATTACCTTCGTGTAATAGAAAAAATGAAAATGACAGTATATAGTGTAAGGGGGAATTTATTTCAACTGATGATTTATCCCAAATCTACAAAGAATGTGTGTTTAAAACTATCCTAACTGCAATGTTTTGCATTGACTTCTCCAGATTGCTACATTGTTTTTGTTCATCAGCCAATCCCCTCTAAAGTACAGTACAACTATAAACATCAACGAAATACACGAGTTCCTCGGGCCTATAGCCATTTTTGATCATTTAAAAACTGAAAAAATGGTGATGGAAAACAAGCCATTTCAGCATCTTCTTATGATGCTCGCGACGTTTCGGCCAATGTCTTCTTTTGCTTGCTCGGACACCGGGAAATCTCCGATGTACATGTCAAAGAAAGCCCCTGGCATACAGCCAATATTAGAATCAATACCCTTTAAAGTGTTGAGGAATGTCAGGACAAAGGACTTTTTCTTACTGCATAAATCCTTGCTATGGACAGCTCCGATCTGGTTACCTCCGACTGCAAAAAATCTCTATCACTATAAGACGGAGGTATACTTCATACAATATTTTTCACGAACAAAATACTTATCAGATCCTTTTCTCTCACTAAAGTTGTTATTGTTAAAGGGGTAAACAAAACAAGAAAGAAACTTACTTTTGGTGATTAGTTGTCCATCAGCTGTCCTTTGAAAGTCGATTATTGTTCCCTGCATTATCAGATAGAGTTAAGTTGACTTGCTGCTACATTATTAGATCGAATAGAAATGAAAGATGAAGAGGATTTACCGCAGGCAAAGAAATATCTTGAGTGAAGTAGGAACCAAATGTACTGAGGCAACGATAATCCGTGTTGGGATTTGTCTGGTAGAAGTCGAGAAATTTGTTAGAACTAGAAGTGCAGCAAAGCAAATAAAAGACGGGGGAAGGGGAAAAAAATCTACGGACTTAAATTGCTTGCCTTTACTAAACGTGCACGAAGAGATTTTTCAAATGCACTGCAATATACACAATTACAGTCATATAAAGGGAGGCCATGCAGTTAGACTATCAAGTTCACAAAATTTTAAAGGGTGCAAGAAATGGGGAAGAAGAACTTACTCTCTAACTGTATTGACTTTCATTCCATTGCAGTTTACCACTAGCCTAACAGTCATACCAATATCCTGGCTGAGAACACTCGAATACAAAAAGATTTGTAAGAAAAGGCATTAGTCTGCAAAGACAGAACAGGGACAAGAATACAGACTGCACCTATAATCAGTTCCAACTCCCATGTCATGACTTTTAAGTTGAACACAGCTTATGAATGTTCCAAGTCCTTAAAAAAGCCTTGATCGGTATTTTGTAATAAGTAAAATTTATGATTTACTGTCCCTTCAGAGTGAAAATTCATAATACCTAAGAAGATCCTGATAAAAATCATTGTGTTTGTTCAGTTCACTCGCAGGAATTGAAGCATACTTTGCACCCAATTTCTGGCAAACAGAGTACGGATGAATATCTACAAGGGGAAACCGAGAATCCAGCATCAGTTGTTGAAGCACATGGAAAAAAACACATCATTAACAACACAAGTTAGGAGGAATGAAGCAAAATCCACATGTACTTACAAAAACCAAATGCATACACCTTCAGAGACTTAATTTTGATTATCTTCATGGTTCTTGATCCAGTACCAACAAGCACCTATAAGCATAGAGACATTGCACAAGTTATTGCATAAAGAACCATGAACTGCCAACATGTAAAAAAATTATCAGATCATGTTAAAAACCAATGCATGTTCGCATTGTGACATTCAAGTTTGACCGAATAATTTTTTGCAATACAAATCCCTTGGCTAACTATGAAAAGCTTTAAAATCAGTTAGTTTAAATTTTCAATAAAGGCAACTATAAGGTGTCTATGCAACTGAGAGAAGTAAATGGCTAAAAGTGTTAAAAAAAATACATCATTTTCCATAGAGCTTACAAAACTACATTCCCTATATATTGAAATATAAGTAGGTGGCAGAACTAATGCAAGAGATCAGATAAAAAGCATATTGCAGATGATTGACACAGAAATGTCCCCAGTGTTTTTACCTCAGAAGCTAAACTGGAATTATTGTGTGTATCTAATATGTTATCCAATATTGTTGGGAACTCAATGCCGGTTCTGGGTTCAACAGCTTGCCGTCTCCAGTTCAAATCTAGTAAAGATAAACTGCCACATCCTTGACCAACTTCACAAGGCCTTCGGTCTATATATTCTGGCATTTGAACTTCTGTGTTATCGAGAGGAACAGCTCGTACCTTCGAAGATCTGATCACACGAAATCAGATACCTTAATCAATGAGAAACCATGTGACTAGACAAACACAATGCAGAGAGGTAAAAAGATAATGTAATTTGTGAGATAAAAAAAACCTTACAAGTTGTCTAAAGGTGGTATCATAGCAGCAGCTAATGACAGTAAAGGAATGTGTTGGAGTGCTTCTACTTCTCCAAAGAAGTTTCTCATTGCATAACTCGAAATTTTACCAATAACAAGCGGGTTGGCAGGTACGCCTCTTGAATTGGAGGTGAAGCAAAATCCAGCAATATTATTCTTACAAGAAGCAATGTGCTTAACCAGAGCTGAAGACTTGCAATTACCAGATTTCAAACCACGTTGGTTACCAGATGATATGTCCCTACTCAACTTCGAAGTCGACATGCTAGAGAACCAAAACAATACAGCCCCTGTAAACTTCGACATGCAACTAAAAGCTTCTCGAAATGCAAGACTACCAGGTACAGACAATTGTTTAGAATGGTACAGAGAGCCGTCAACAAACGAACTAAACTGTGAAAACAAATGAGCTCCGAAACCACTAGAAACAAAGGTCTCCATTGGAAAAATATAAGGAGACCCTCCATCTAGATCCATGAAAAACAACCAATTATTTGGCATACTTTGCACTTCAGCTAAATGCCCAGTCCAGAGACCTTCAACCTCTTTTTTTTTTTTTTTTTCTGAACTGGGCAAATTGGGTGGTCAAATTTACCACCCAATTAGGAAAAAAATACACCTGCAGAGAAAAAAATGATGATCCAATTAGAATTCAACATGATCCATTTATGAAAAACAAAGAAAATCAATTCAATTATCATCGAGTACAATGAAAACCAATATCTTATTTCCTTTTTATAATTAATAGCAGAAGTAATCTTTGTTCCTAGGAAAAATGTAGCCTTGAAAATGAAATAAAAACGAAGCTAATCAACAGAAGCAATGCTAATTCTACATTCATCATATGCAGAAAAAGGGTTCAAAAGGGGCAAATTTTAACCAAAAAAAATCCAATATAAAAACTCCAAAATGCAGAGAAAATAAAACGTTAGAAAACGTACCTGAAATCACGAGGAAAAATACATGCTTGCAGAGATCAAGGGATTCAAATTACGGAGAAGGGAAAGTTAGGGTTCCTTTCAAATTTTCTCTTTTAATTATTTTTTCTTTTAAAATTCTTTTGGGTGTGAAAAAAAATGAGATTTTTATTTGATCGGAGGGAGAAAGGAATATGCTTGCGGGCTCTGTTAAGGGAAAGCCAAAAGCGAGGAAGATCGCAGTGATTTAAAGCTGTTTGTATTTTGGAAGGGCAAAAGTGGAAAACATCTTTTCTTATTATTTCTTTATTTTTAAACTTTTCGGTGACGCTGACGGTTTCTGCCCCACTGGATCGTAACAACAAAAAACCTCAAACTCTATTAATTAGCGACGGTTTCATGTTTTGTCGTTAATTGTTAGTTTTCAATTAAAATCTCGTTTACTTAAAATATATAATAATAATTTTTTAATAAAACAATATCAAATAAATTCATTTAGGGTATCATATATAAGGCTACATTTGGAAAGCTATAATTAAATTTGAGAGTAATTACATTTTCATGTGATTATATTGTCCAAATACACCCTAAATATTTTTCATTTTATTTACATTAAAAATATAATTTTATCAAAGAGTTTACATTCGAATACCATCTTAATCAAATCAAACACTAAGGACCCTATTTTTTACTAAACTCTAAAAACACTATAATGCATTAAAAAACAATTTCTAGCCTTTTAATTTATAAAAAAAATTATAATGTAATGTTTGTAATTTATTTTGTTCACGTTAATCTCTAACTCTTTTTAATAATGTGAGACTCTGAATTGTTAAAATCCAAATGCATTGATTAACAAGGATAATAACTAAGAAGAATAGGGACTAAATTAGGAAAACTTGTTAAGTTAAAAGACTAAACATTCTTTTATTATTTATTGGTGGACGGTTTTGTCCTTCCTATATAATTCAATTTTCAGCTCAGCCGCCACCTTTTTTTCTCTGATTCTGCCGAGATTCGAATATTATTTTGTTGGCTTTTTCCCTGATTAACTTTTTGCAACGAGAATGATTTTGTCGCAAATACTTAAATTGTAGCAACTTCGATTTCTTCCTCGATTCGTTGGTAAATACATAGTAAAAAATTAAATCCACCAAAAATACATAGCATAGGGACTGACAATAAATTTGACCTTTTATTTTATAAAATTCAAAATCGACTTTTTATTTTACACGTTTTTTTTATCGTTAGATGACTGAAACAGATGACTTAAATTAACAATCGGTTATGTGAAGATTATCACTTGAAAAAAGGTAAAAAATTAATATGAGTCATTTGTTTCAGTCATCCAATGATCAAAAACGTGTGTATATATATATATTTATATATTTGCTGGAACATTCAAAGTAGAGGTGGAAAACGGGTCATTCGGTTCGAGTCATTTCGGATTTGATGTTATTCGGTTCAAATTCGGTTCGATTTTAATTCGGGTCATTTCAGTACGGTTGATTTTCAGTTTGGTTCAATTTTGGGTCAATGGGAGATCGGTCGATTTTGATCGAGTTTTTAGGCCGGTTAGTTTTTTACACTTTATATATAGATTTATAAGGCAAATATATTTAACTTTTTGGTGAGTTGTGTGGTTGTTCATATCATATATTTATTTATTTCTATTAATATATTTTTCTATATTTCGGATTGTCTTCCGTTCAAGTCTATTCGGTTCAGTTGAAAATCAGTTCGGATCCATTTCAATTCAACTAAAATTTAGACCGATTTTAGTTCTGTTTGTATCGATTTTGGATCAAATTTCGAATCATCATATTTGGGTCAATATTGAGTCTCGATTCAAATAAAATTAACTCAATTTTCGAGTTTCGAGACAAATTTACCATCTCTAATTGGAAGTATACTAATGGATTGTATGTGACCGACTTTTATGACCAAATGCACCACCTAAACATTGGGGTGTTTTTGCCCATTGCGACATGTGTCGCCGTCCACTATTTTGGCCCCCACAAACCCTATTTGTAATTTACATTTTTTTTGTTTTATGGACACTCTCAGAAATTTCGGTTTTTTTCATAAATAGGTCACACTTTCACTTTTTACTTCTTTCCGTATTATTATTCGATACAAATTTAATTAATTTTCAAGATTATATCTTAATACAAAAACTGTATAATTTTTTATGCAAATTATATTTTAGACATAGAGGTTTTATATAGTGATTTTTTGATTCTTAATGCTTCCCATCTTATTAGGTTTTATGACGTAAACTAAATTTATTAAATCGGCGCGCGTGATACACATAATTTTAAAAAGTGACTAACGAGAAATTTCTGCATATACAATGTATCTCACTTGAAACTTACTCAAATAATATCAAGTTGCTTACTACTTGGATCAATCCCGTTAGTAATAGCAATGATTAATAGTACATCATGTAATTGATCAATTGCACGCAACATAAAGGGTTGCACCCATATTCTGAAAATTATAGATTTCGATCGAACTTTGTTTTTTGTGTGTTGGTTTCTCTATTTGAGAAGTTAAAGGAATACAAGTTTAGACTTGAAATCTTACAATTTGTATGGACATTTGGTTTTTAAAAAATAATTTGAGTAAAATAAAAAATAATTATTTCAATAATTTAACTTTATAAATTCAATTTAAAAATTAGAAAAACCAATTGAAATTGATAAATAAACCCAATAAAACCAACGTTTTGTTTTAAAATTATTTTTAAAATAAAATATTTATTTTACGTTATAAAAAATAAAATAAATAAATTTGGTTCAATTTAATAACAATTAACAATATCATAATTTTTGTTAATACAATATTTTTGTTCAACAGGATAGAGCTATGCGGGGCGGGGAGGTGCATATGCCCGCTACCCCGAATTTTTTTTTCACTTTGATTTTTTATATAAATTTTTAATAATTAATTTATTTATAAATTTATCTAAATTTTAAATATTTATATTTTGTCCGACGATTCTACAAAAGTGGACGACAGACAGGACAACTGCGTAAATCTGCTCACCTACATGTTTCAAAGGTGGGTCTCTCAAAGGAATAAATGAATGTTTTAATTTGATGTTATTCCTATTAAACTATTAGATTTTAACATTGTAATTTGTACGGTGTGTACGCTTTTTTTAAAATAAGTATAAAAAATAAATACTATTATGTAATTATATTAGAATATTAAAAAAATTAACAATGATATTCATATTATCTCATATTATATAAATTCGAATTCTAATATTTAGGAGTATAAATAAACAGAGAGTTCGACGAATCGTTCGTATAATATTCGTTTATTAAGTTAAATAACAAGTATGAACAAAATTTTAATATTCATTTAATAAACGAACGAACATGAACAAAAGTGTGTTCGGTTCGTTTATCTTCACAAACAAACTCATTTATAAGCTAGTTTATAAGTTCGTTTTATAGAATGAAAATGCTTGTGGATGTATCTGAATATTGTTTTTTGTTGTTGCTAAGGATATTATATAAGTTAATGTTGAAATATAATTTATTTTTTTGTTGTTTTTGATTTATTTATTGTTAATTTAGTTAACATTTCTTAATGTATAAACAAATATGTTTGCAGATACTTAAACGAACACATTTATGAACATTTAACCGAACACGTTTGTGAACTCTTAAATGTACACACGTTCACGAACATTTAAACGAAACACGTTCGTGAACACTAAACAAACAAACACGAACACTTTCAAAAATAAATAAACAAACACAAACACAATATTAAAAATTCAAACGAACACGAACTGAATAAGAATATCTTTAGAAATAAACAAACGAGTACAGATATAATCTTATTCGTTTAAACTCAGTTTATTTACACTTCTACTAATATTTATTTTTAGAATATAATATTTCTTTACTTAATAAAAAACTAAGGACGATAACATTGTTAAAAAATGTATTTCTTCGGTCTAAAAGTTTTAATGATAAAAAAATGTATAAAACTTTTTAGGTTATGGACCGTATAAATACATCCAAACCCATAAAAGGTCATATTATTATTTAGTAAAAAGATTCCGTATAAAGAGACGAAGCTGAGAAAAGAGGGTGCCATGGCGGAGAAAAGGAGGGGTTTAGGCTTTCGATTTTCATCAAAGGCAGGACATGAAAAGGGTAAAAAGGAAGCAGGGAGGTGAGTTGGTATTGACTCGTTTAACGCTCTATTATATGGAAGTTCAACCTATAGCATGACACTGAGTCATACGAAAACTCGACTTTCTTTGGAATAAAACTCCCTCGAATTACAAATATAAATTATAAAATATAATTTGGGTAATTATTTTATGCATTATCGTAGTCTTAAGTGTTTTATTTTTAGTGTTTAGGGTGTAGAGTTTATGCTTTATGTGTATAAATTTAAAATTTAGGGACGATGGTTAAAATTTAGGGAATTTAGGGTTTATATGTTAAAACCTAAATTCTCACCATATTACTCTAAAAACTAAACCCTAATCTTTAACCCTAATATCTAACCATAAACTCTAAATTTTAATCATCATCCCTAAATTCTAAATACATACACCTAAACCCCTAAGCCCTACACTTAAACTAGATCCCTAAACTCTAAAACTACGACACTTATAGAATTTTTTAGTTTCCACTGCCAATGAATTAAATATAAATCCATATAATTTTATATAATTTAATAAAAGGTTATATTTTGATACACAAGCTGAGTAGAAAAATTTATATAACCCTTCTATAAAATTTAAAACCTAAATCCCAAACCCGAAAACCTAATCATTAAACATTAAATCTTAAACTCTAAATTCTAATAGTAAACCTTATATTCTATGCCCTACAAACTAAACCCCAAACTCTAACCTAAAATTCTAAACCCTAAAATTGAACACAAGTTTGTGTGTTAAAATATTTTCTATAATAAAATTATATTTGTTGTAGATGACTCAAATCAAACTATCAAACACTCGCGAAGAGTAAAAAACTTGTATTTTATATTAGAATTTTTCAATGATGTTATAGAATATTAGAAGCTATTAGGGAATCAAACATGGAGTAGATTTTTTTGGTGAAATTCTTTTATTAATTTTTTATTATGGGCAATTTTTAGATTTATTTCCTATATTATAATGTGGTTTTTTATATAATATGTCATCTGAATTTATTAGAAAATAAAATAGAGAAATATTTTAAATAAAATGAAAATGTAATAAAAAATAATAAAACAAAGAAAAACTAAATTAAAAAAATAGAATACGAAACATCAGAATAGGGAAACACATGTTCATTGAGCTGTAACGACATGGATGAGATGAAACAGTGGAGAAAGGAAACATGACACAAAACTTATTGTCTTTATTCATCTACACGCTTAAGGATTTAAGTATTCTACAATAAGAGCTGAGTGTCATGCGAAAACCATTCACAAACACAAATCTACAATAAAGATAGGCAAAAACGTCCCATAAGACAGAGGAAACACATATCACAAAGATATATAAATATTAGAAAAAAAAATCAAAACATAAAAAAAACAATAACTGACTATAAAAAACAAAGGGAAGGAATAATGACAGTTGACTACCAACGCTAAGACTTGTTGGGTCATGCCGGTATACCCCGTGGCGCAACGAAAAAATTATCCAGCGATTACCACCAGAGATCCATGTACGAGGATATTCAATCACGATTATCCAGCGATTACCACCAGAGATAGATATTCAATCACGATTCCACGATGTCCATTCTTAAGCCGCAACAATAACGCTTCGACCTCTACGTAGTTCACCCAGTTGAAACGAGTATATAAAAACTCTCTAAACCATTTAGAAGGAAACGAGCATAAAAAAACTCTCTAAACTATTTAGAGGGTTTTTTTTCCCAAAAAGCATTAATGACTGCTAGGTCTCTCATGCCTTTATATAGCCTTTGTAATCCTAATTCAACTCAGATTAGGATTTCAATATATATATATATATTAAATATATATAAACCAAATTTAACTTTAATTAGGATTTTAATATATATATATATTAAATATATATATAATCCCAATTCAACTTAATTAGGATTTCAATATATATATATATATATTAAATATATAATCCCAATTCAACTTAATTAGGATTTCAATATATATATATATATTAAATATATATAATCTCAATTCAACTTTAATTAGGATTTCAATATATATATATTAAATATATAAAATCCCAATTCAACTTTAATTAGGATTTCAATATATATATTAAATATATATAATCTCAATTCAACTTAACTAGGATTTCAATATATATATTGATTTAAATCGAATTATATTATTTATATATTAAAAGAGTCATAATTACAATAATTATTTTTCTTTTAAAATTTACCCAATAGTTAAATTATATATATATCAAATATATATTAATTTAACTAAATCCGTGTACAACAAATTTGTACATATATAATTCGTTTAATATATGCTTATTTCAACTATGGGTGTGACCCTATAGGTTCATGTAACGTTAGCAGTAAATATTATAACATTTCTAATATTACAAACAATGAGTACATCTAGCAATATGTCATTGTCACCTAAGTTACAATAAATCATGATTCGACATAACCTTTTTGTGATTAACTCTACTTATGTATTACATCCTTTTGTCATTTATATCTAGATTGGACACAAGTCATGGAACATTCACACTTGTATAGTCTATCTAATGTTTCTTGATATCTTGAGTAGACTATTATAAACGAATAACTATGATATCTCATATCAACTTATTCGAGCATGGCCATGCATTTCTAGTCTCACTAAATCAAATGGCCTACGATATTACTCCTATTATGTAGGATGGACAAATCCTATCTTGATCAACCATATTCCACTGCATAGATTGTGACATATCCAATATAAGTTTTTATAGTGTAGTCAGTTACGACACACGTTTGACCGTATCAAAATATATCACTCACGATGTTGAAATAATAATGATCTCAAGCATGAGGATCATACATGTAGTTATCACTATGAGCAATGTTGTGACTGTCACATAATAATCCAAGAAACATGCTCATAGCGGGTCAGTCCAGTATGTCATTCTCTAACACATACTTATGTATTGATTTTGACATCTCCATGCCAATGACAACACTTTGTCATCAATCAACTACATATTAGTCTTAATGCATTATTGTTGTCCATGCTCACAATAATACTCGACTAAGGACATTTTAGAATAACCATATTATTCTAAGGACTTTATTATAATTCAGTTTATTTATGCATGCAGAATTGTAATTGAAAATAATAATGACAATGCCTCTTTATGAATAAACAAGGTAAAACGAATGTCATTTACAATCATCTTATGATTGGTCTTTGGGCATACTCTAACAATCTCCATTAGCACTAAGACCAATCACTCGTGTATCTAATACCAAGTGACTTAGTGTGACGATCATGCTTCTGCTGCGTCAAAGGCTTTGTTAGTGGATCGACAATGTTATCATTTGTTGGTACCCTACATATTTCCACATCTTCTCGATCTATGATTTCTCGAATGAGATGGTAACGCTAAGTATGTGTTTGGATCGTTGGTGAGATCTGGGTTCCTTTGCTTGTACGATGGCTCCGTTGTTATCACAACGTAGATCTATAGTATTCAAAATGCTTGGCACAAATATATGAACTTCTTGATCCTAACACTCTCTTTTGCAGTATCACATGCTACAATATACTCAGCTTTTATTGTAGAATCAGCTATTGTATCTTGCTTTGAACCTTTCTAGCTCATAGGCCTCATTAAGGCATAACACAAAACTCGATTGCGATCGTGAATCATCCTTATCGGTTTGAAAGCTGACATTAGTATAACCTTTTATACTTAGCTCTTCCTCACCTCCATATATAAGGAATGTATCCTTAGTTCTTCTTAAGTACTCAATGATGTTTTTAACTGCGACCCAGTGACCTTCACCGGGATCTACCTGGTATCGACTTGTCATACTTAAAGTGTATGATACATTTAGACGAGTATATAACATGACATACATGATAGATCTAATTGTTGAAGCATATGGAATCTTATTCATTTGCTCTCTTTCTTAAGATGTTGAATGACACATTTCCTTCGATAGTGAAATTTCATGTCTAATAAGTAAGAACCTTTTTCTTTTGGATTCTTCCATACTGAATCTTTTCAGTACTTCTTCTATATATGTATTTTGACTCAGTCTTAGAAGTCATCTTGATCTATCTCTATAGATCTTGACTCCTAATATGTATGTTGCTTCACCAAGTCTTTCAAGGAAAAACATTTTCCTAACCAAGTTTTCATAGACTGTAAGCTAGATATGTCATTTCCTATTATCGGTATGTCATCCACATACATTACCAAGAATATGTCAGTGCTTCCACTAATTTTCTTGAAAACACATGACTCGTCTTTATTTTTGATAAAATCAAACTCTTTGATTGCATCGTTAAAACGAAGATTCCAACTTCGAGAATCTTGCTTCAATCCATAAATGGACCTTTGTAACTTGTATATTTTTTGGCATCTTTTGGATCGACAAAACCTTCAGGTTGTGTCATGTACACATCCTCATCTAGTTTTCCATTAAGGAAAGCGGTTTTTAACATCCATTTGTCATATCTCATAATTATAAAATGCAGCTATCGCAAGTAAGATCTGGATGGATTTAAGCGTAGCAACAGGTGAAAAGGTTTCATCATAGCCTATACCATGAATTTGACCAAAACCCCAACGACTAATTGCACTTTGTATGTTTGTACATTACCATCCATGTCGGTTTTCCTTTTAAAACCCATTTGCACCATATGGGCTTAACCCCTAGAGGTGGGTCAACCAAGGTCCAAACTTGGTTTTTTGATATAGAACCTATCTCGAATTTCATGGCCTCTAGCTATTTTTTAGAGTATAGGTCCGTCAATACTTCTTGATAAGTCCTAGGCTCATCTTGATCTATGAAGAGAACAACGCCATGCAATGTGACTAGAAATCAATATTTCTCAGGCGTATTGCATTCTCTCAAAGATCTTCGCAGTGGTTGTGTTTCCAAAACTGTTGAATGTTCCTCAACAACTTGTGGAACTTTTCATTGTTCAATCTCTTATTCAATGATATGTGGTTGATCTCGAATTTTATTGAGTTTAATATTTCTCTCAGTTCCATTTTAGAAAACAAATTATCTTTCTAGGAATATTCGTGTTTAAGATACAAACATTTTGTTCTCGGTAGGATTGAAGAAATAATATCCTTTAGTTTCTTTAGGATAACCCACAAAATTATATTTATGAGATTTGGGTTCAAGCTTTGTAGACATCTTATGTTTGACATAAGCTTCGCATCCCCAGATTTTCATAAAAGGCATACTAAGACGTTTCTAGTTCATATCTCATATGGTGTCTTTTGAACTGATTTAGATGGAACACGATTTAGTGTGAAAGCAACTATTTTTAGCACATGTCCTCAAAAAGAATCTGGAAGATCAGTGTGACTCATCATTGATCGAACGATGTTTAACAGTGTTCAATTTCTTCTTTTCGGAAACTCCATTCCATTATGGAGTACCAAGAGGTATGAGACAATCCCATATTCCTTAAGAAGGTCACCAAACTCTAAGCTTAAGTATTCTCCTCCTCGATCTGATTGAAGAGCATTAATGTTTTTTCCTAGTTGGTTTTGTACTTCATTTTTAAATTTCTTGAACTTTTCAAGGGCTTCAGATTTATGATACATTAGGTAAATGTACCCATATCTACTAAAGTTAACTGTGAAAGTAATAAAGTATTGAAACCATCATCTGGCTTATGTATTCATTGGTCTACATACATCGCTATGTATTAATCCCAATAAATTACTTGCTCACTGACTTTTACCATTAAATGGAGCTTTGGTCATCTTTCTTAATAAGCTAGGTTCGCATACATCAAGTTGCTCGAAAAACAAATGAATCCAAAAATTCATCTTTATGAAGTTTTGAAATGTGTTTTTCACTTATGTGACCCAAGTGACAATGCCAAAGATAAGTTTGATTAGAGTCATTTGTTTTTGATCTTTTCGTATTTATGTTGTAAATGGAATTCTCTTGATCCAAAGTATAGAGGCCTTTTATTAATTGTGTCACACCATAGAAAACATTATCGAGATAAAAGAACAACAATTATTCTTAATAATTATCTCAAAACCAATCTTGTCTAAACAAGAAATCGAAATGATGTTTTAGTTAAACTAGACACAAAATAACAACCATCTAAACATAAATTAATTCCACTAGGCAACGATAAAGTATATGTTCCTATAGCTAATGCAACAACTCTTGCTCCATTACCAAACCATAGGTCTACCTCTTCCTTTCTCAGATTTCTACTCTTTTGTAGTACTTATACAAATTTACAAATATGAGAACCACAACCGGTATCCAATACCCAAGAAGTAGGTGTTGATAAATTAATATCAATAACCAAAGTATTCGAGGCGGACGTTCCGCTTTTCATTTGCCCTCTTGATTTTTCAAGATAAATGGGGCAGTTCCTTTTACAATGACATGTCTTATTACTAATGGAAACATTTTTCCTTCCAGTGACCAGTCAAGGTAGTTTGCGCCGTTCAAGTTTGTCCTTCTCAAGGACCGATCGCAATGATAACAAATTTGTATAATAAGTCTACAACAATAAAATATGTTTTATAAGTACATATTTATCATGTTTATAAAGTAATAACACTCCCACTATTAAACCCTCAAAATCGAAAAACTTGCTAAAAGTATTTCTAGCGGTAAAGATCCATATTTCATTTTATTCTAAGTCAGCTTTGGATTTACTCCTAGAATTCAATTATTTAGGTAAGCAACACTTGCTAATTACATATCATGTAATTCCTATATTTGATAAACAACTATTTGTCCAAAACAAAAGTTCATATGGTCTAATAGAAAGAACAATAATGAACAGTGCACCAGGTAGGTAACTTATGAAAATAGAGGTGGTGTACTGGGCACGCTTAAATATCAAGTCTTTCAAAGAACCAATCCTAGACATGCACTTTCGTATTGTTTTTCAATCACCAAAGTTCTTGAACAATCATTAGTTTTTAGGTTTCTAATCTTATTAGAACAACCTAGTTTAACCAATATTACTACCACTGAATATCACTTGCTTATTCTTCGTGTTTAACCAAGATAGATCTAAGTATTTTGCTTTGGCAAAACCTAAATAGTATCGATCGAGGTTTTAACGATGACTGATATTGGATGACTAATTTTAATTAAATATGGAGGGTTTTTTTGAATATTATCTCACTATTTAATATCAATTAACTAACATGCATCTCATACATTCATTTTATCATATACATGAAAAGCAGTAAATATGAATGCAATAGTTATAGCCTGTATCCTAAGGTGGCCCGTCCCAAGCCAATGGGAGAACCAAATTATTCTAAGGATAAAAACACTTCTAAAGCATCTTTCTATTGGCCCACACTTTTGTTCCTCTGATCCATGCTTCTTCGTATAGATTACAATTTTAGAAACTTGTTTTACATACGAGGGAGTAAGATGAGAAGAGAATTACAATAGAAGTAGAGAAAGACACGACACGCAAGCCGTATTTATAAAACCTTATAAATAAAACTAAATGGCTATTGGGCTATAACCATGCATTCCAAACACCGTGCATAAACAAACATAGTAACGACGAGGTTTGTAATTGAGGTCTTTCTAGATTGTACATACGCAGGGGTCAAGCCCCTTGCGCGGTTTTGGCGAGCTTGTAGCTGCTGGCGGGGTTACCCCTGCCCAGTCAGTGGCAAAGATTTTTTTTAAGATCAACATCTTAATTGATGTGTAAAAAACCTCACGATTTGAAAATTTTTATAAACATTATCGCGTTTTTTAGGATTTTAAAATCTACAAGGTTTTTACTGAAACAACTCTTGTTACTTCCCCGCACGAAATCTATAAACTGACCATTACTCTAATATATAACTATAACCCGCGTATGTTAACACTTAACATCTAAAACCTTAAAACTCCATATTGAATATGCTAACAATTAATATACAATATTTCAAACCCTATTGACAAAGATCCTGGTGATTAACTCTTAATCATCAATCTTAGGAATATCTTTTAATTGTGTTAACATATTAACCGTGATTGAATAGATTTGCTCGTACAAATATCATATATTTGCTAAATAAATAAAAAAATAACATGTATCTCATACAATTACATCACCCAAGTAATTAAAACTCGAATTTGTATCGTACATGTGGCTCTGATACCACTGTTGGGTCACGCCGGTATACCCCATGGCTCAACGGAAAAATTATCTGGCGATTACCACCAGAGATCCATGTACGAGGAACGAATAGGGTGAATAAGGGTAAAGAATTACCCGTTTAAAATCTGGAATTCTGAGTTTGAAGGAGATATATATTCAATCACGATTTCACGATGTCGATTCTTAAGTCGCAACAGTAACGCTCCGACTCTACGTAGTTCACCCAGTTGAAACGAGTATATAAAAACTCTCTAAACCATTTAGAAGGAAACGAGCATAAAAAAACTCTCTAAACTATTTAGAGGGTTTTCCCCCCAAAAGCATTAATGATTGCTAGATCTCTCATGCCTTTATATAGCCTTTGTAATCCTAATTCAACTCAGATTAGGATTTCAATATATATATTAAATATATATAATCCCAATTTAACTTTAATTGGGATTTTAATATATATATATATATAATCCCAATTCAACTTAATTAGAATTTCAATATATATATATTAAATATATAATCTCAATTCAACTTAATTAGGATTTCAATATATATATATATATTAAATATATATAATCTCAATTCAACTTTAATTAGGATTTCAGTATATATTAAATACATATAATCTCAATTCAACTTAACTAGGATTTCAATATATATATATATATTGATTTAAATCGAATTATATTATTTATATATTAAAAGAGTCATAATTACAATAATTTTTTTTCTTTTAATATTTACCCAATAGTTAAATTATATATATCAAATATATATTAATTTAATTAAATTCGTGTATAACAAATTTGTACATATATAATTCGTTTAATATATACTTATTTCAACTGTGGGTGTGACCCTGTAGGTTCATGTAACGTTAGTAGTAAATATTATAACATTTCTACTATTACAAACAATGAGTGACATCTAGCAATATGTCATTGTCACCTAAGTTACAATAAATCATGATTCAACATAACCTTTTTGTGATTAACTCTATTTATGTATTACATCATTTTGTCCTTTATATCTAGATTGGACACAAGTCATGGAACAGTCACACTTGTATAGTCCATCTAATGTTTCTTGATATCTTGAGTAGACTATTATAAACGAATAACTATGATATCACATATCAACTTATTCGAGCATGTCCATGCATTTCTAGTCTCACTCAATCAAGTGGCCTACGATATTACTCATATTATGTAGGAGAGACAAATCCTATCTTGATCAAACATATTCCACTACATAGATTGTGACATATCCAATATCAGTCTTTATAGTGTAGTCAGTTACGACACACGTTTGACCGTATCAAAATATATCACTCACGATGTTGAAATAATGATGATCTCAAGTATGAGGATCATACATGTAGTTATCACTATGAGCAATGTTGTGACTGTCACATAATAATCAAAGAAATATGCTCATAGCGGGTCGGTCCAGTATGTCGCTCTCTAACACATACTCATGTATTGATTTTGACATCTCCATGTCAACGACAACACTTTGTCATCAATCAACTACATATTAGTCTTAATGCATTATTGTTGTCCATGCTCACAATAATACTCGACTAAGGACATTTTAGAATAACCATATTATTCTAAGGACTTTTTTATAATTTAGTTTATTTATGCATACAGAATTGTAACTGAAAATAATAATAGCAATGTCTCTTTATGAATAAACAAGGTAAAACGAATGTCATTTACAATCATCTTATGATTTGTCTTTGGGCATACTCTAACAAGACTAACGTCACTATCGACCAACCAAGAATGGAAGAAAAAAAAAGAGCGACGCATCTATGATTTTCTTATTTTCCTAGTTTATCCTATGATGCAAGCATGGATCCACCCAAAGACAATCCAATCGAGCTTCCACGAGGACCGGCCACTCAAGCAAGAGCAAAACAATTCAAGGAAGCTCTCATGAGATTAATTAAACAAACTTGGGACATTGAGCAAGCTTTGGACTTTGGACTTGAGGCATGCAATTTGTTGCATGCGAACATATTGAGTGAAAATAGAACATTTCAATTCATTTGAACTTACATAATTTTAATGGTTGTTGCATTTTAGTTAATTTATTTGTTGATACATGTTTCATATAATTTTCACATTTTATGTTCTCATATTTATGTCACATTTTATGTTCTCATATTTATGTCACATTACATGTTATTTTCACATATTATTAATATAATTTTGTGTTCAAATTATATCCTAAATGCATCCTACATGGTTGACCACATGAAGCTTGGAAAAAAAGACTCTTGGGATTCCATGTACATTCACGAAGAGGTGGGAAGATTTGTAAAATCCATACATTCATTCACCCAGACCATTCACCTTTTGAAGCATGCATGTACGACAAAGAGGAGTTGCTTGGAAGATTCTTTTACTTAGAGAATACATTGGACACCATTTATCTATTCGAGCATTTCATCTCCCAAAACAAGTGCATTGGATGACACAAATGAAGATTCATGGAACATGCACATTGACTTATTTCATCTGTTTTTTATATACATTCATATGCCTTAGCCTTAGCCTATAAATATATGCTTATTTCACTTCTGTAAAAAAATAACTATAATTTTAATAGAATTTGAGAGTGTTCTCTTTCTTTGTTCTTAATTGAAAGTCAAGTGACTTATCAAGAATATCTTGTGGCGTCAACCCATTTCTTTCGAACTTATCATTATCCTTAGTGTGACGTTAACCCCTTTTCATATTGTTGGTTCCTATCTCCTTATAGATAGTGGGCCACGATCCTATTACCTTGTTATTAGTTAGAAACCGTATAAGTCTATGGTCAACATTACATATAGTGTTGCTTTTCTCTCGGTTCCCCCTAACCAATTTCAAGCTTATCTTACATCACCATTCTCAAATTTCATTTCTTTTCAATCATTCCATCATTCCAAGCTCATTTGTAAACCTCCATCATTATCATTCAAAGTATTTTGATTTCGATCTGGAAATATAAGCGACTCGAACTCATACTCGAGGACGAGCACACATCACCCTAGAATTATAATTTAATTATTTTAATTAATATATATAATTTAAATTTTATAATGTTGGTATTGACCTAACAATGACAGATAAATATATTACGTTAAATTTTATTATTAATCCAAGTATTATATGTATATTATAGATTTAATATATGTGTTCTAATTTGAGAGTTCTTATAATTCAATTATATCATTTCCGTACCAGTGCGTTTGGTTCACGGAATGTAAGATTACCCTCGGGAATAGAATTCCCGAAATATAACATTACTTGAGATTTTAGTGGGAATGTCAGATTACATTGTTTGGTTTATTTGGTAGGAATGTAAGATTACATTATTTGATTGAGAGAATATAAGATTACTTGAAATTAAATTTTACTATATTGTCCTCGTGATATATTTTCTTTTTAACAAGTTAAACTTTTAATATTAATTTAAAAATATTTGCTTGAAGATTCATACAATTATACTTAGCACATTACTAATATAATTAGCATAAAAAATACGAAATATATATATTAATATTATAATTATTATAATTAAATTCAAATAAATAAATATTTAATAGATAACAACGTTTAAATATTAAACTAATATAAAATAAATTTTAAATAAATATACTCCCTTAATATTAAAGCACGATTGAAATTATAAAATTAATAATAAATTTGCATAAAGTCAAGAAAAAATGATAGATATGAGATGATGATCGTATCATGAAACACTAAGTTACGAGGATTTCTACGAAAATAGAACATACAACTAATAAACTCAAAGGTTCTCCTTGTAGTATACTATGTGTCTACTTTATTTTATTACCAACATTTTATAGAAAATTTATAGAATATTTAGACATTTTATCAAAAAATTTCACAGCCATGATTTTTTTCATTTTATTTAAATATTAATATACTTTTTAAATATGTGTAAAACCATTTAAATATTAAACTAATATTAAATAAAATTATTTAATAAATTTACTCCATTTAAATATGCTACAAATGATCCAAATTAAGAAAATTCATTACTTCAAGGGCAATTTTGTCCAAAGTAGCAGAAATTAACAAATACTTAAGGGAAGGGTGGGAATCACGTTCCCGGAATGTTGACAAAAAAGTGCTATTGTTGGTAATATTCTTTTCCGAGTTAGTGAGAATGAGGACAAACCAAACATGGAAATAAGATTCTAGAAAAATATTAGTACCCTTGATAATAATCTTTTCCGTGAACTAAACGCTCCCTTAAATTAATACTAGAATTATAAAAATAAAAACCAAAACTGAACAAATTAAAATAGGAAGACTGGAATTACATAGAATAATAGCATAATTTTATATTTTTATATAATTTATAAACCATTCATTTTATAAAATACTTAAAATTATTAATGATCTCCTATACATCTAAATTAAAAACAATTACATTTAAACCTAGTTAAATCTATAATGTTAAAAACTATTACCGAAAGAAAAAACACACATATACTAAAAAGTATTTCGTGCATTGATAAAACGCATTGCATTTTAAAAGAGATAATACAAATTTAAATTTTAGAGACGACATTATTAGAAATAAACAGCCTCGCATCTCAAACATGAACTATAAGACGAACATGCATATTAAAAAAAACATAAAAATAATGTCTATAAATCAATATTTAGATTAGATGCTTCGAGAAATATGGAGAAGACACGTGGAGGTGGGTTTGTAAATATAGAGCAGGAGAAATAAAGGGCAGATGGGTGGGTTTGGTTTGGTTTGGTTTGTTTGTACTTTATCGGGGCACGATAATGACCGGTTCACCAAACTCTCTAGTCGCCACTGAATTCAATTATTGTATTATTTACAACGTAATTAAGAAAGGATAATTATTCGATAAGTTGACGGTGAAAATTTTTAGTTTTTATAATTATATTAGCTTTATGATTTATGGATTTAGTTTAGGGTGTATAATTTAAGTTTAATAGTTTAAAATTTAATAACTGTGAATAGAATTTAGGGTTTAGAGTTTATAGGTTAAATTCTAAGTCTTCAATATATTACCGTAAAATCTAAACAATAATATTTAAACTTTAAATCTTAACCTTAACCTTAACCCTTAAATTATAAGTATTATCCCTAAATTTTAAATTATTACACCTAAATCTCTAAATTTAAACCCTAAAACTAAAGCGATCGTGGAAATAAAAAATTTTCGCCGTTTATCTACACGATATAAATGCATTCAGAAGATGAGCCATTCTCATGGAGACGTCCATTAACCATTATTTCCAGTACAGTATCTTTGAATGACTGTCGGTGAGTTCTTACACCAAATAATATTTTTTAACAAAACACCAAATAATATAAAAGGTAAATTACTCAAATCATCATTAAATTATTTATTTACTTGTATTTTGGTCATCTAAAAAATTTTAATTAATAAATAAACATTATATATTGAACATTTTTTGTCAGTCATTTGTTATTATTGTAGAGCTTTCACTCTTCATCGATAACCATGGTAGTGTGAGAAGAAAGTGATAGGTCCATATTAAGAGAAAAAATGGGGTTTTCAAATTCGATGGGTGTTCGATAAGAATGTGTTGGTGTTTTTATCATTCGCAAATAAGATCATCGTTGTAAAGTCTCAGTCATAATAATTTGAGAAAGTCACTTTAATTTTTTTTAAAATTTTTCTCTTTTTTTACATGGTTTTTTTTGACATTATTTAAAGAATTAAACGTTTCATTCGATCAAACCACTTAATTGTCCGTAAATTCAATTAAATGAGGCCACTAACTCATTGTCTACAGTAAAACAAAGGCTTAATTATAAAATAAGTGCCCAAACTATGATTTTTTTACAATAGGTATTTAAAATATTTTTTGACTAAAATAAGTGTTTAAAATTTTATTTTTAGCTGAAACATGTGCCTAAATTTTACTTTTAACTTGTTTTGAAGTTAAGTAAGACACTTATTTTAACTAAAAAAACTCAAAACACATATTTCAACTTTAAAAAATTTAAGAATATATTACAAAAAAAGACATCTAATTAAGCCTAAAACAAACCCTAATTATTGTTTATTGACTAGCTTAGCTACATAGGAGTTAGGACCACAATTCACAACTCTTTTTTTTTGAATAATACAATCACCGGCATAAAACAAACACAACATATACAAAGCAAAACAGATACAAAAGAAAAGAGTTAGGAGAAGGAATTAGAATCGAACTTTCGATTGATCCAGGCACTTGAGGTCCTATGGATGAAGACATAATCTCTCTGAATCTCATTAAATTTCAGTATGAAGAAGAGCTTTATAAATATCGTATTGACACAAACAACAATAAACAAAAACAGGCTTGGACAAAACTCAAAAAACAACACAACAAACGACCCAAACTCATCCATACCGAAAATACGGTAGGCATCAACGAACTCGACGGAACTAAGAGACAAACATAAAAACATAAGAAAACAACACAAACCATCGACCGAAGCCAAAGAAGCACGAAACCAACAAATCTAAAATCATCAACTGCATGACGCTCCAGTAGGACCACAATTCACAAATTTTTGCTTCATTCATTTCACTAACCAATAACCACCCATATATTGTGTTTTAATTGGGGTAGCTTTTTCCATAACTAAACAAGGGCAGGACCAAATGGTTTTCAAACCAGGGCCGAACAGGACATTTCGGGGTCGTGGGGTTCTTCTCACTTGTCAGAATAATTAACACCGTCATTCATGTTATCTGCAGGGCTTGTCCCCTTCCAAAGTTATGGCCACTGTATCAATATGAACCATCATCGACTGCCGTACAAGACAGCGGGAAAAGTTGGAAAAGCCCCTCCACACAAACTAGAAGAACCTAGAGTGGTCGTCTTTGAATCAGATCTTCGATCTCTACCGTCTGATTACACGAATGTAAGACAAGATTTGTGTATAATGTTAAAAGAAAAATAGCCTTTTAGTTTTTAACGAGTCATATTCAAATTGTTCATGCGGTAGGTGCACGCGTGTTAACCAATTGATTCTAATAGATGTATAATGTTAAACTCTAAGACCTTTCCTTTTTATGCGACATTTTAGAGTTCATCTAAGTTATGTGCATGGTACAAAGTTATTGTTGTTAATTTTATTGTCTCAGCTGATCCGAAATACAATAAAAAAGTCTCTTCAAATATCGAAACCGTGTCGATTCCAAAGACTATCGATGTCCGACGTGAGCGATCCTAGCTCGCCACTGTCCGTCGACAATCTCTCAACCTCTCTACTTAGCTCGAATCTACACGTGTTTACCTTTGCGGAGCTAAGACTAATAACCCATAATTTCGCACAATGTAATCTGCTCGGTGAAGGAGGGTTCGGACCGGTTTACAAAGGTTTCATCGATGAAGCACAACCGGTTGCTGTCAAGGCACTTGACTTGGATGGCTTGCAGGGTCACAGGGAGTGGCTGGTTAGTTTAACTCATCAACTTCAATTTACACACACGCACATATACATGTAGCATAAGTGCTGATATGACTGTATGCAACATTTTTTGTTGCAGGCTGAAATAATATTTCTTGGTCAACTGAGGCATCCTCACCTTGTTAAGCTGATCGGAATCGGATATTGTTACGAAGAAGATAACAGGCTGCTAGTGTATGAATGTTGCAGAAAGTGTGTATATATATATATTACTTGGAAATGTGTGTTTTTAAACCATTCAGTTCCAAATTTTACAGGGTATTCGGCTACCGGACGAAAATTGCATTAGGATCAGCAAAAGGGACTGGCTTTCCTACATGAAGCAGATAAACAAGTGATACTTAGGGACTTTTAAGTCTTCAAACATCTTATTAGTCTTCAAACAAGTGTTTGATGAAATTCTGAGAGAAAATTGTTCTCTAAAGGCTGACTGGTTATCTGTGGTTGTTCTATAAGGATTGCAATTGTAAAATATCGGATTTCGGGTTAGCAAAGGACGGTCCGGAGGGCGGAGAGACACATGTAACGACCCGAGTAATGGGCACACAAGGATATGCAGCTCCAGAGTAGATCATGACTGGTAAGATATGAGCAATTCTCCCAAGAGTTTCATGGTCAAAAGCATGTGACTAACCTAACCTACCCAATTAATTTCAGGTCACTTGACAACATGAGTGATGTGTACAGCTTCGGAGTGTTTCTCTTGGAGTTATTAACGGAAACGATCGGTAGACAATAGCCGCCCCAGTCGAGAGCAGAGCCTCGTTGAATGGGCAGGGCCATTGTTAAGAGACCCTAAGAAGCTTGATTGGCTAATAGATGCTAGACTTGAGGGACAACTTTCCAACAAGGGGGCTCAAAAGGTGGCTGCATTGGCTTACAAATGCTTAAGCCACCAGCCGAAGCCGAAGCTGAGGCCGAGCATGGACGATGTGGTCAAGATCCTGCACTTCGTTCAGGGGTTTGAGGATGAATTTGTTGGATTATTCGTCTATGTAGTGCCGAAAGAAACTGATGGTAGCAAGGAGTTGTTTCAAAGAAGGATTGCAGCGGGGGGAAACACGATCTGCATCGTTGTGGCTGGCGAAATCGGATCAAATTGCCTAGTTCTTTGGTTGCTGATGCAGAATCCTCATGTAACATAAGCATGTGAGAGTTTTTAGATATATGCACGGTCGAATTTATATGGTTTAAGTTGTAAATATTGTGAGGGTAGTTCAAGGAACAACTAGATGGAAAACACACTTCGGAGTGTATTTATATAGGGTTAATCAGGTTCATTCAATTATGCGGAATAAATTGATTAATTTTGAGACGAACTAAATATTAAAAATAATTACCAAAACCATTCAATTAAAGAAAGTTCATGTTTAATTTCACTAATTTTAAAATAAAAGTAATTAAACTAATAAAGGGTCAAAGCTTAATTTTATAAATTTTAACTGGCAAGATCTTAAAAATAATAAACTAAATAATTTTCAAAAGGACAAGAACATAATTGTAATAGTTTCAAAATAATCAATAGACTAAAATGCACTTAAACCATTAAATTTGAGAGAATAATTGTACCTACCACCCATTTGTAGGTTCGCCCCTAAGGTTAATGCATTAAATATAAATATTATATAGGGATGAGTTTACAATGAATGTCATACACTGATATACATTACTAATGTTATACACTGATATACACTACTATTTTTTTCTTATTTATTTTTTTAATTTTAAATAAATTCTTGAAACCCACCACAAGATTTAATCCTAATTTGAAAATAATGTTAAAACTTTTTTGTTCAAATTGTCATAACAAAAATTTAACCATCAACTTTTAAACCTTGTTATAATTTAGCCACCATCTCCATCACCACTGTTTTTCTTTTAATTTTTTTAATTTTAACTTGTTTCTCTTATTTTTAAATTTTAAACTTTGTTATAATTTAACCCTCAACTTTTTAACTTTGTTATAGTTATTGACATTTTGGACTTCATTTTTTAGGATAAATTTGGCCCTCAACCTATATATTTTTGTGAAATTACTCATTATTTAACTATTATGTTGATTAGGCCGTTAAAAATTTAACGGTGATAATATGACATATACATGTGATAATACATTTTAAATGACATGTAATCTAACCTGTTACATACTTATATGTATAATAAAATTTTATTTTAATTTAAACTATTAAAGATAATTAAAATTAAAACAAAAATATAAAGCTGGGAAAGAATTGAGTTAATCATAAATAGTGTTGGAATTTAAAATCCTAGCTAAAGATTCATGAAATCAGCCTACAATTTTCAAAGTAAATTCATTTTAAAATCCAAAAGTACATACCATTCAAACAAATATGATTTTACCTTCAAATTTAAATTCACTTTGAATCAAATCTTGTTCTTTAAAGTTTGAAGCACTTCGAATCAATAGATAAAACATTACAGAGAAATTTGACACGATCATTAAAACTTGTAGAAATTACTTATTATTTAATCAAAGAGCACTTTTAATACTAATCAACTGAGTTTTTATTTCTTTAGTTTAGGGTTTTGAAATTTTAATGTTTAATTTAATTCAGAAGGGTTGAGGTTTTTATTTGGATATTTAGTATTTGAAAATAAATTTTAAGAATAATATCAAATGAAATTTTTATGAAATTTAAAAAATCTCGAAAACACTGAAAAAATGACATAAAATAGAAAATTATATGTTTCGAAAACCTTGATATGAAAACTTAGACTAGGGTTTAGGAATTTTGAATTAAGTTTAAGAATTCGTTTATTAGCTTTGTGTTTAGGGGTGAGCGCTCGATCGAGCCGAGTCAAAAAATTTCGAGTTATTCGAGTTGACGCATCATATTTTACAACTCAATTTTTTTTTGAATTTTTTCAATTCGATTCGAGTTTTCGAGTTCCTATACAAATTTAATTGTAATTACTTATCATATTATAGTACAGTTTAATTTCAATTTAAACGACTTTCTCTAATCATATATGATATGCATATATATTTCTTCATTTTTTTTCATATGTGGCATATATTTCTTTATATTTTTTATATTGGTATATATATCAGGAAAAATTGGGAGATTCGACTCAAACTTAAAAAATTATCCATTCATTAACAAAAATTTTGAGTTATTCGAGTTATTCAAATTTTCATTTTACAACTCAAACTTTATTTGATTTTTTCGAGTCAAGTCGAGTTTATGAAATTTTGAGTCGAGTCAAGACGAGTCAAGTTTTTCCGCCTCCATTTAAGTCGAAAATTTTAATTTTTTCGAGTTGAGTCGAGTTTTGCTCACCCCTATTTGTGTTTAGGGTTTGAATTTTTCGTGATGATTTAGTTGTCTGTTTATGCTTACTATTTGTTAGTTTTTTTTAAATAGTTGAGAAATATGTTTTTAAAAAAAGAATATTGACATGTCATCACGTTTAAACTTTTAGCGGTTTAATCGAATTGTTAGTTAAAAATGAGTAGTTTGACAAAATGATATATGTTGGGGGCCAAATTTATCCTTAAAAAAGAATAATGGCCAAAATGACAGAAATTGTAAACATTAGGGCTTAAATTTATCTTTATGTTGTAATTTTATATTGACATAAATTAAATAAATAAGGAGTAATAAAAATAAAAAAGAGCAAAAAGACAATTGATGAGTCCCGCATATTTATTTAAAAAATATTTAAAAATAAAATAATAAGAAATAAAAAGTAATAGTGTATATTAATGCAATACAAATTAGTGGGTACATCAATGTATGTCATTCATTATAGAATTTTCTATATTATATATATATATATAAGAATAATAACGGACAAAAATTTAAGTCCCTTTTCGATGTCCTTTTCCATGCCCAACATTAAGAAAATTAAATTCTAAGCTTAACTTTAAATTTTAAATCTTAAACTTCGCACTCTACACCCTAAAAAGTACGCTCTACTCTAAACTCTTTAAATTAAACCATAAACCTAATTTTTAGTGTGAGAGCGTAAATAGGGACACCAAAAATGATAGAGGATCTCTATACGATAATTACGGCATAAACATCGAAGATTCAAAAGTGTTCATTTAAAGGTTAAAAATATGAATAATTATACCACGCACTAGCGGTGGAAATATTTTATTTTTACAAGCGCCCTAAATTTAGAGGTTAGAGATTCAATTTAGGGTTCATAATTTATGAGTTTAGGTTTATGTGCTTAGAGTTCAGTATTGTAGTTTGAATTTATAGTTTAGGGTTAATAATTTAGGGTTAATAGATAAAAGCCTAAATTTCTACCATATTACCCTAAACCCTAACTTTTAAACCATAACACTAAATACTAAATCCTAACCATATACTCTAAATTCTAAACCCCTAAACTATAAACTCTAAACTAAATTCATAACTTCTAATATTAGGGCGCTTGTGGAAACAAAAATATATCCACCGCCAGTGCATCATATATTTCCCCTAAAAATATTTTGAATAATATCTAAAAGATGTTGAATTTTTAAAAAATTAAGATAGTTAAAATAATATACTT